>CP053150.1:14126423-14726423 GCA_014607495.2 Carposina sasakii | reverse complement strand
GAGGTACTGGTGACGTTATAGCCTCCCTCGAGACAGAGGACTATCTTCCCTCCGGCTAATCCGCGAAGGAGGCTGGTCATTCTGGCGTAGCATTCTGGCGATACTTTACATCCTGGAAGAAGTAAGTTAAACTCAAAATATTGTAGTTAAAAAGAAACGTATGTTGTGCCGGCCAACGTCATGCCTCCCCCACATGCTGAACGCTAAGCATCTATGTACTTATATGTACAAGAAGATACGAGTACATTTTGTCGACCCTCTGATCAACAGTGGCGCACTTGATAGTGACACTGCCTCTAGAAACCGAAAGTTCCCGGATTCGAATCCCAGTAGGGGCAAACATAGATTTGCTGGAAAGTTTCAAAGTGTTGAGTGAATATGAACGTACCTCCTAATGGGTCCCCGACACAGGCGTCGAAGCCCGCCGACACGATCACAATGTCGGGATTGTACTCGTACGATATCGGCAGCACTATCTGCGTGAACGCCGCCATGTATTCCGCGTCGCCCATGCCACGCTGAAAACGTTATGATCCCAATATTATAAATAGACTTAAAAGCTTATCTTGTTCGTCGATTGTTGTTTTTTTTTATGTGTGACTTTTACTTATTACGGTCTATCAGGTATAAGTTAGCTGTTTCCAAGAGGCGAATAATTTTTATTACGCTTTAATGAGGGATTTTCTGAAACTATTAAAAGTAAAAAAAAATAGTTCAAATCACCTGGATAGATGGCGAGAGCGCATCACCTACCCGAATCCCCCCCCACCTCACCCCTCAACCAAAGACATCAATAGTTCCTAAGCACTATAGATAGACGAAGCAGACTATAGTGTGCTGTACACGTCCGACTAAAAATCGGTCCGCTAGGAAAAACAAGAAGGACATAGACTACATTCTGTAGTTCATGCATATGAAGTCACGGGCAACAGTAGAGATTCATAATTTTAAGTTTGTTAAAAAAAAAATTAAGTAGGTATCATCTCGTATTAAGATTATAATCTGATACTATTAGTATATATATATGTCGTGGCCATATCGTAGAATTGATCATTTCATGAAATGGTCGAGCATTTCATGAAATGGTCGCATTTCATGAAAAGTTCAACTGTCTATTGGCCACATCATGATATGGTTTGGGCAGATCGATGATAAAAATCGTTTCTCGATATGGGCAACTAAACGCCCGATCATTTCATGAAGTGGTCAAGATTATTGATCATATCGTAAAATAGTTACATGAATCACCGGTAGAGGCGCTGCGCGCGTTTTATTTATGTGTGAAGATGGCGGATTTTTCTTTTTAGGTTATAAAACAAATTAAAGAGAGTAGGGTGACTATGCAGAAGAAGTTCACGGATAGTGTGTTATATTGTATAATGTATATTAGACTTAATGGTGGTTTATAATAATATTGTTAAACAAAAACCTTAGATTACGATAGGTTAGGTTAGGTTAGACTATGACAAATGACGCACGAGCCGAGCGAGCGGAGCGAGCGTGCCCAGGCAGCGTCCGGCGATGTGCCAGATGCGAATCGCTTTTGTAAAGTCTTTTATGTTTTTAAATATTATATTGTGAAAATATCACATAAATAATCATACCATCATACCTTATGGTATACTTATATATGGTGTACGGTATATATTATTTATATAAGCTCTTACCACATTCGGATTTTATGGACACCCTGTTAATACGATTTGGCCAAACGTGGATGACAAAATCGTGAAATGTAGACGATTTAACGATCTGGTCAAATTGAATTGGCCACTTCATGAAATGCGACCACTTCATGAAATGCTCGACCATTTCATGAAATGATCAATTTTACAATATACATATATATATATGTCGTGGCCATATTGTAAAATTGATCATTTCATGAAATGGTCGAGCATTTCATGAAGTGGTCGCATTTCATGAAGTGGCCAATTCAATTTGACCAGATCGTTAAATCGTCTACATTTCACGATTTTGTCATCCACGTTTGGCCAAATCGTATTAACAGGGTGTCCATAAAATCCGAATGTGGTAAGAGCTTATATAAATAATATATACCGTACACCATATATAAGTATACCATAAGGTATGATGGTATGATTATTTATGTGATATTTTCACAATATAATATTTAAAAACATAAAAGACTTTACAAAAGCGATTCGCATCTGGCACATCGCCGGACGCTGCCTGGGCACGCTCGCTCCGCTCGCTCGGCTCGTGCGTCATTTGTCATAGTCTAACCTAACCTAACCTATCGTAATCTAAGGTTTTTGTTTAACAATATTATTATAAACCACCATTAAGTCTAATATACATTATACAATATAACACACTATCCGTGAACTTCTTCTGCATAGTCACCCTACTCTCTTTAATTTGTTTTATAACCTAAAAAGAAAAATCCGCCATCTTCACACATAAATAAAACGCGCGCAGCGCCTCTACCGGTGATTCATGTAACTATTTTACGATATGATCAATAATCTTGACCACTTCATGAAATGATCGGGCGTTTAGTTGCCCATATCGAGAAACGATTTTTATCATCGATCTGCCCAAACCATATCATGATGTGGCCAATAGACAGTTGAACTTTTCATGAAATGCGACCATTTCATGAAATGCTCGACCATTTCATGAAATGATCAATTCTACGATATGGCCACGACATATACATAGTCATGTAAGTCATTTGCGTATTACTAACATTCTATGGATCATCGTTGTCTGAATTAAATGTATTTTATTTATTATTTGTTAACCCCATGTAGCAAAATCCAACTTGTTACTTGCTACTCGTATGTCTCCTACTCGTATGCTACACCGTCTTTAGAAAACCAACAGGATGATTTATTTTCGGCTGTACACAGTCTGGGTGTGTAGCCAGCTTTAGTCATCAGTGCAGTCTATTCACGGAACTATCCTTCAAGCTGGGAGAGGAGAGGTGGGGGGGATTAGGGCAGGTGATGCACTCACGCCATCTATTTTTACCCGACTGCGCGACGCAAAGGAGTGGTATTGTGTTTAACAGCCTATGTATGTATGTATGTTCCTTTGAAGCACTACACAGACCAAACGCCTCGGCCGATTTTTATGATTCATACGTCAATCGATTCCTCTTAGTCCGGCGAATGTCACTAAAGACATTACGTTAGTGAAAATCCAATATGGCGACTACTGGACGCCATTTTGTGAGAATGAAAAAAAATAAAGTCGACAAACTATATCGAGTGGGGTATCGTTGAATAGGTATTTAAAAATCATTTTTAGGTTCTCTCAACATTTTTCGATTCGACCAACCGTTTAGGATCTATATCGATTGAAAGTTGCGTAACAACCATTCTCAGATATAAGTATTTAGACAGCAGCAAGACGAAAACTTCTTGCTGCCGAGCATGTTGGTTGAGCATGTTTCTTGAAGTGTACCTATTAGTTGCTACGTACTCATAACAAAAAAGCCGACAAGTGCGAGTTGAACTCGCGTGAAGAGGGTTCCGTACGATGTTACCTATCATGTTTTTTTAAATCTGACAAAAAGTTGGTACGCACAATATTGAGTGATTTACCATGTTATTTTAATATCATGGACTTCTTATAGGTTTTCCTATAATCTATAAGGAGAAAACTAATTTCTGTATTTTTTTCAAAATTTTAGGTTCAGTAGTTTCGGAGATAAGGGGGGGGGAATGGTCAATTTTCGTCTATTTTCTTGAATAACTTGGAAACTATTTATTTTAAAATTACAAAAAAATACATTTAAGATCTTCTCAACAAGACCTTTCATTTGATATGCCACACGATGCAGTTTTCAGATTTTTTTTAAATTTTCCCCTTCCCCCCAAAAATGACCCCCCATATACAGATTTCATCTGCTCACGTCACACCTCTGTGTTTGGGTCACAGGAATTGATATGTGTACCAAATTTCAACTTAATCGGTCTAATAGATTCGGAAATAATTGACTGTAAGCGACGGACGGACAGACACACGAGTGATCCTATAAGGGTTCCGTTTTTGTATTCAGACGTACGGAACCCTAAAAAGTATAAAATAAACATAATTTAAATAATCCAAATACCCGACTGCTTTAAAAAGAACCAAATAATGTACATATAAAAAAACTGAAAAGAAAAAAACAAGCACTTAGATGTCCGGTGGTCTAGAATTCTATAATATTATTATGGAATGAATACTATTGAAGAACATAAAATATTTTCTAATGATCGTAACATAACGACTGCCAGCAACAGCCAGGATCCATTGAAATATTAGCTTGGCTATATTTCAATGGATCCTGGATATATTTTATGTTTTTGACTGTTATTTAAACTTGTCAGAAAATCCCTCATTAATAGATGTTGTGGTCTTTACAAATTAATATTGGACCGGAAAAATTAACGCTTAATGTTTCCTTTTGTGACATACATATAAATCATGTAAGTATTAATGATTAGTGATTGATTACAGATGAACATAAAATAATATTAAAAATAAATAGTTAAATACTATTTAATAAAATAAGGATGATAATTGGTTTGACTATAAAACTAACGAACCTTATTCCACGGTATGTTGACATTATATCCCTCCCCTTTCCCCTCTCCCACCGCATCGTAATTGGCCAGTTTGGAGTGGGGGAAGAATGAGCCGTTGTCGTAGCGATGAATTGACATGTATAGTATCTGTAATGTACAATTATTTATGGTTTTTGCATTCTACAAGCTGAATTAAAATATAATATAGGTATGTAATACGTAAATTTTAAAAACTTTTTTCAAAGTCCGCCTAATTTATAGGTTCAGGGTGTTTTTTGGTTGGCACCTTTTAAGACGGGTACTTTATAAATCAAATATAGTACTTACATGCATACATATTATAATCACGCCTTTATCCCTTGCGTGATATAAAATACTTGTACCTTACATGGTTTCTATCTAGCATCTTTGTTGGATTTATGACAAGATTATTTATTTTTGCAAAAAATATTTGTTACACGTGTCTACGTGCATTTCCGCAAAATAAATGAAACTTAACTTTAGACCTTAAGAGACTTTGGAAGGAAACCAGAGCATTCTCCATGGAAAAATCTTCGCGATGACGAGGCGGATGCGTTGTAGAAACGTTGATGACAAAATTACAACCCTGTATATTAATACACTTGCAAAAATCACTCACCCGGTCGTCATCATAGGTGAGGTCCTGCGTGCCGTTCCCGTGATGTACGTCCCAGTCCAGCAGCAGCACGCGTCCCGCTTCGCGCAGCGCCAGCGCCGACGCCATGCGAGCGTTGTTCAGCAGGCAGAACCCGCCCGCCTGCGCGTGCGCCGCGTGGTGCCCCGGCGGACGCAGCACGCACACTGCGGCCCCGCACGTCCGCGCCAGCACCGCGCCCGCTGCCTGCGAGCGAGACACACGGTGCGAGTGAGACAGCAGAACCCGCCCGCCTGCGCGTGCGCCGCGTGGTGCCCCGGCGGACGCAGCGCGCACACTGCGGCCCCGCACACCCGCGCCAGCACCGCGCCCGCTGCCTGCGAGCGAGACACACGGTGCGAGTGAGACAGCAGAACCCGCCCGCCTGCGCGCGCGCCGCGTGGTGCCCCGGCGGACTCTGCCTACCGCCGCCTGTACCTGCAGCCTGAGCCTACCGCCGCCTGCCTACCTGTAGTGCGGTGCCGGCTGCGCGTGCGGCGCTCTGCAGGGAGTCCGGATGGAAGTACACGGAGTCGTGGAGTTTCCCCTCGCGGTGCAGTTGTCGGGGACTCATCGCGCTCAGGGACTTCAGCCTGCAAGCGGACTGAACACGTGAGTGACATAATAAATAATACTGAACTAACCAAGTGAAATAAATAAAACTAAAACATAACAATTAATAAACAAGTTTAATTGCATGAAAGGGAACATGCATGCCCATTTATTCTAACTAACGTGGCTTCACTAATGTATGTAACACATATAATTCATTTACTGTATATAACAACTGTGTTCCCAGAATGGGGAAGCCAGAACTGCAAAATAATACAGCCGCCTTTGGCATAGTTGGGCTGGCCAAATATTTTGATCATTCACAGAACCACGAGTAAGTATAAGTTACCGTGTATAATAATTAATTATTTAACCTTTTAACACATGTTTGGTGTACATACCTATTCTTAATCTATATCTTCTTCTTCTATCTTTCTATATCTATCTTCTATCTATATTCTATACATATAATAAAATTGTAACGGATCTATGTTTGTGTACGCTAATCTCAGAAAAGGGCTGAACCGATTTAGATGCCGTTTTTAGGAATATGTTGGGACAGGTCCCACTTTTTATCATGGGAAAATTTTTTTATCCCGGATAATATCGACATTTTGTTTTTTCTGCAGTCCACGCGGACGGAGTCGCGGGCGTCCACTAGTAAATAAATAAATCGCTAAACTAAGGCGTCAGTGATAAAATTAGTGAGTAAAAACGATAATTGTCATAATAACATATATGTACATAAATCAATAGAACATAGATCAAACTCACTTATCAAGATGCTCCTTATCATGCACCTCCAGTATTTCTTTATCAGTGGCGGCTCGTGACGTCAGCATGTGTACTCTCTCTAATAAACCGAAGTCGCGGTGTCGCTCATGAATGCGCAGGATTCGCTCCGGACACTCCACGTGGTCACTAGGATAATCACGCAAATGATTTTAAAAATAATCATAACATTTTTTTAATAGAATACTATAGTCTGGTCGCGAGTTACGATAGGTTGCGTACAATGACCCTTGGATAAAATAACTAGGTGTATTTGTTATTCATGACCAAATCATTATCGACAATGACTACATAAAGGTACACAATGTGAGATATTCATTTATGTATTTATTTACTTCCTACTATTTTTTTAAAGTTGAGAAGTATGAATCAATATCAGTATTTAAGGTCATACAACTGCAGTTGCTCAGTGTTTTGTTGCATATAACTTATAGTATGTTATAAAAAACTTACGGCTCAAAAAGGTTCTTATGTTTCAACATTTCTTCATCGTAGATATAGCCCACTGCATGTTGTGGTATCCTTAAGTCCGTCTCTGTTGATAGAAGTTTATTTTCCTATTAAGAAACGTCAAAAAAATGTATGATGTAAATGAGCCTTTATTGTTGAAAGGTGGGTGTGCAATTGCACACTTTTGCCCCCTCTTTGGATAATATGTATGCGTAAATATGTATTTATATAACTCACCTAATTCTAATTGATCTAGCCTCTCTGTAATCTTCCTCTTCGTCTCATTATCCTGCAAAGGATAGCAATCTCGTGTCGCAAACCTGTCCGGTCTAGTTTCGTCTCCCTCCCACTTGACTTGCACCGTATGCTTCTGTTTCTCTCTATCACACACGTTGGGTATAGTTGTGTCCAGACTGTATGTCTGTTGGAAGTTGAAACACCGCCATTGGTCGCGATGTGCGTATATACAATTCAGTATTGTGTCACGTAATCTGGAAACAAATTAAAAATTTCTGTTTTAAGTAGATAGATAGATAGATAGATAGAATTTATTTGACAATTACATATACACGGACAGCAACAACAACATAGAACAAGACAATGGAAATAGGGTAAAAAAAGACACAATAGAAAAGAGTAGGCAAACAGTAGTTTACTTATCACTGAATATTAATATCCTACTAATATTATAAATGCAAAAGTTTGTGAGTATGGATGGATGTTTGTTACTCTTTCGCGTAAAAACGGCTGGAGCGATTTTAATAAAATTTGGTATGGAGTTAGCTGACACCCTGGATTAACACATAGGCTACTTTTTTGCCGGTAAAATATTTTTATACCGGATAATTTTGACATTTTGTTTTTTCTGCAGTCCACGCGGACGAAGTCGCGGGCGTCCACTAGGAATTCACATAATCATAAACATATTCGTTCATGTAATACATGAGCTAACACGACGTGTCCTAACTCCTGGCAGAATCGTATGAAGTTTGTACGCTTAACGTTACACCAATGAACCATGTGATTTCTGGAAATACTCTACTAACTATTCTGCGGTAAAGAGGATGAAATGAATGAACAACAAACGCTCTAATCATACTCACTCATCACTGGGCGGTTGCACACTAATTCTCGGACTGGCGTGACCTAGCAACGCACGTAACGTCAACGCAGCCCCACTAGCCAATGACCGCAGACAATACCCCCCCTCCAACACCACGCATACAGACGGACAGATAGACATCAGCATCTGTGTGAGGTGCGCGTAGCATGCCGGCGTCACTTCCATTTCACCCTGCGGATTTATTATTAGAATTAGAATATTAGTAGTATGTAAAAGGCTGGATGCCCTCTGGCCAGATGGACCGATGACTTGAAGAGGGCGGCTGGTAGTGACTGGATGGTGAAAACGGGAGATCAAGCCTTATGGCAATAGGCTGATGACGATGATGATGTAAAGGCTTATAAGGAGGACTATAAAATTTTAAGAGCATGTAGCCCACCCTATTTTCAGTGAATAAATGATCCCATTTTATTATTATTATTATTATTATATGTAAACAGGCAGGCAGTTGAGGCAACTGATTTTGCCTGTATCTGAATGTTCTCTTCTTAGGTTTTTCTATGTTCTTTAATGTGTTTGTCAAGTTTGTTTTTGAAATTATTGACACTTGATGCCAAAACCACTTCTTCTGGTAGTTTGTTCCAAGGGTTCACTACCCTGTTGGTAATAAAGTTTTTGCGGGGATTGCTATGTGAGATGCCTGTGCTAAGTTTTAAATTATGACCTCGCAGTTTTGTATTTTTATTACGCTCAAACATTCTATGAAAATCTTGTAAGTCATATCTCTGTGTTAGAATTTTGTATGTTTCAATAAGATCTCCACGTTCTCTACGTTCTTTCAGAGTTGTGAGGTTCAATGTCTGCAATCTTTTTTCATATGTGAACTTTTTTAGCTTCCTCGGTATCTTAGTGAAACTGCGTTGTACCTTTTCAAGCAAATCAATGTCCTTGACAAAATATGGACTCCAGACCTGAAAAGCGTATTCCAAAGTTGGGCGAATGTATGTCTTGTAGATCTTCAGCATAAGGTCTGGGGTTAAGATACCGAAGGCCTTTCGCACAAGGTAGATGAAGCTTCTTGCTTTTTTGGTAATGACTGTTATATGATCTTCCCATTTAAGATTCTCGGAGATCTTTACTCCCAGGTCGGTCTGTACTTTGACTACTTTAAGTTGTGTATTATTCAAGTTGTATGCAAGATGTGGGTTGCGATTTCCTATATGTAACACGGTACATTTTTCAACATTAAGGTTTATAAGCCATTGTTTCGACCAGCTTGCCACTTTGTTCAGGTCTGCTGTGAGTCGGTCATAATCCACCAAGGGGTTTGCAAATATCTTTGTATCATCTGCAAAGATGCTAACATTGCACTCAAGGCATTTAGGAAGGTCGAAAGTGTAAATAATATACAGAACAGGGCCAAGAACCGATCCCTGTGGCACACCGCTATTTATCTCGTGCTGCTCTGAAAGCGCTTCGCCAATTCGCACTCGGAAGGTTCTTTGGCGTAAGAATGCCTCGATCCAAGTCAGCAATTTTCCCCGTATACCCACAAATTGTAGTTTCTGTAGCAGTCTTGTCGTAGGTACCTTGTCGAAGGCCTTCTCATAATCTAGGTAAATCACATCTACAGGTTCTCTTTCGCTGAAACTTTTGGTCCATGATGATAGACAAGACAGCAAGTTTGATACCGTAGAGCGGCGAGGACAAAATCCATGTTGTTGATCACCTATTATTTTATGATGTGAAAAGAATTCTCTAATGTGTTTGACGATGACTTTCTCCATAGCCTTGCATACTACACTGGTTAGACTAATGGGTCTGTAATTTAAAGGTTCAAGTTTATCTCCCTTCTTAAAAATCGGCGTGACAGTTGCTGTTTTCCATAGTGCTGGCAAGATTCCGGTGTCGTAAGATGTTTGCATGATTGAGGCTAATGCATCTGCAAGATCACATTTCTGTAATAATATCACAGGGAGCTTATCAGGTCCAGGTGCTGCATCTACTTTCATTTCTTTAATGACGCGTTGAATTTTTTCTCCACTAAATATTATGTCCGTGATGGATTCTTCTACTCTGAGATGTGGGTCTAGGGTAGGCAGTCCATCATGAGGTTCAATTTGATATACACTTGCAAACTGTACTGCAAATGCTTCCGCAATTTCAGTTGATTCCACTAACGTTTGTCCCTGTCTATTACGGAGAGTTATTGGCACGCTGACCCTAGACGTTATTTGTTGCCTGATGTAAGAATAGAATTTCTTTGGCCCAGCCTTCAACAAACCCGTTTCATAGTTTATACGGGCTGATCTGCTCTGATTTGTTAGTCTGTTGTTTATTTTTCTGTAATCATCATACACTTCATCAATTCCGGTTAGTACATATCTTTTCCAGAGTGCCCGTTTCTGCTTGATCAGTTTTTGTGTGTCTTTTGATATCCACGGTTTATTATTTGCGGTGTATGGTTTAATTCTCGACTGGGGTGTGTATAAATAAATTGCGTTATTTATCTCGTTAAGCAATGTGTCATATTGGTCTTCAACATTATTTCCACTTCTTATAATTCCAGGCAAAGTATGTCGCAGTTTTTCGTTTATTTGTTCATAATTAGCTTTTGTGTAGTTGTATCTAGGTTTTGACGAGTTCAGATGTTTATGTACTTGTACTTGCAGGGTCGCTAGCAAGCAGATGTGATCGCTTTTTCCAATGGCTGCATGGTAGTCCACATAACTTATGAGTGAATAGTCGTTGGTCAAGATTAGGTCTAGTAATGATGGTTGGTTTCCCTTGCGGAATCTAGTGTTCTTGTCCACTAGTTGATCTAGATTGCTGTTTCTGTACCATTGTACGAAATTGTCCTCTACAGGTGTTACATATCCGGTCTCGTCAAGCGGCCATTTAACCCCACTGTAGTTGAAATCTCCCATTATAATTACTGTATTGGAATCTGAGGCATTACTAATTTGTTCCAGTAAGATATTATCCTGGTCCAATGTAGACTCAAGGCCCCTGTAGATACCACATAGAATAAATTTACTGCTTCCAATCTGCACGTCTATCCATAAGCATTCGGTTGATGCGTGTTTAATATTGTACTTTGTGTTTATTTTAGTTTTTATAAAATTAGACATATTCGTAGCATATATGGCCACACCACCACTCCGTTTGTTAAGTCGATCATCTCTGTAAATGTCATAGCCTGGTATTTTTATCATTGGATCAGGTATTATAGGCTTAAGCCACTATATAAATACTCAATATTTTACTATATAAATACTCAATTTGGTGGCCAGATATACCTTAAACTGGTTAATTCAATATTTTTTATTTAATTAATTTATTTTCATTCATAACAAATTTATAGAATAAATAGATAGAAAGTAAGCCTCTGAGCTACCAAAAAAACCTCAAATAAGTATCATAAAACTTAGTTAGAATTGCGTAATGTAAACATATTTTTGGGAATATGGCATTTAAATACTTACACAATTAAATTAAACACTAACTAACTAATCTACCATAAAGCATGCACAAAATACTTAAATACTCACCAGCATTAATGGTCCTTCGACCCGGATATTGTTTCAGATTTTTTATTTAAAGCAAAGCAATTCTTAATTCCAATGTTAGTAAAATAAATATCTACACCTTTTCGTCGCCCAAGGCGGAGTCGAACCCAGCAGATACTATAACCAGCTCTGGTGAGAACTGAAAGAGAAGCATATAGTGTAAGAGAGAGACAACAGTACCTCTGGACAACCGACTGCCGCGTCGTAACCCGCCGAGATTATGATCAGTTCCGGCTGATACTGAAGTGGAAAAAAGATATTTTTAACTTACAAGGTAGTAATATCAAATATACACACGTGCGATAAGGCGCTTTACTTTATTTCTACTGCCCTATATTTTAAAAATTGTGTTTAGTTTCACTAAAACGTGTAATAAAAGATAACATTTAAAACTATTGTTTCTTATTGAAATACTCTCTACCTACATAAGTTCCATCAGATGCTGTTCAGCCGTATTTTTGTTGTTCTAACGTTAAAAGGTAGAAAATATACTTTTGCTTATTGAAATGGACATTCTAGCTGTACCTGTAACTCTGCTTATGTAAGTATTACTTAATTTGATCTAAAATCTTTTAATCGATTTTAGAATATTACAAAACACCGTCCAAAGCAGTCTTTCCCAAAGTGGACGATAACGTCCCCCGTTGGAGGCCTAGAGAGAGGCAGTTAAGGCCCCAGAAAAAATAGCGTTACTAATATGCTATTGACATTTTTAAGGTGAAATAAAAATGGGGGCTAAAGTAAAGCTACTGATTTTCAAAGTGGGCGTTACACGAAATAAGTTTGCAAACCTCTGGAAAGTTTACGACGCTGTTAAAAATGATATTTGAACACTGACAAAATACAGGGTGTAACAAAAAGGGTATGTTAAGCGAAAAGCTATGTAAATAGCCCACTATAGAGAACCTATCCACAAAATTTGAGATCCGAAATCACATGTTTATTTTTCCCGATAGTATGGAGAATTTTTAAATATCTCAGGAATTTTCATACAATCTTGAAAAATAAAAATGTGATTTCGAGTTTCAAATTTTGGAAATAGGTTCTCTATAGTGGGCTATTTATACAGCTTTTCGCTTAACATACCCTTTCTGTTACACCTTGTATATATAAGTAGTATCTAGGTAATGTTTAGCTTAAATAATCAAACTTTTTTCGTTTCACACCAACCTCCAAGGCAACAGGCAGCAACAGCTGATGCCATATAGCCAGATAGTCCCCATCAGTCATGCCAGTCTTATTCAGGGGCACATTGAAGTTGTACCCCTTTCCCCTGCCACAGCCGGTGTAGTGGTAGTCAGACTGACGCAGGTTGGGCCAGAACGAGCCGTGCTCGTAGCGATGTATCGAGAAGTATACCACCCTGTGGGGAGAGAACTTTGTATAAAATATAAGCACCTCGTAGCATAGACTTACGGCCAATTTAAATACTGGAGATCATAAAGAATCTCGTTTTTTTTTTTCAAATTTGAAATTTTTTAAGAAACAATGGAACATTTAATCTGAAATATGCAAAAAATCTTTTGATTGGTTATTGAAATTGGCTGTTAGTTGAAAAGATAAGCATAGAATGAGGCAGATAAGCATCCTGTAGGACAAAAACTTTGTTGAAAAGTTGACCATTCTACATGAAAAGGTGTTTATTAATTGTACTTTGTAGGGAGTGGTCTTAGATGAAGATTGATTATATATTTTTTGTATTGACAGGTAAAAAATTGTCTCGGATATTTATAAAACAATGAAAATACCTTGGATCGTCATAAAACATTTGCTGTGTTGCTTGTCCGTGATGAACATCCCAGTCGACTATCAGGATTCTGATAAAATAACAAATTGTTCCATTATTATACAAATGTATGTCAGGATATCACTTTTCTTTGTGTACCACTCACCTTTTCAAGCCTCGAGTGTCAAGTGCATGCTTAGCTGCCAAAGCAACATTGTTGTAGAAGCAATACCCGCAAGGCTCTGCCTTCATCGCATGATGCCCAGGAGGCCTGACGAATGCTGCTCCATTCTGAACCTCGCCCGAGATGATGCGGTCCACCATGTCAATGGTTGAGCCTGCTGATATTAGGGCTAGCTCATGAGTGCTCTGGAAAAGGGATTCAGATCATAAAGGAAGATGTCAGCCAATAAATTTGAACAAATACATAGATTCAAAATAAGATGGTGTGTGATGAGTGATATAAACATATAGACCTAACAGCATATTGGTAATATCTTAGTTACCACAGCTACAAAATAGCTTATCAAAGAATTTTTGTAAGATTTGAAAAATGTGAAAAGTAATGCTCATGTCTACAATTCTCTCTGATATGTGTATGCATATTTGATTTTATTTAGGGAATTTAGGGGGTCGCGTCGCGTCAAAGGGAAAATAGAAGTAATGTCAAAGAGAATTTATCGTAGGGTTTAGGTTCACAGATTCACTTTTAGGGTATGGGCACTCTTATTGGGTAGGTCAGTTTGTCACACACGAAAAGAGCTGGCAATTCAAATAGGGAGATACAAAATTATAGCTATAACAGATTTTAATGTTATTTTTTTACATCATTAGAACAAGCATTAAGCATTCTGAGCTAAGTTTCGGACAGCCCACTTGCAAGCTACAACTATTTCAGTTGAAGATCGAAATGGAATACTATTCGATATCTCTGCAATATATAGCCCTCCAAAGCACAAAATAAAGGAAGATCAATATAATGCGTTTTTTAATACACTCGGCCCACGCTTTATAGTGGGGGGAGATTGGAACGCAAAGCATGTTCACTGGGCCTCTAGACTAACTAACACCAGAGGGAGAGAATTGAAGAAGAGTATAGACAGTAACAACCTCTATACAATCTCAACTTCAGAGCCAACTAACTGGCCTACCGATCCAAAGAGATTTCCTGATGTTATAGACTTCTTTGTCATCAAAGGCCTATCTAGTTTATTCCATCACATTCAAACCTGCTTGGACGTTGACACCAATCATGTCCCAGTGATACTCACAATCGGCACTACAGTTCTAAACAATGAAAGGAATCCTAAACTCTATAACAAGTCCACAGATTGGAAAAGCTTCCGCGAGTTAGTCTCAGAGAGTCTCAAACTAAGAATAGCTCTCAAAACAGAAGTTGACATTGACGATGCAACCAAAAACATTACTACTATAATTCAGAAATGCTGCTGGGAGTGCACCGAGGAAGCTGTCAATCGTCCACCACGTAATAAAGTATACTCCGAAATTATAAGGAAGAAAATATTGGAAAAAAGGAAACTCCGACGTGTTTGGCACACTAGTAGGCACCCGACTGACAAAAACGAACTTAATAGGGCTTCCAGACAGCTAAAGTCCCTCATATCGGAGGCTAATAATGTAGCATTGGAAACATACTTGGACGGCCTATCACCTACGAGAAAAACGAATTACTCATTATGGAAAGCATGTAAAAACCAAAATCGGCCGCAGCAACACAAACCTGCAATCCGCAAACGCGACGGAAATTGAGCCCGAACTACAAAAGATAAAGCCAACACATTTGCGTACTATCTCTCCCAGGTCTTTAAACCACATGACTCTGGACCTAACGGAGATGAATCAAGCATAGACTCCATTCTCAACCAGGATCTCCAGCTCGACCTACCACTGAAAACAGTAACACCTGGAGAGGTTTTTCGGGTAATCAAATCAATGGACAACAACAAAGCACCTGGGTTTGATCTTATAGATAAAAAAGTTTTGGAGGAGTTGCCACGCAAGGGTATAGTGTATCTCACCACCTTATTTAATGCCATTCTGGGATACTTCCCAGACCTGTGGAAGGTCTCACAAATTATTATGGTACATAAATCTGGCAAGCCTAGCGACGAAATCACTTCATATAGACCCATAAGTTTGCTGCCGATAATGTCCAAGTTATTTGAAAAAATTCTTCTCCGTAGACTCTCTTATGATTTAAAAGAAAAGTCAATAATTCCTGACCACCAGTTCGGTTTTCGTAAGGAACATGCCACTATAGAACAAGTGCATCGAGTTTGCAGGTCGATCAGAAAGGCTTTTGAAAAAAAAGAATATTGTTCAGCTGCTTTCCTAGATATACGAGTACAGCAGGCTTTTGATAGAGTTTGGCATAAGGGACTATTATATAAAATAAAGTCATTCTTACCACACGCATATTTTGGAGTACTTAAATCATATTTAACCAACAGAATATTTCAAGACAGGGAAGTTAATTGCACATCAGGCTTCTACGAAATAATGGCAGGAGTACCACAGGGGTCTGTTCTTGGGCCCATCTTATATACTCTGTACACGTCGGATCTTCCACAGATTCAAGACATTACAGTAGCTACATTCGCAGATGATACAGCTTTACTCGCAACTAGCACATGCCCAACTCAAGCTTCCGAGATCCTGCAGCGTGGACTACATGCAATGGAGAAATGGATGGCCGAATGGAGAATCACAGCTAGCGTAACAAAATCAGTGCACATAACCTTTACTCTTCGCAAAGAGGACTGTGCTCCAGTTACACTAAAAGGCGCCCAACTTCCCCACGAAACCTCAGTCAAATACCTGGGATTGCACTTGGACCGCCGGCTCACTTGGAGGAAACACGTCCAAGCAAAGAGACGAGATTAATATAAGGTATAGGGGACTCTACTGGCTGCTGGGTAGAAACTCTAAGCTTAAAATTGACAACAAGATCCTGATATACAAGGTTATCCTAGAACCTATCTGGACCTATGGCATTGAATTATGGGTGCAGCCTGCAACTCCAATGTTATGATTATACAACGGGCGCAAAACTACATCATGAGACAGATATCTAATGCCCCGTGGTTCATGAAAACAGCAGAGTTGCATGAGCTTCTTAACGTTCCCATGGTCAAGGAAGTAATCAGCCGCCGTAGTGCTAACTATGGCTCAAGATTGCAGAGGCACCCAAATCAGCTCGCGGAGAGGCTTACAGTGCCTGAAAGCATTCGTTGACTTAAGAAGAGACGAGATATCTTTGACAGCTAGAGTCGCCCATGAATAAAAAAGGGAGTGACCACGAAATGGAGGGGACAGACTCCGCTGGGAGTAGTCACCTATTCACAACATGATATGCTCATCACATCTGCTTATAGTCATACTTGACTAATCGCATGATTAAAAAAAAAAAAAAAAAATTACATGGAATTGGATAATCATGGGATTAATTAACAAATACCTAAGTGGTCTTTCATACTCAATTCATCTAATTGAAGGTTACACAAGAACATAAAACAGATTATTTTATGGTAATTGTGCTTGCTTCACTGCAATGACTATGAGTAGCATACTAACTAACAAAGATAAGGAAATAGCTGAACAAACACTAATGTGTACTTATAACTTTACATTTACAATAGGTAATAGTCTGTTTCTCTGTATATAGAGATTTGATTACTTTATGTCCTTTTTCATACTCCCAAACTCCCAACTATATGTACCTATGCAGAATTTTAAGAAGGTGCCAAATACTTTCACATGTATAATATTAGTTGGGATTTTAATGAATTTATTTCATGTACAGATTTTAATGTTGTAAAATTGTCACTTAGCTTGTGCCTTGGAAAGCACGTAAAACCATTGGTCCTGCGCCTGATCTCTCTCGGGTTGTGTCAGTTTTCCGTCCCATTGGATTATGAGAGTGAGGGAATAGAGCGTCCATCTGTGTTTGTGCATATCTCCTGCGTACCTGGCCAATCTCCGTAGAGATCGGTCTCCTTGGTGGAAATACGGTCGGAGATCAACATCATCATTCGTTGGGATTTTATTGCCTATTGCCTGCAAAAATAGGGGAATGGATACTTTCACTTACTGGGTGGATGTAAACTGCATCATACTTAGAGGACAAATCCTCCAAATAATGGATATCATTGTTATTGTAGGTGGTTTCCATCATTTCATAAACAGATGGAGAGTGTAGTGTCTCCAACTCCTCCTTGTTTGCAGCTCTCGGTGGATACACTTTACATTGCTCTATTAGGTTCAGCTCATGACATCTAAAACAAATAATTTTAATAAAATTAATGGATACCTAATTAAATGAAATTGTATTAGGTGTTACAATTTGGAAGTTCAAACCTTCACTATCTATCTATTTATTTTAAATATAAATAATGGTGGGTAATCATTTATATATTTTTAATACATAGTAGAGGGTAGTTAATTCTGTGTAGGTAATGTGTTGGGTTTTAGAGTTTCATAATAATTAGTGGTTTACTAATTTCTATAATCCTGAGGATGCCACAGTTGTTGGCGAAACATATGTAGATTATTAATCTACTTTTTGATTTCGGAATAGTGCAATGTACTGTCTTGCATGCTAGGTGCTCGGGTCTGGTTTGTCTTGGCGATTGTAGTTAGTGCAAGTGCCTGTTTTCGCAGTTATGAGTTATCAGATCCGAGAGTCAGTGGAGGGTGTAGGGCCCGGTGGTAGGCGCACCCATAGTGAAGGATACCTAATTGTATTACTTACCTAATAATAGTATCCCAAACACACATGTCCTGTATATTTATTGATTAGGCATGTATTATAAAAATGATACTAAGTGATTGACAAAGTACAGCCAAATCTGCTTGAAGTCATAGGTGATACGACATTTCCTATAAGCCAGTCACACTCAAGCAGATCCATTCTGCCAGCCCTTTTTCTCAGTTTAAGGTTACATGAGTTTTTAACAAATATAATTATTATCCCGTAACTCAGTGTGCCTTTTGGCAAGGCCTCCTCCAACTCTTTATTGACTTCGTCACGGGCCACCCTTCTCCAGATGTCCCAATAGCTTCATCGTCTTCCCATCTGGTCTGTTGCCGACCTATGTTTCGTTTCCCATTACCAATCTGACAGTTTTGCTCCATTTGTCTTGGGACCACTATGTGGCCCGTCCATCTCCACTTCAACTGGTCTCCTAGTAGTTATTCAATTTTAGTTTTTTTGATTGTCTGTTTCACTTTGTCCAGCCTTCTTATTCCTAACATGCTCCTCTCCATGGCTCTTTGGCATCTTTCGAGCTTCTGTCTGTGATGTTTGTTGATTAGAATTATATTTAAAAAATCCAATCTAAGTACAAATACTTACTTCTCAAGTACACTGATAAGCCTCTCTGGACACTCCGGATAGTTCTCATCCCACAGACATCTGTGCTCAGCCATACGAGGTTCCGTTACAAAACCTGTAGCTCCCTTCACTTTGGTTTTACATTCATTGGCCTGGAATTAATTTTATAAATATCACCTTCAAGATATTTCCATTATATATGTTGGTACCAAGATGCATGACCATCTGAGTATGTACTGTGATATGTTTCAAACAAACTTCATAAGAAGAATAAATGTTCAAATGCATGTAGGTAGGTACATACATGTTAATGGTTAGATCATAATCTGAATCACAAAACAAGGCTTTGTTATAATTATTACAAAGCATTGAGAATACATAAGTTTAAATTTGAGCTACTTACAACTTGGTAAGGGTCCTTGATAACAGTGTCCATGGCTTGTTTCTTCCTCTGTTGAGCTTTCTTCTTGGCAGCTAGCAAAGAAGATGAAGGCTGCAAATTTATAACAATTGAAATCTATTATGGAGTAAAACAGATAAGCCAAAGCACCTTATTTAATCACAAAAAGATAATGTGTGTATCTTAAGTAAATATTTTGTTTTCCTATAGAAGAGTTCACTAACACCTTATTAAGATAAGAATTCATTACTACATATAATCACTCACTTTAGCACCAGCTGACATAGCTCTTGTCTGAATCTTAGCCATTCGCGCCCCATTTCTGGTCACAATGTTGGAAGCTGGCGGGGTTGGCTTCTTGGAGTCACCGCCGGAACGACGCGGCTGTGGCGGCGGTGGTGTGGACTGAAATTCAGGCACACAGTTCATATTAATCGTGGAAATAGTAAAACATCTAAAAACCCACGCGATTTACTCAGAGGATGTGTGCAATATGCAAGAACTAAAGAAAATACTATGAAAAATGTAAGACTTACCATGAATAAGTTATTTCTTGTAAGTTCTTAGAATAATAATATAACTAATATGTAATGATAAGCATTAAATTAGCTTATCATTTCATTTTAGCTGAATTATTAATTTCTATAAACAAAATTGGAGCGGAGCGAAACAACAAATTGCACGAAACGAAAATATTGCGAATAAAATAACTTCAAATTAATTGTCAAATAAACTGAGATGCCTTATATCAAATTATAGGAGCACAACCAGGACACAGATATAAAATAACATTGTAAAATTTTAAGGGTTCCTATCCTACAGCTACCTACACGAACACGATTTTTTTTTGTTTAGTTTATCCCTATTATTAAGGAAAGGCAAGGGGAACTAAGCCCACACAGCCATTATCTTAAGTAAATGATTTCTGAATTTATGATGATGGGATGATAATGATGATGATGAATGGAAACGTCGGGAAAATCCTCAAGAACAAGTGTAAAGTTAATCAAAATAAAAAATAATTGCAGAAACAACTTACACCCATTCTTGAGGATTTTCCTGACGTTTCCAGTCATCATCATCAATATCATCCTATCATCATAAATTCAGAAATCATTTACTTAAGATAATGGCTGTGTGGGCTTAGTTCCCCTTGCCTTTCCTTAATAATAGGGATAAAAAACAAAACAAATGTGTCGGCGGGAGAAGACGATCTCTTCAATTTATAAAGATAAAAAAAAAAGAATATAGCTTTAAGTTCAAGGAAAAAACTACATAATATGTATTTTAATGAAAATAAACAATTTAATTTTTTTTTTCATGGGCTCATTTGTTTCTGCAATTAATTTTGATTTTGACAAATTTTACATTCTTTCTTGAGGATTTTCTCGACGTTTCCATTCATCATTATCATCCATCATAAATCATTTACTAAAAACAATGGCTGTATGGGCTTAGTTCCCCTTGCTTTCCTTCGTGCGGGATAAAGTAAACAAAAAAAAATTTCCTACATAGGTATGTACAGGGATTTGGTATCTCCGGTATGTATGTACGGTAAATCAGGATTAATTTAATAAAGTGTTAGTGATTAGGTACATTTGGTAAGTATTTGTTTTATAAACAAATTCTGAATTTATCTTGTAGCAAGATTTTCAGGTAAGTTACCTCATCTTCCCTCATGTTTCTCTGCCTGAACAAGTTACCATTAGAGCTACATTTTACATTATTCATGTACCTACCTATTAGGCGTGATTATGTGTTTTAGTTTCTCAAGTGTTTTATACATTTTTAACTGAACAGTTGAATGATGGTAATTTATAACCTTACATTACTATATACTTGCAGTTGGGTGAAATTCAATCATTACCTATACATAAGTTTATTACATATACCTAAAGGTATTTACATACAATTTGTACATACATTACCTAGGCAAGTAACATTTGCAAGTTGATTTGATTCTAGGTACATGAGTATCCTGAATAACTACTTATTTACATAAGTATTGAAGAAACAATGATGTTAAAACCTCTTTGGATGCTGCGTCAGGCGCGCCGGCGTCGATGTGTTAGCACTTGGTCACCACTTGCTACTGCATTTAATACCAGGCCTACATCAAGACCAGTGTTTGAGACACTCAGAGAAAGGACGGTGAGAAATTATCAAACTTGTCTTATTAAGTTTCTTAACAGAAGATAATTGAGAAGTGTTTTTGTAATTATCCTAACAGAGCTCACTACAATTTAGCTAATAGAACAGTTTGTTGACATATTCAGTGAGTTTAAAATCATTTCTTTTCCAATCAGGGTTTATTCAACAAACCAGAACTGACTAGTTTCGAAGGTTTCTACACATTGAAAGAGCAAGCTATCGCTGCTACTGACAGGCTTATAGAGGAGGCTACGACGAACCCCACTCGTCCTATGGTGGACATATTCGATGAGCTGTCGGACACATTATGTAAAGTGGCAGATTTGGCAGAGTTTGTCCGTATTGCACATCCGCAGGCACACTTTGCCAGTGCTGCGGAGGATGCATGTATTAGTGTGAGTGGGGTGGTTGAAAAGTAAGTCAATTATAATATAAATACATGTACCAATCTATTTAGCTTTATTCTTTATTGCACATACACAAAAAAAATATGGCATACAACATTCAAGAAGAGATGCATGTACAATGGCAAGCTTATCTCTACCAGAGATCTCTTCCAGCAAGCCAAGCAAGTAAAGAGCAATTGTTAATAACAGGGTAACATGTGCAATTAAACAAATTCTAAGAAACTACAAAACTACATTCTTTTTGGTTTTTAAAATAGAAATCTATCTATTCTATACATAATAATAAAAATGTTACGGATCGCTGTCTGTACATGGAAGATATATGAGAAAAAATATCATAGGAGACCTTTATCAACGCAATAGTACCCAAAATAATGATTTTTGGAATTTAGTCTGATTGTCGGTTTGTCTGTGCGTTTGTGCACGCAAATCTCACAAATAGCTGAACTGATTTCGATGCAGTTTTCAGGAATATATTGTGTCTTGTCCCACTTAACATATAGGCTACTTTTTATCCAAAAGATAAAAAAAGGTTGGTAATAACTAAGTATACATAATAGGTACATAAATAATTGATTGAAACATCCATGGCTGGCTCTGTAACAAACATTCATTAATCAAAGTTGTTTCTACCTGTATTGGAGCCTGTGGTGCAGCAGAAGGTGGGGTCACTAACATCTTTGCCAATTAGTCGTAATATCTATTGATATATAATCAATCATGTTACCATATTATCTTCCAGACTAAATACACACAAAGGCCTGTACAAAGCATTAAAAGACTCAGTGGCAAATGGAACATCTGGTGATCAACACCTTGCAGAATTGTTTCTATTTGATTTTGAACAGAGTGGTATTCAATTGGAGGAGGATGCAAGACAGAAGGTGGTGGGCTTGAATGACGTGATTTTACAGACTGGTCAGAGGTTTATGGGGGGAGCGGCAAAACCCAGGCGAGTGCCAAGGAAGGTTGTGCCACAAAATGTTAGACAGTTGTAAGTATTTTGTATACCTGCAAAAATGGCTTCATCACAACTATTTGTACATTAATAGCTTTTTACTATAATGTAAATTGAGATTTGTAGATCATAGAGCAAACCTATTATTTTCCTATGGTGGTGTAAGATCTAAAAGATCACTTGAGAGAAAACATGTTGCTGTACCTCTGTTCATAATAATATGTTATCTGTCTGTAAATTAATGAAATCTTTAACTACATATGAATGCAATAAATGGTTTAGTATTGGGAACAGGGATGTTAAGTTGACTTTTGATGGAAATAAAAGGGGATACAGCTAATGAATTCAAGTGAAGCACCTCATCACCACAGAAATAATCCTTACAATGATTTTAACTCTGCTATTTCCCATTACAAATACTCCTAACTTGTGAAAAGTGGGTGTGTGATTTGTACACTTCTGCCCAACCTCTTCAGGGGATAATGGGCATATGTATGTGCAAATACTCCTTTCCCATTATTAAAAAAAATCTTGTTTCTGTAACTAAATACCTCCAACAGCTTCAGTTCCGAAGGTGATGACGTGATAGTAAGCGGGGTATATGCGGAGTGTTCCGAGGCGGCCGCTCGGGAAGCCGCCTACCGTCTGTACCTCGCGCCTGATCCTCATCAGGATCGCCTGCTCAGCACCATACTGGAGGCGAGGAAGGAGATGGCAGGGACCTGCGGGTTCAGCTGCTACGCTGATAGGTGAGTTGTGGTCACTTGTCTTCTTGTTGGGGGTTTAGACAACGTGGTCGATTTTGACAGAATCGTGATATCTTAATTTGTTATGCCCCTCTCAATTCTTAAAGTAAATGGCTGAGACAAAAAGGGACAGGTAGGACAAATTCTTGTGGTTACCCTATTCGGGGAACACAGATATATAACTAGCTGTTAGCCGCGACATCGTTCGCCCGACTACTGCATGTAGCCTTTGTTCTTCTCCATACCTAACTATATGTTTGCAAAATAATAAGATTGGTTTGAGTTAATAAGGCGTAAAGAAAGTTTGTTATGTCTTTAGTAAAGAAGTATTCAATTTCTTTTCCATTTATTATATTACTTGGGATTATGTATTGAGATTAACATACCTTTTGCAGAGCAATAACAGGCAGTACAATGGAAACCGCGTCAAACGTGCGTCGGTTCCTAGACATCCTCTCTGATAACCTCTACGACCGGGCCCGGATAGACTTCGACGCCATGTTGAAGATGAAGAAGAAGGAAACCCCATACCAGGATACGCTGGCTTGCTGGGACACGCCATACTTCACTCAGAAAGCCAAGAGTCAACTGCTTAATGTGGATAATTCAGACTTTAGTCCTTATTTCTCGTTAGGAGGCTGTATGGAAGGCTTGAATATGATATGTGAGGAGTTGTATGGAATTACGTTGAAGTCTGAAGAAATGTTGCCAGGTAATTCATTGTCTACTGGTTTTAAATGTTCAAGGATTGTAATGACTTTGCATTTTGGAAAATTGCCGTGATTGTAGTTACCGTGGTTAAAGATCATTCTGAACAATTGTATTCGCGAGATAAGTTTGGCCCGTTAGTCATACTCATGAAGAAGGTATAAAAGAGGAGGTGGGACTATGAAGTGAGTCGTGTGGCAATCGTGAGGCCATGACGTCATTATAGGGGCGGAGCTTCAGCGCCAGTGTAACGCAGTAGCTGTAACCACACGCTTGTGCTTCGAAATGTAACCGTATTTAAATTACAAAGATATTAGCGTTTTTATCAGGGTACTTTATTACTAAAACGTAGTATAATATTGCCATCTAGTGATGAGTAATTCCACTAGTAAAAAAATCTTGAACCATATTGATAATGAGCAAGTAGTTTGGCTAGTCACTACAAGGTGGTTTCTATGTAAATGGGCAGGGTTACAGTGTTCAATGTTCCCCTCGTCCCATACTTCACCCCCGTTCCGCGGCACACTCTTTTCGTATGAAAATATACTTAGCCGCTCATCATCATCATCAGCCTATTACAGTCCACTGCTGGACGTAGGCCTCCCCCGGGGCACGCCACAAGACTGCCATGGGGGTATTTGCCCATAGTCACCACGCTGGGCAGGCGGGTTGGTGACCGCAGTTTGTGTTTTGGACTATGTTGTCAACACGGGAGGCGCTGCTGCCCACCTCTCGGAAACCCTTAATCGCCTTGTACGATACCCACGGGCAGACATGGGGTGGTACGAATTCTACTCTGCCGGCACCACGCGGCATATTTCTTCTCCATGGTCATACTCAATATTAAGTAAGAGTTGTGTCTTTGTTGCTCCAATAGTGCGATTGATTGCAGGTGAGTCATGGTCGCCCGACGTGTACAAGGTGGGCGTGGTGCACGAGCGTGAGGGCCTGCTCGGGCACATCTACTGGGACCTGTACGAGCGCCCGGGCAAGCCGCATCAGGACTGCCACTTCACCGTGCAGGGCGGCAAGTTGCTGGCCGACGGCAGCTACCAGGTGAGGGGCAAGCCGCATCAGGACTGCCACTTCACCGTGCAGGGCGGCAAGTTGCTGGCCGACGGCAGCTACCAGGAGCCGCATCAGGACTGCCACTTCACCGTGCAGGGCGGCAAGTTGCTGGCCGACGGCAGCTACCAGGTGAGGGGCAAGCCGCATCAGGACTGCCACTTCACGGTGCAGGGCGGCAAGTTGCTGGCCGACGGCAGCTACCAGGTGAGGGGCAAGCCGCATCAGGACTGCCACTTCACCGTGCAGGGCGGCAAGTTGCTGGCCGACGGCAGCTACCAGGTGAGGGGCAAGCCGCATCAGGACTGCCACTTCACGGTGCAGGGCGGCAAGTTGCTGGCCGACGACAGCTACCAGGTGAGGGGCAAGCCGCATCAGGACTGCCACTTCACGGTGCAGGGCGGCAAGTTGCTGGCCGACGGCAGCTACCAGGTGAGGGGCAAGCCGCATCAGGACTGCCACTTCACGGTGCAGGGCGGCAAGTTGCTGGCCGACGGCAGCTACCAGGTGAGGGGCAAGCTGCACCGCATGCGAGCCTATGAGCTTCTTTTTGAGGTCAGTTAGAGTGCCGCTCAAAACTGTGATAATGAACTGCTGTCCTATGGAAGGTAATTGTATCTACTGGTGTTTATTTATTTATTTATTAGGTTTATCAACAACTTACTATAATACATGATTTTAGCTTAATTTTAACACACTTGTGTAATAGCACAGCTACTTATAGATAAACACAACATTCGTAAAAGTAATACTTAGACTAGGTTCATACTAAACATTATATAGATATATAATAACTAGATATATTAAGTATATAATAACCAAATACAATTTGGTAGTTTGAAGAAAACAAAATTTTATACAAAAACATTCTATCCAAAAGCTCCCTACGTTTTCCGAGAGATATCATTTTAAAATAACTGAGTCTATCGTTGTACGAGTTATATTTCCCAGCGAGGCTTACAGAAAAAGCCAGATGATAAAGAAATCTTTTCTGAATACGTTCTATTTTAAGGGCGTGAACGGCATAGTGCTCGTGTTTATATCAAATTACTATATTTTTACCCGATTGCACCAGTAGAAGGGTTATGTTTTTCGAGTGTATGTATGTATGTATATTTGGTACGCTATTAGAGCCTAAACGATTTTAGTTTGAGAGGTATCATTAGATTCGTCGCAGTCGTGAGAGTGACACTGAGTCGTAACTTTTTTGCTCAGTCGGGTTTTTTCTATAAGTAATTAATTAATAAATCAACCTTTCAATCGTAAAATACCTAATAATAATAACCATGCCTAATGAAGAGGTTTCGTCCACAGAACCCGATAGTAGTAGTGATGCTGTCCCTGGGCGGGGGTCACCGCTCGGGGCCGGCACTGCTCTCCCCGAGCGCGCTGGAGAACCTGCTGCACGAGGCGGGGCACGCGCTGCACTCCATGCTGGCACGTGCGCGCCACCAGCACGTGTCGGGCACGCGCGCGCACACCGACCTGGCCGAGCTGCCGGCCGTGCTGATGGAGCACTTCGCCGCGCACGCGCAGGTGGGCACGGGTCCGGCACGTGTCGGGCATCACACAGGCCCTACAGCATACTATAACTAATTTAATAGGTGGAGGATATACGTGCGTTTGAGTCGGACGAATTAGGTTCTTAGTCACGGGCATAAACTACTAAATTTGTTTTATGTACGAATTTTAATTTTGTTATAGTTGTCTATCGCTGAGTACCCATTCCCAAGGATGGTCGCGTCGTCGACAGGCAAATTTTTTTAAATACGAAATATCCCGTTATAGTCTTGTTATAATACTTCTTCCTTCAACTGAAGCGACTGAAGAAAATAGGTATAGTTATTGCAAACTGTGAACTCTTAGATTATGCGGACCTACTTATAAATGAACGCCCTTCGGCCAGATGGACCGATGACATAAAGAGGGCGGCTGGTAGTGACTGGATAGCAAAAACGGGAGATGGAGCCTAGTGGCGTACTCTAGGGGAGACCTACGTCCAGCAGTGGACTGCAATAGGCTGACGACGACAATTACTCATAAATATGACACACACTAGCCCCGCCCACTTGTCTATTCCTCTGGCTTAGTGCGCAGTAACATGTAGTTACCGTTTGCAGACGGTGCGGCTAGTTATTGCAAGCTCTGAGCTCTTAGATTACGCGGACCTACTTATAAACATGGCACCACACGGCCCGCCCACTCTTTTAGATATCAATATATTGTATATTATTATTGTTTTGTTTTTGTATCAACCATACCTAGGCTTCTGTTGCCGGTATTACAATATTGACGGGCCCAGATCATATGTTTATTATTATTGTATTTACCTTACGAGTTGTGCCTCTCGAAACTTATCTCGTGATCGAGGCAGGGGTATCTGTGTCACTTAACTGTTGCGAGATGGATTATTGAACGGCGCGGCCGTACGGATTTTAATGCATGTTTTGTGTGCACCAGTCATAGTTGTATGTATCAGTATTGTGTTACAATGTATAATCATTATTCTACTTTTTAATACATGTAATGTTGGTGTGCCTAATCTTAATAAATAAATAAATATATAAACATGTGGATAACGTTTGCAGACAGTCCGTCGCTTCGCCAAGCACTTCCAGACACAGGAGCCGCTGCCCGAGCGAGCGCTGCTGCGACTGGGCGCCGCTAAACATCTGTTTGCTGCCAGCGAGATGCAACTGCAGGTAAGGAAGGGAGGGAGTGAATAGTACTTAAGATGCAGCTGCAGATCATGGAGTGAGAGAGTGAATGGTGCTTTATAGATGGGGTTAATCATGTGTTCGCTGTTAGCAAGATACAGCTGCAGGCAGTGCTGTAAATAAGGCTGTACCAAGGGTGTAGACTCTGGGAGGCGCAAGTCTAAATAGTCACAGGGCACAGTTATAGAAGCTAGCACAGGGCGAAGAAAAGGCTATTTACGGCACTTAGCAAACGTTCATGAAAAAAATGTAATCCGCAGGTATTCTACTCGGCACTGGACCAGCATTACCACGGCGCGGGCGCATCGTTCGGAGGACGGACCACGGACGTGCTGAGAGAGGCGCAGAAACAATACTACGGTCTACCTTACGTTGAAAATACGGTAAATAGCTGCTGAGAATTTCGACGTTTATTTTTTTAGATGTTAGTTGTATACGTTTAAACTGCCCCTGCCGTATGAGTGTGTAACTTTAAACGTGGTTTTGTTCATGTGATCCTCAGGCGTGGCAGCACCGCTTCAGCCACCTGGTGGGCTACGGCGCGAAGTACTACTCGTACCTGATCTCCCGAGCGTTAGCCTGGAGCAGCTGGAGGGAACACTTCGCGGCCGACGCGCTGCAGCGGACGGCCGGCGAGGGCTTCCGGCGGGGCGTGCTGCGACACGGCGGGGGGCGAGCGCCGCAGGTGAGGGGGCGTGCTGCGACACGGCGGGGGGCGAGCGCCGCAGGTGAGGGGGCGTGCTGCGAAACAGCGGGGGGAGGGCGAGCGCCGCAGGTGAGGGGGCGTGCTGCGAAGCGGGGGGCGACAGCGGGGGGGGGGGGGGGCGAGCGCCGCAGGTGAGGGGGCGTGCTGCGAAACAGCGGGGGGCGAGCGCTGCAACAGCGGGGGGCGAGCGCCGCAGGTGAGGGGGCGTGCTGCGAAACAGCGGGGGGCGAGCGCTGCAGGTGAGTGGGGTGTGCTGCGACACGGCGGGGGGCGAGGTCGCAGGTGAGGGGGCGTGCTGCGGCGGGGGGCGAGCGCCGCGACGCGTCAGGTGAGGGGGCGTGCTGCGAAACAGCGGGGGGCGAGCGCCGCAGGTGAGGGGGGGCGTACGTATGTCACACAGGAACGCGGGGAACGTTTCGTTTACACATAGCGCAAAATGTTTAATTACCTATCTGCGTAATGAAGTAAGTAAATTTGCGACTGTGGCATCATTGTAGTATGAGTCAATCATATTTTATTATTTATGTAGACATCGTTCTAACTGTTATATGTTTTCAGGTGATTCTCCGTGAATACCTACAGATGGACATAACCCCTCAGACGATGGCGATGGCTCTCATAGACGAGCTGGATCACCATCGAGACTACGTGGAGACGGTCTGCAAAATCGAAAATAAATGAACGCATGTTAAGGTATAGTTAACGGACTTTGGAATGGGAGGATAGATCTTTAATGTTGCATCGACGCTAAGATCTGGTAATTTTGGTGATGACGTGTAAGAATGGTCTTACGTTGCATTTTTGATTTATTATTTTGATAGTAATTTATTTGTTGTTGTATTTGATAGTATTTAGTTCCATGGACATTTACAGAATTTAATACGATAGCGATAGATATAAATAATGACTTGGCATTCGCAGTTAGAATCACAAAGAAATACTAATAACCTATGTCAGGGACTTCATTACTGATAATTTCGATAAAATTTTACCTAGTTATTGTAAATAAATACTGAAACATCACATGATCAGAATAATTAATTGTAAATAATTCAAGTATAAATATATATATATCAAGTTGTGCCTTTGGCTAGTTATTTGTTGTCTTGAAGATTATTTAAGTGACCAGTTTAGAATTGTGTTCTCACTCGACACATCACCTGTAAATTCCTCGTTATCATATCAAGCGTATGTATGGACATATTCTACTAATTTACTGGTTGTAAAGTTAAGATGTTGTTTGGTCTCTATTTTGTACAGTGTACAATAATCATTTGTTAAGGGCAGACATGGTCAATTTTGTTGTTTTGTCATTCTCTAAAACTTTACAAGATAAAGACAGCATCAATGTATTCTCCAAATAGACTTATCTGACCAATATATCTGTTTGAATTTGTTGTGTGCTTTATTATGCGACTTAAACATAATTGAGCAGGTGTGTACTATCTATTTGTTCCTAAAGTTTGTGTTCGTTCATAAAAGGGTACTATTCGAGATTAAAGCCTGCAGACTATACAGGGTGATTTTTGGTCGTCAACGTTCCCGAAAACTACGGAATCTCCTCATCATCACGATCATTTTTCTCCATGGAAGCATACCTGGGAAGTGTCTGGTTTCCAAAATATTAGGGTCCAAAGTTGAGTAAATAGACTGCGTTTTTCTACATAAATGCACATAGACGCGCGCAGCAAGATTTTTTCACGAGAAATAATTAATATCTGTCTATGAAAAAACTAGCATAAACACTGGACACTATAAATTTCGCCCGATTAAGTAATTATTTTGTTTATTTAAAAAATAAAAAAATGGCATAGTTTCCCAGCATTTTTTTGGCATAAACTTACTTTATTTCATGCATAGAGTACGTACACTTCGTTAAGGGTGGCAACGAAAAAAACACCCTGTATACTTTCTATTTGAAGTTGTTATAATTAACATTTGTTAAAACTACTGATTAAAAACACAATTAAACTATTGACTGATAGTGAGTATGTTATTTGCAGGACTTATAATTATATTATAGATCAAACATAAATTAAGGTGCTTAGCAATAATAAGAAATAAAACATAATAGAAAATTATAAATAGAGTTTTAATTACTAACCCTCCTGAAACACACAAACTGATCATTACCTCAAATAAAATTAATACAGAAACCTACGAATCAAAACAAGGGTTACATTTAGAAGGGTACAAGTTTTTTTAAATACAAAATCGTATTGTTAAAGTTAGAGATTAGTTTTGGCAACATAACGAAACTTCTAAACCTTGGAGAAAAAGCAACATATGAAAGAACAGCAAAAAAATATACATTTTCACAGATTACAAACATAACATTTCTTTGCTACATACTTCAGCTTGTAAGATTGTCAGAAAATGTACAGGAAGTAATCCATTGAGCTCCCCACATACACAAAAAACGTAATCCTCGAGTTAGAACACTTGCCATCTTACTTTTATTGTCAAATAGGAAGAGACGTATGGTGGACGTCGTCGTTTAAAAGTAATACGAACATTAAAGCTGCCTTTCCACACCAGAGATAGTCGACCCACATGCCTACGTTGCTAAGGACGCGTTTGATATTCATCAATTGTATTCATGGTCCATTATTTCAATGAATATGTTTGGTTGATATCACACGCATCCGTAGACCCGTTGCGACGTAGTTATAGCACATCTCTGGTGGAAAGGCAGCTTAAGGAGTTGGTGCAGATGTGGCTCAAATTGTAAATAGAAATCAACAGTCTCTGTGACCAGTGAGTCCGTTTCACAGAGGGTCATAATTGTCTAATATCACACGTTATGTCTAAACGTACTTATGTGTTTAGCGCCGATGTCTTCTCTCCCTTTTACACAATAACCCAATCACAAATGTGTGAATAAGGGAATGTATCCTTAACGTATCGTATCCAGTTAAATTACAATCGCTATAATGAAACTTGAACAAATATTTTTATAGATTGCCCATGAGTTCCATAGCAAGCGATGCTCAAAAAAATGTCACATTTATACACTTTTTTGAAGTACAAAAATGTATAGCTGACCATTTTCGTATAGGCTAATTTAATTTAATTACCTAATGTACAACATAGAGAATAAGCCATCGTGTCAAATTTCTTACTAAGTTTATAGTTGGGCTGCGATTTCATGGCTTGAGTTTTTCGACTAGACGAAGTTTGAACTCGGGCATGAAAATAGCTATTTTTATGAAATAAACACTCAGCCCAACTAATAAAATACATTGAAAACCTTACGAACTGATATATCATATTATTCCTTATATCTTAATGTACATGAATTAATTGCACTCAAAAAGAAAATAGGAACATTTCTTTCCAAATTGTTTATGAACACGCAACAAACGAATGACAAAACATTGAACAAGACATAAAAATTAGATAGGCTCCTATTGTGTTACAAATACGCAACTAAGTATCGAAGCTCAATTCACAAATGTAAGGGTCAGTTCACACCGAGACGCGACGACTCTCGAAGAGGCCAATGATTTCGCGCTGCGCCGCGATCCGCCGCAAGACGCATCACTATGTCGCAAGGCGCATCGTAAAATCGTAGCAGCACGACGCCTCGCTGCGCAGTGAACGTGTCTACTCGCCTAAAGCAGTGTGCCATCTTAGTTTAGACGGAAATAGTAGACAAGTCGCTACAGCGGCCTCAGGCTGCGCCGCGCGGCGTCGCGCCACATCACGAGACGCAGCACCGCTCTTGCACGTCGCGCGACATCACGAGACGCAGCACCGCTCTTGCATGTCGCGCGACATCACGAGACGCAGCACCGCTCTTGCACGCCGCGCGACATCACGAGACGCAGCACCGCTCTTGCACGTCGCGCGACATCACGAGACGCAGCACCGCTCTTGCATGTCACGCGACATCACGAGACGCAGCACCGCTCTTGCACGTCGCGCGACATCACGAGACGCAGCACCGCTCTTGCATGTCGCGCGACATCACGAGACGCAGCACCGCTCTTGCACGGCGCGCGACCGGCGATGCACCGTAACGGCGCGATACGTCGCGCCACGCCGCGAGGCATATCGAGGCGCAGTTCTCCGTGGTGCAACGTATTCTGAATTCTCAAAATGAAATGTGTATCTTTTCGTGTTGTAAATAAAGTATATTTTGAGTTGCTCTATTAAAATATGCGCGCATCATCGCGTCGCGTCGTGTCTCGGTGTGAAGTGAAGCAAATATTTACATATTGTTAAATGTATGTTGTAGTATGAAAATAGACACGTGGCTAGTTGGCAGGTGGGCTAGAAGTGCGTTACGCGACGTAGTTGTATTGGTTCGAGTTGTTTTTCTCTCTCTCCATGTAGTCGCGATCTATGAGGGACTCTATACGTTTCTTCAGGTCGGCAGGCTGGAAACAAATGGTCATGTATTCATTTTTACGAAATATTTAGCTTAAAAAGTATTTAAAAAAAGTGTATAGATAAAATTTCTTTTCAATCTTCAATGATATTCTGAACATATTAATATAACTAAAGGTTATTACGATATCAATGATATTAATTTTATACGAGATAAAATTAATGTTTTCGCAAGAAACTGAACAAAAGTGGAATAAAAAACTTCTATACCGATTTTCTTCTATTTCCGACACTGATGTGGGCCCCTAAAGGCCCATATTTCCTGTGTGTAGTATACCCTACCTTGACGGGGAACTTGAGCTGGTTGTACAGCTCCGAGATGAGCAGGTTGTGCGACAGAGACTTGCGCATCTTCATGACGCGCACGATGGCCGCGTCGATCTGGTACTGCCGGTCCTGGAACACGCGCTCTTCGGTCGCCTTCTGCTCCTCGCTCTGTCAAATATTTATATTATGTATTGGTAGATCATTTTGAATTTTCCTTTGCTATCCCTTTTCTCATGTTTACAAACAGATTTACATCGAAATTTCTCTTTTGTTCCTTAGATACATCCTTACTAACACAGGTATCTTTTTCTCAATAACATATCTATGGCTTCCTTAGATACATCACCTATACTAAACTACAGGGTAGTTTTTTCTCGTGGGTAACTAAGCTTTGGTTCAATAAAAGTTTCTTCAATAATTCATATCTGGCTTACGTAAAGTTCTTATTGTCCATCTATACATGCAAAGGAACATCGCTTCACATACAAACGCGAGCCTTGCCGCACGCCAGGGATTGTAGGGTGCGACGGAGTAAATACAAAAAAATTGTATTTTTAAAAATAAAATATATCAAATAGTCTCACTGTAAGATTTCAAAGGATGATGCAAAATAGCTTAGTGTAGTACGTCATTGGATAGCTCTTTGTCACATTAACCCAGTCCGTTCAGAAATAACAGGTACTATAACATGCCAGTTGTAGCTATTTCCATATTTAGGTCGCTAAGGTTTTTTCTCGTGGGTAACTAAGCTTTGGACTCCGGTTCAATAACGAACTGTGAATACTGTGAAAAAAATGGAAGTACTGTGTGATGTGTCGTAGAGGGTTCTACCGCGGAAGATATCACAGAAACATCCACGCTGGAGTCTTGCAGGTACCTTAGGTCTAAATGGTTGGGTCATATCATTTATGATTGATTACACTAACTAATCATATTCTTACTCGTTGCGTAATTTTATGTTTGCAGGTAAGTATATTCAGGATTTGTTTATGCCATCGAGATTGCTATGTCGACATGTTCCCTGGAAAAACGGGTCAAACACAACTCGTTACAGGATCCCGAAAGTTGTAAAGATACATACATTTGTGAGTATAGGATTTACATTCCGACGGTGCAAGAATGTGTCAAGAGCACCTCCAAATAATAATTGGGCTGAACTCGCGTGTGCAGCGCAGTTTTACATCTGAGAAATTACGGTTCTAGGTTGGATTTTAATGCCAATCCGATGAAGAGATGCATTTTTGGACCGGACGAAATAACGAACAATTCGATTCCATATTAGAGCAAAACCCTCACTAATCCAAGGATGCAGAAATCCTAGACTGGGTATATATCTGACAAAACTGCGACCGGTGATTCCAATCAAAGGCTTGCAAGTTTATTTAAATGACAAGACAAAACCTAGAGCGGCTATAAAAAAAGCACGAGATTGTCTTCCGAGGAATATGTAGTTCTTCATCTAGGAATGGACCACGTTACAAGAAATAACATCAAAGAAAGGAACCTTACTATACCAAGAGCAATATATGGAGACGATGAAAACTCGAAGGCAATTATAATATGCGACGGAACATACATTTATATTCATAAAAGTGCCAACTTCTGTTTCAGCGACCTTGCTTACACAAGTTTCAAAATCTGTAAAGCCTTTCTGGTTGATCTTGATCCTGAACAACATCCGTTTGGAACCTAACGTTCGCGGATTTAGAGATAGGTGAAGTCCGCGTCAACTGACTACCGAACAAGCTAACGAATCTCGAATGGTTACCATGTGCCGGTGGGTAGTGGAAGTGGTTAACGGCAGATTCAAGCGAAGCCAAAAATATTTCAATAAGGCATTGCGAAGTACATCCGCGTCTCCCACCTCACGTCCGCGCGACATATCAAATAAGCTTGCGGATCTTACTGCAGTGAGTCTTGGTCAATAGAGATTTATAGACAAAATGCACGCTATGGTATAAATGAAAATTCTTCGCCTGCGCGGTCGTATCAATCTCGACATATTCGAGCAAGAATATATTATTGTTACATTTTAATCAACAATAATAACAATACCATCCGCACGCCAGGGATCGTGTCCATCGTGTGGTACCTAGGTGCAGGACGAGGGATTTGAGCTCGCCTTATTCCTTAATGATGTCTTCTGTGAGGGAAAATTTCGATTGGTTTTTATACATATTAAAAAATTGTATACATTCAATGGTAAAAAGGAAACGTAGGAAATATATCTAATTTTCTTAGTTTTTTTTAAAGGAAAATCACCCTGAGGCTGGCAATCAGATCTGACTTTCAAGACAGGCGTTAACTATAAGATAAACTGTGGAGCGGGTACATTTCATCAAATCCTTTACCACAGTTTTATTGTGACAAGTTATGTTTGTTGTACTATAAATAAACATGGATATAAAACAGAATAGACTGTTTCGCTACTATCAACAGGTGACTAAACAATCATCGACATGATGAAACAATAACGTTGCCAAAAAAGAGATGGTAAAATTCGTCATCCGAGTTAATTGACCTGATAGCTCAGTTGGTTAGAGGGAAAGCACGGTTTGCGAGAGGTCGTGACTTCAAATCTTGCTCAGGTGTTTTTTTTTCATTTTCTTGAATAATATTTATAATCATCGACATATTATAACTACCTAGCTAGAAAGTTAATTACGTAATGAAATAAGTGAAATCGCGATCGCATTGCTTTGGCTTTGCTACTACAAGTTACGCAATAGCCATATAACAATCTCATGTGACACTAGTTGTATCTAACCAAACCCGGCGGATTGCACATTACGAGTTATTCGTTATCTTCAGCCTATTGCAGTCCACTGCTGGACGTAGGCCTCCCCAGAGTACGTCACATGGCTCGATCTCCCGTTTTCACCATCCAGTCACTACCAGCCGCCCTCTCTAAGTCATCGGTCCATCTGTCCGGAGAGCGTCCAACGCTACGCTTGCTGAGGCGCGGTCTCCATTCGAGAGCTCGCTAACTCCACCGTCTATCAGTTCTACGACTACCTAAATTAGGTACATACCTCAATATTAGTAGCAGTTTTGATGTCCTCGAAGGAGAGGTTGTCGCCATCATTGAACAGCAGTAGTACGAGTGCTTGGAACAGTGATACTTGCAATTCTTTTTTACCCTGAAACAAACAAAAAAAAACATTTGACCATATACATCATAATAATACACTATACTGTACAAGTCTACGTCACAAATTCCATTCTTATGTCACTACTCAACCAATGTCAAGGGTGATATGCTTTACAAAATTCTCTGTGGCCAACTTTTACCAAAATACTTTGTCACCATTTTAGCTTGAAAATACAGAACATACCATTATATACCAAAACTATGTTGATATTGCAATATGTTTTACGTCAGTACCGACTGACTACATAAAGGGCAAATAACACTTATTTACAGAAACTATTCGGTTATGGGCATAGTTGTTTTCTGTGGTTGTTTGATAATTGACAACTGTGCCACTTTCAAACACAATATGATACATAACATCATATTATGTTATGTATCATATTGTGTAATTTGTGGTGAGAAATAAATGATTTTATTATTATTATTATTAATTGTACATACATACATACATATAATCACGCCTTTATCCCTTACGGGGTAGGCAGAGCACCAAGGGCCGATAGAACCACATGGTGCCACTTCTGACCAATTTTGAGGGTATAGTTGAGATGTACACGTTATTAATTGTATTCAACATAAATGGATGCGTTCATAATTAGAATAAAGACCCATAAATTGGAAAAAAAAATTACAGAACCAATTGATATATCAACGTCGATAAGTAATGATGTATACCTGTGTAAAGTGCGCCTTCAGTACGCAGTGTCCGAGCGTCGCCTGCCACTGCAGCTTGCGGCCCGAGTGCTTCGCGAGATAGAACTTACTGAAGTGCTCCTGTAACGCCACATTATATAAGTACACATCTTGTCATTATGGACGGTAAAAGCGTTTAGGCGCATAAGGTCAAAAGCGCAAAATGACAAAGGAGCATAATGTCAAAAATCCTACTTATGACGTTAATCATTGCGTTGTCAATTTTAGTAACAATCAGCAGCAAGTTGTGATTACCCCACTTGCTAAACGGTTAACATCTTCCTGCGCTTAGGTATGCCATTATTTATGGGGTCGGCGCAATGTGGTTTCTTGCATATTGCCAAGGATTTGTTGTTTGTTTGTCTTCAGCTGCCTGCCTGACGTCGACCTTCCTAACTAAACATTTATTTATGGAAAAATCACACCAGCATAGCCTTGGCGTCAGGGGCGGATCTACTTAAGGGCTTTTTGGGTTGTAGTCCAAGGCCCCGTGGATACAAAGGGCCCTCAGCCCCCACTAAAAACAATAGGCAATAATTTTGAATTAAAAATATGTTTAAAATTAAAAGAAATAATAATATATAAAGAAATATAATATACCTATTGACATTATTTTGACAGTTGGGAAAGAGAACGCACGAGTTCGGAAAAGGTATAGAAAAAGCACGAGTATGTAATAGCCCACATCCTGAACGCTATAAGTCCCTGCAATACGGTACTTTTTGAGCAACTGTATTAAAAATACCTTATATTATATGTATACATAACGTATGTGATGCGACTGACCTGATGCCTGGTGAACTCGGCCGGCAGCCGCACGTCGGCGGGCGGGTAGGAGGGCCAGAAGCCCATCGTGAGGATGTGTACCGACAGCTCCAGCCCGCCGCCCTCCTGCACAGCACTAAGGTGCTACAAACATCACGCGCTCAGTGCAAGCCGGCAAACCTCGGTACAATCTAACCTAGCGCTTTGTCAATCAACTAGGACGTCCACGACTTCGACGATTTTGCTATCAAATGTTATTTTTAAATAGTGTCTAACTTTAGAACACAGAGATTGTCGAAATTTTCCGGAAACATTATTCAATTTCTATAACACACGGCGACTGTGCATTTAATATCATGTTTTATGCTCGTTATATAAATATAACTTTAAGCAAAATAAGGTTCATCTTTATACTAGAGTAAGGTATCAGTAATCGAACCAGAGTCTTGTAAATTACCTAAAGATTAGCCGATGATAACTAAGCAAGCCATTACAATAATTATAATATATAATAATATAAAAAAAATATATATAATATATAATGAGCACTAGCACGGTTGCAGAGGTCGTGGGTTCGATTCCCACTCGGGTGAAGAATTTTTTCCATTTCTTTATTAATAATTTTATATAATAATGTACTCTGAATGTCTCGGAAACAATAGATAAAGCATGCCCAGTAAGTTGCCTTTGATATACAATACAAGTATGTAAAAATTTAATGAATTAAATTACTAATTAATACATAGTAAACCCTCTCATTTATCTTCAATAAAATTTAATAAAAAATTACAGCCAACTTACCTGTTTATAAGTAATATTAATATCCTTAGACAGCTCCATGTCTTTGAACATGCCTTCCAGTTTGCACGTGAATCCACCCCCACATTCCTGTTTCAGTTTGCTTAACATGGATTTCTCAGCGTCGACCGAAGCAGACTTGCCGACCAGGAGCCGTTTAGCGAGGTCCTTCTTGTAGAAAGCCTCGAAGACATCCTTGCCATGGATGAAACGGAACAGGACCATGATCTTGTCGAGGAGACGCTCTAGTTCCTCTTCAGTTGCCTCTTTGTTGCCCGCTCGGAGTTTTAGGTCCACGAATTTGGCTGCGGAATAAATATTTGTAATGTTAATTGTGGTAACAGAATAAGATAACTGGGCTACTACTCTATGATTTTTATATGTATAAAATAAACTTTCTAACATTTTTCTATATTTAGACCCTTGGGTTTCCGCGAGGTGGGCAGCAGCGTGTCCCGTGTTGACAATATAGTCCAATTATCACACTGCGGTCACCAACTCTCCTGCCCAGCGTGGTGACTGTGGGCAAAAACCTGCCATGGCAGTAGGTAGCCTTGTGGCAGGCTAGGGGAGGCCTGTGTCTAGCAGTGGACTGTAATAGGCCGACGACGATACCCAGTTTAAGGCTTTTTATTTGTAAGTATGTACAGGCAAATAAGAACACATATTCGTTACACTACCCAGCATACGAGTATATTGACTCCTCATTTTGGGGGCTGATAATTTTGAGGTTCACTAGTTTTTTTTTTATATTAAATAGGATTACGCTTGAACACAACGCGCCTGATGGTAAGCACCGTTGCAGTCTAAGATGGAGCGCGCTTGCCTAAAAGAAACCGGATCACTCTCGACTTGAAGACCGCAAGATTATAGTTCATGGGGAACAGGGATTCAGGCAGGGAGTTCCGCAGCTTGGCCGTTCGCACTATGAATGTAAAAGCAAAACGCTAAGTACGAGTTTTCGGCACTTCAAGTTGTACGTGTAGACTGACCGATGAGCTCCGCGGGTTTGTTCTGGCGCTGGTTGATGAAGTGCTCGAAGGCCTCCTTCATGGAGTACACGAAGCGCTCGTTGTGCTGGAAGCAGGCGCTGATCACGTGGTCGAGGCGCTGCTTGAATTCCAGCAGTTCCGACACCATGCTCTTGTCGCGCTCCGGCTCTATGACTATCGTGCGACCCTTTTTCTGTTACACGAGAGAGAAAATATATTATTATCGGAAAACTAGCGGCCGCCCATGACTTCGTCGGTGTGAGAGTCATTTCATGGCAGAAGCCAGGCACTATTCTCAAAAATGCTATTAAAAAAATGTAGCACTCTATTAAAAAAAAAAACGGCATCAAAATCCGTTGCATAGTTTTAAAGATCATACATAGGCAGACAGTGGGGGGAAGGGACTTTGTTTTATAATAATATAGTTGTTACATATTGCAATTAAATAATAATAATTGGCGATAAATTAGGAACTTGTTAGTCACCATTTACATCTGTCTCTATGTTAAACGAGGTTATAGGATATCCTTTATACTGCAGTTCTAGTTACCCCATTTTGGGTACATAGTCGTATGTTTATAATATACATATGTGTTTTTTATTGGATTTTGACAAATTTCTTGTTAAGTCTTTCATATATTATAGGGTATTAAATCTTAATTCGAAATCTTAAAATCAAAAGAATGCGAGCGAAGCGACCACAATTTCATACCATTTATTTTCGTTACCTCCTACCTTAATGTAAGCATTAAAATGGCTGCACAGCTCGGCCGGTCCGTCGGGCACGCGGCTGAACAGACTGTAGAGTGACGTGAGGTCAGCGAGGCGCGGACCGTCCATCAGCGCCTCCAGCCCCTTGCTGAGGATGCTGCCGAGGTGCTCGCTCAGCAGCTGGCGCTCGATCGTGTGGATCAGCTGCCATCTGCGCCAGGCAAGGGGCGTGGTTATAGCACACGAGTCACAACAACACATCAACCTAGTACCACAGTATGATCCCTACGGTCTTGTTTTGTGGGTAATAAGCAACGGTATATAAAACATAGATAACAATAGAAACATCCATGACTTGGAAACAGATACGATGTTTTCACCTACGGATTCGAACGTAGGGACTCGAACCCAGGACCTATGGCGTCGCAGGCAGATCCACTAGCAAATTCATCAATCGCCGTAAAATTACTTATACAGGCCGGTTATAGCACACGAGTTTTGGTGACACATATGACGCGTTACCGTGAACCCTTACAGCAAGATCGTTTGTCTGATCGACGTCCTAGAGATAGGAATAATATAGTACTTAACTAGTGTGCACTGACTTGGAGCACAGGTCGAGGTAGTGCAGCAGACGCTCGTTCTGTAAGTAATGTGTGCACTGACAGGTCGAGGTAGTGCAGCAGACGCTCGTTCTGTAAGTAATGTGTGCACTGACTTGGAGGACAGGTCGAGGTAGTGCAGCAGACGCTCGTTCTGTAAGTAATGTGTGCACTGACTTGGAGGACAGGTCGAGGTAGTGCAGCAGACGCTGGTTCTGTAAGTAATGTGTGTGCACTGACTTGGAGGACAGGTCGAGGTAGTGCAGCAGACGCTCGTTCTGTAAGTAATGTGTGCACTGACTTGGAGGACAGGTCGAGGTAGTGCAGCAGACGCTCGTTCTGTAAGTAATGTGTGCACTGACAGGTCGAGGTAGTGCAGCAGACGCTCGTTCTGTAAGTAATGTGTGTACTGACTTGGAGGACAGGTCGAGGTAGTGCAGCAGACGCTCGTTCTGTAAGTAATGTGTGTACTGACTTGGAGGACAGGTCGAGGTAGTGCAGCAGACGCTCGTTCTGTAAGTAATGTGTGCACTGACTTGGAGGACAGGTCGAGGTAGTGCAGCAGACGCTCGTTCTGTAAGTAATGTGTGCACTGACTTGGAGGACAGGTCGAGGTAGTGCAGCAGACGCTCGTTCTGTAAGTAATGTGTGTACTGACTTGGAGGACAGGTCGAGGTAGTGCAGCAGACGCTCGTTCTGTAAGTAATGTGTGCACTGACTTGGAGGACAGGTCGAGGTAGTGCAGCAGACGCTCGTTCTGTAAGTAATGTGTGCACTGACTTGGAGGACAGGTCGAGGTAGTGCAGCAGACGCTCGTTCTGTAAGTAATGTGTGCACTGACTTGGAGGACAGGTCGAGGTAGTGCAGCAGACGCTCGTTCTGTAAGTAATGTGTGTACTGACTTGGAGGACAGGTCGAGGTAGTGCAGCAGACGCTCGTTCTGTAAGTAATGTGTGCACTGACTTGGAGGACAGGTCGAGGTAGTGCAGCAGACGCTCGTTCTGTAAGTAATGTGTGTACTGACTTGGAGGACAGGTCGAGGTAGTGCAGCAGACGCTCGTTCTGTAAGTAATGTGTGCACTGACTTGGAGGACAGGTCGAGGTAGTGCAGCAGACGCTCGTTCTGTAAGTAATGTGTGCACTGACTTGGAGGACAGGTCGAGGTAGTGCAGCAGACGCTCGTTCTCCTCGCGCAGACGTTTGTCGACGTGCGCGAGGTATTGCGGCACACCTAGCTCGCGCACCAGGCGTTGCCCCTCCGCCGCGTACAGACGCTCCGTGGCTTGCAGGAACCTGCAACGGAGGCAGACAGGCTGGTTACATTACTGGTTAACGTACATCCGGCTGTCTAATCAGACAGCTAATCAGCTAACTTGCAAAAGCATGCATCTACTACTTCCGTGCATGTCGTAAGGGTCGATTTAAGAAACTCGGGCATTCTCTCAGGTCCATTACTAACTCGACACCACTATGATAAACATGGGAAATCTACCTATATACATCTATACACATATAATAAAATTGTAACGGATCGATGTTTGTGCACGCTAATCTCAGAAACGGCTGAATCGATTTTGATGCAGTTTTCAGGAATATGTTGTGACAGATCCCACTTAACATATAGGCTACTTTTTATCCCGTATAATATCGCCATTTTATTTCTTCTGCAGTCCACGCGGACGGAGTCGCGGGCGTTCACTAGTAAATAAATAAAATAAAAGCTAAAGGTATTACATATATTAACATACAACAAACTTACTTATGCTCAAACGCGTCATGGTATATCTGCAGATCGGTCAGCATTCGCAGCAGCACTTTGAGCAGCGAGCGGTCGACAGCGTCGCCGCCACGCTCGCGTTCTATCAGTAACAGTAGACCGTCCACCGTGCGCGTCTGGATCAGTGTGTTCAGGGCGATGTGGTGCCGGAACAGGTCCAAGCCCATGTCCCTGTGAACAAGGTTGACTTATAGATAGATATTTCGTTCTCTACCACCTGTTAGGTTTTATGAATATTAAAAACTACACGGGTGCAATGCTATCTGCATACATACTATAAACCTTCGTCTTAATAACTTTATCTATTGAAAAAAACCACATCAAAATCTGTTGCATGGTTTAAAAGATCTAAGCATGTATGCTTAGGAACAGACAGTGGGAAGCAACTTTGTTTTATACTATTCTCTCCCCATGTTCTACTTAGAATCTGTGAGAACAGTGTTTGTGCACTATACTTATATATACTTACATCATGAATAATACCTTAACTATGTAACTATGTATGCAAATAAATAAATAAAAAAATCTTGGAGATATAATTTCACCACACTCTGAGGCGACTAGCTGGCCATTATCAGCAGGCAACTCACATACCACACCAGACGTACCAAAATGCAAGCAAAGTTTCTACTCACTTTAATTATATCATGTTCTTTTTCTCCCCTAACATTTATCACATTTTGAACAAATTTTGAGCTAAGAGAAAAATTATATTTAGTTTTAATATCATAACATAATAATCACCACCTATGACTTATTAGACCTGTGACAGATGGTTAAATAAAGTGATTTTTTATTATGTATTTAATTACAACACCTTCTGCCATTAGTTTAGATTTTTCTAATGGTCAGATAGCTTATAAGAAGAATGAGGGATTTTCTGACAACTATTAAAAGTATTTTTTTTAGTTCAAATCACCTGGATAGATGGCGAGAGTGCATCACCTACCCCCCTACCCTAATCCCCCCACCTGACCCCTCAATCAAAGACATCAATGGTTCCTAAGCACTATAGATAGATGAAGCAGAATATAGTGTGCTGTACACGTCCAACTAAAATTCGATCCGCTAGGAAAAACAAAGATATTATAGAAGATACCTACCTTAGCATTGCTTGCATTGCACACTTGCACTTATACCACAAATGAATACAAACAATAAATACATTCCAATTAATGATATTAAGAGTAAATAAATAATCAGTAAAGGGCAATTTGTAAACAGCCAATTAGTGTAATTATTATTTGCTAGAACAGTGTTTCTTAACATTATTCAGTCCATGGATTTAATGAAAAGTTTCAAAATATGTTTGTGATAATTTATTTTAAATAACAATTTTAATGTTGGTGCTGGCTGTTTGTCATAGATAACATAGACTCACATACACATAGACTCAAAAGTATCCGCTGCCCATATGTAAAGAAACATTGTTCTTGACTATTCTTTAAATTACCCTAGAACTTTATCCATTTAATAGTCTACTTAACAATTTGATATGTCTAAAGTACCTATTGCTAAATATTATAAAAATCACTAAAAATATCAATTTAAAATTCAACATTTTTCAGGGAAGATATTTTCTGAGAATAGCCTATATTCCTTACACAGATTTCTTACTGACCCTATTATTCATTAAAAAAATTTGCTTTTATTTTGTAAAACATTAAGAAAATTATACTTATTTGCCTTACCCAAATTGAGAATAAAAAACAAACTCACCATATAGAATGTATACTAGGGTTCTGCAGGACATAAGTCCTGTCGAGGTATAAGAAGATGCTCCTAATCATGATCATTTGGCGACAGTGAGCTCTCCAGCAGTCGTCCATGCGTTTGAGGAACACCTGACGATCCATGCTCTCCGACAGAAACTGTTCTATGTTAGACTTCACATGCGCTTCCACCAGATTTGTCAAATTCACATATAGTTGTGATGCCATCTACAAATAGTTGTACATATAAATTAAGTTATAACAAAAATAACTAAATGAAATTGTATTAGGCGGAATTTTTTACTTACTAAAATTACTTACGAAAATTACAACTCGGAAGTTCAAACATTCACTATGGGTGCGCTATCAGATCCGAGGGTCAGTGGAGGGTGTAGGGCCCAGTGGTGGGCCCACCCATAGTGAAAAATAACTAAACTTATAAGCAATAATATTTGTTACCTTGTGACTACACATATTTTCAACTGCTTGGTAAAGTTCTTCTAGGGAATATGCTATTGATTTTGAAGTTTGAATGGCTACAACAGCCTCTCGAAGCTTGCTCCATGTCGTTTCCTGATAGTTTTCTGGAAGATTCGGTTTACCTGAAAAAAAAATTATCAATATGTAAGCAGCGCACAGATGTCATTGAGGTTATAATAATGATTACAAGCGTAAACATACTTTTAAAATTCTTTATAATTAGCTTCTTTGCCGTAGCTCCTGGTTTATTCGCCGGAGATGCAGTCAACTTTAATGTACCGTTGGTATTAGGAGTCAATAAAGAAAAGTTCGACTTCTTTTCATTGGCACTCATATCGTCAGTTTTAGCTCTTTTGCTTCCCTGCTGATCGCTAGTGTGTTGGATACGTTTTTTTCTACACTGATTTCCACCCTCCTCGACCACAACTGACGTTTTAGCTGTACCCGACATAAGATAGCATGATACGGCCGCAGCCACTACACAATAATCATACAATTAACACGAATTAATAGCAATATATCAATAAAAAATAGAGGAAATCTGTCCTGTCGATAGTTTACGATTCTCCAACCATTAAAGACTTTTTTTTCTTTCGATAGAGGTCGCTGTCATTCGGGGATATGTCAAAAAGCGTTAAGATGCGACATGAAGTTATGAAAAAAAAATTAATAAGGTAGGAAAACTCATGGAAAACTAATATATTTCCATGTAAAAATAAAGGTAGTTACTATAGGTATAGTATTTATTTTATTTTTACATATTTTTACCTTTATTTTTACATGGAAATATATTAGTTTTCCATGGGTTTTCCTACCTTATTAATTTTTTTGAGTCAAATAAGGTTATTTGACTGATTCAAAGCTACTCTCAACAATACAAAGAAAATTAAAAGTATATGTCCAATCTAAACTGGGGTCTTCCAATAAGTACGTAACAAAACGTTAGTTCATTATGCCTCCTCTGCACCTATTTCGGGCGTTTTTCCACCAGACGACGCAACACGACAACGACACGACCACGACATTTCGAAATCTAATAAGAGTCAAGAATGGGTCAAGCCACACAGTTAACACCCGACACGTGACGACAAATGGTTAGATATCAATTGTGGTCGTGTCGTTGTCGTGGTTGTCGTCTAGGCTTCTCAAACTTTTTTCTCATAGACTCTTTTCAAAAGTTAACTGGTTCTGGTGGACTCCCTACAGGCCTACACCACACAGGAACATTTTTTCACGCCAACGTAGACCTCCATCGAGTCTCCTGTAGACCCCTGGGGGTCCATCTGGACCACTTTGGGAACCAATGGTCTAGTGGAAAAACGCCCATAGGCGGATGGATTCTCTTTTCTCTATTATCCGTATACGTCACTCGGGATTAGGGGGTTCTTTGATTTCTATACTAGATTATGGTAGATCGGCTGGAAAACCCTGGAACTAGCTTCCTTCCTCGTCTAGCTTAGGCTTGGCCAACCACGCACATAGGTAGGTTCTATTTATATTGGCCAGTTAATACTCTTCATTCTACAATAATACAGGATGTTTTTTTGTGGCCACCTTTAACGAAGGGTACATATTCTATACATGAAATAAAGTAAGTTTATGCCAAAAAAATGCTGGGATTTTTTTTTTTTTTTTATATTAAATTCCTTGATCGTGCTAAATTTATAGTGTCTAGTGTTTATGTTAGTTTTTTTTATAGACAGATATTAATTATTTTTCGTGAAAAAATCCTGCTACGCGCGTCTATGTGCATTTATGCAGAAAAACGCAGTCTATTTACTCAACTTTGGACCCTAATATTTTGGAAACCAGACACTTCCCAGGTATGCTTCCATGGAGAAAAATGATCGTGATGATGAGGAGATTCCGTAGTTTTCGGGAACGTTGACGACCAAAAATCATCCTGTATATGACGATAATATTTTTAAACAAAAACGCTACTAGACTAGAATCCGGCTTACGTATTACAATACGTGTGTTAATTGTATTTCATGCATAAGTTTATTATCTAAATGTATGGCACTAGGTACATTCATACATACATACATACGTATACACACGTCTGTGTTCCAGAAATGGGGCGACCAGAACTGCAAGATCATAAAGGAGATCCCGCAGTCACCTTAAGCACGTATGTTTATAAATGAAATTGTATTAGGCGTTACAATTCGGAAGTTCAAACATTCACTACGGGTGCGCCCACCACCGGCGACGGTCATTGGAGGGTGTAGGGCCCGGTGGTGGGCGCACCCATAGTGAATGTTTATGGAACATGTGTGTATGGAACGGCAGATTATTACTAGTTGCAATAATTAGGTATTTTCGTACTGAATTTTAATGCAAGTTATTTCAGGTTGTAGGTGTTTTTACAAAAACCCTGGTAGAAAGAAGTAGAGCTTTTAGAGTCGAGATTAGATTGATGAAGGAAGATGAAGACTCCCCTGTGTTGTGAGTGGTATGTATCAGGTATCTGCTGGCTAGTCCTGTGGATTGCGCTTGTGCAGCCTAGGTTTATAATATCAAATAAAATGAATTACCTAAGGCTTAGATTACACTAACATTAGAGTTAGACCATTTTAAACTTATGTTCAGAAATAAATTGCTAGTATTGTCACCACATGTTTCCAATATAAATTTTAAATAAAAATATGAAACAGATGTTTAAAAATAAAAAATATAATAAAAAACTGTTCTAATTTCATTCGAAATTAGAAAGTATTGTCGTATTGTCGAGTCCGGCTAAGGGCTGGCAAGTGGTAGCGGTGATTAGCCGCGCCACCCTCGCGGGGTGTAACAAGTGTCGGGCGGGCATGTGCGGGGGCGCTTCCATTCAGGCCTTTCATTCACTCTGCTCACTTCGTGTCCCGACGTTGTATAGCGTAGACTTGTACGGCTCGTCCTGTACAAATTTCGCGCGCGTTTCGAAAGACTACCGACGACTTGTACGAATTTAGCGGTTCGAACTATGTGTCTCTGGTAATTTTAAAAGTGCACAATGGGCGAGCAAACGCTGAACATACCGGACGAAAGTCTGGAGCAGCATATAGTGACTTTGTTTGAGAAGTTGGAGTGTATGCGTAGGGATGGTAGCGAGGTGCACGGTGCGATACCGGCGCGGCTAGAGCTGCGGACGTTGTCGCTGTGGAAAGCGGTGGTGGCGGAGTGTGCGGCCTCCTTCTTGTATGTGTTCATAGTGTGCGGCGCGGCCGGCGGTGTCGGCGTCGGCGCGTCGGCGTCGGCGGTGCTGCTGGCCACCGCGCTGGCGTCCGGCTGCGCGATCACCACGTTGACACTGTGCTTCGCTCATATATCTGGTAAGATTAGTGATTTGTCCTTATAGACTATTAGTACCTATTTCTGGCGGATAAAGTTTATTCTGTCTCTATCTTGATCATGTTTTAGAGAAAGACGTAATTAATAAAGGAAACGTAGTTATACCTAAGAGTCCTATGTATCATTTTGTCTATAACTTAATGATTAATGATACGAGTATGTAAAGGTCGCAGTAGAATAAAAATCATACATAGGTTAACTTTATTCGGGATGAGCAGATTTTTTGCAAGCGCGGTCAACCACTGCCACTAACCCAACTTAAATTTATTCAGGGATCAGTCCCAACGTAAGTAACATAAAGAACCCCTATCATATCTTGATCCTCGTAGATATTATTCTACTCGAATGTCAAGCTATTTAGATCGGTCAACCTCATTTATAAGGGTAAATTACATAATGGACCTTAAGTTATAAAAAGCATTACCAAGAGTAGCCATCAACTTTTGAGCTGAACAATCATATTCCACTAACTAATTTGTAACTTCAATATTAATATTTGAATAGGATCGCAGAGTCCGCTACAAAACTTAGTGAGAAAGTTATCGAGGGATGAAACAAAACAAATAAACATAAATGAGCATGATCGAGATACCTGTTTTCAAGCAAGGTGCAACTGTTACTGCTGCCATTATATTCATCTAGGGCTGCGTAGATACCGATTAAGTCCGAACGGGATAATTTTAGTCTCATTCGTATGAGTTACGCTCGAAACGCGCAGATGTTCACAATTATCTACCTTTTTTTCAACCGGGCGGCTGCAAGGCGAAAGCCTGCATTTTTTCAACTTGTCAGATCCCTCACCTTACTCTTTTTTGTGTGCAAAGATTTTATTGGGTTAAAATATATTTTCCTTACCATGTGTACGAATATAGAGCTACATATTTATAGCTTTAATCAATATTCCTTGTGTGAACTCTTGTATTTAAACTGGTCACAGCTAAATATAATTTATGTATTCGATTCGAATTAGATTCCACAGAATTAGAATAGCATTAGTCTATATTACCACAGATAATCCATTTTAAATTTCCGTGAAATGTAAAAAATAAAACTGCGGCGACAATAATCCGGATAGCTAACACGTGTTTCACCCTTCACTCTTTGTCCCCTCATCATAACTTTATAATGGTGGCACTTGATGTCGGTGACAAAGGCATTTTAAATTATATCATAATAACAATAGCATCTCTCCTCTTCCTCACAATCGGGGCTAATTCTATGCGATAATGTTCTCGGTTGATATAACTGGGATGATTCCCTGGTCACTTGCCCTAATTTGTCATTAATAGCTGTTCGGATCGTCTGGACAACCCTATTTAAAGATTGTGTGATGTACTCATTTATTTATACGAGAACAGAATTGTTAATGTATGAGACATTCGATGGATTCACCTCGAGTGTAATAATTAAGTACTAGTTAAACCTGTATTTCGCAACAGACATAACTATACTTAGGTATATAAGACGGTCCGAGGGCAACGAAAGAATTTAAGCTTCACGTCTGTTATTTTAAGTTGAGAATCAAAATTTTACAAGAGGTTGTTTATTTTATTCTGTCTGTATGGAATTATTATTGCGGATAGTATTCTTAGCGATTCAAATTCAGTATTCCCAACGTGCTGGGGTTTTACCTAACTCGTTACTGAGGGATACTCCTGTTTCAGACTAACTAGATTATCTAACTCTAACTAACTCAATGTGAGAACAGTCATAAGGAAAGGTTGATCCTCATGTAAGAATCTTACGTGACTACAGATACGAGATACTTTTAACTCCGCTCCCAGAAGGATTGTGATCATTTGTGGTCAACTGTTATAATTTTGGGTCTTTACTTCAACATCTTCATGCATGGGTGAGGTTCATTTATTTGTCTGTTATTCTTCTAACAGTAGAATAAATGACTATTCATTGCCTATCTGTCTTATTTATGAAATATCCAGTGTGTCATATAACTAATCATATAACTAAACTAGTCTGGACTCTATGTAAAAGATATATAGATACATACTTACTTTTAAAATTAACCGTAATTTCACCCTTTGTCGGTAAGTGTTACAGTGGTAAGAATAAGTTAGCTTTTTTATTGACTTTATTTTAGTAAAAGTAGGTAGCGCCCTAAAAACCCCTTGCATTTTGCTTACATGTAAGGTTAAAGCATTATATCATACTGTAACAGTGCCGTCTTGTAAAGAAGGACTAGTGACCCCTCAGCAGCTTCACTTGTTGGAGCCCGATCATAACGCCACGTATCTAAAATTACATTATGACGTGTGCCGTATAAAACGCAACTTTCATACTATAGTGGCATATCTCGAAAATTTTGTGATTTCGAGTTTTTATAATATTTGGGCACAAAATCAACACGACTACATCTTAAACGCATTTTCCCAATGCTCATTTTTTACCCGACTGCGCGACACAAAAGAGTGGTATCGCGTTTAACAGCCTATGTATGTATGTATATAAGTTTTTAGATAGCAGCAAGACGAAAACTTCTTACTGCCGAGCATGTTGAGCACGTTTCTTGAAGCGTACCTATTATTAGTACTCATAACAAAAAAGTATAAAATAAATAAAACATAATTTAAAAAAACCAAAAACCCGACTGCTTAAAAAAGAACCAAATAATGTACATAATAAAAAAACTAAAAAGAAAAAAACAAGCACTTAGATGTCCGGTGGTCTAGAATTCTATAATATTATTATGGAATGAATACTATTGACGAACATAAAATATTTTCTAATGATCGTAACATAACAACTGAACAGTCGGGATCCATTATCCGACAGCCAAGCTAATATTTCAATGGATCCTGGCTGCTCGAGTGTGCCCCTATAGAATGAAACCTGCGAAAAGATAAGTATATTTATTTTCTAGTCTGCATGTTTATGTGTATAAGTATGTATTGAGTGAAACCAGAACTAGGACGAAACTGGAAAAACAAGGGTTCAGAACTGCAGAACATTTCGTAAACAACATTTTTGCGCTATTGCGGAAATTTATAACAAGCATACTTCCAACACATTAAATACATCCAAAAATATTTCTAGAGATAGTTTAGGAAATATCATTTATACAGGTCAGATGCAGGTAAATAAGTTACATCTTTCTGTTATCTATGGTTACATCCCTCCGCAACCATTACTGTTCGTTGAACAAACGTATTATCCCATCACATCCTTTGGGAGTGTGAGCGCTGATAAAAGACTGGAAAATTAATAGGTACCTAATGGTGGATAGGTAAGAAATAAGTCAATAAGTAATAATTACTCGTACCTATGTATAAAAAGTTGTATTTTTAATGAACTTTTTAATGAAACTGCTAACTATAGAATGCTAAACTCTGTACCTACCTTTTTAAGTGCTGTGGATTTTTGTAAATAAAATAAATTAATAATTAGTAGTAGGTAGGTATCTCTTCAACCAGTACTTACCTACCTAAGTATGAAGTGAACGATTCATAATATCGATAGTTAATTATCGATCGATACCTTTTGGTAATAAGTTGTAAATGGGTAGAGCGGGGACAAAAGACACTTGCGAGGGTGGATATTAGTCACTGGTAGGTAAAGAAAGAGGTAGTCTATTATCCTTTAAATTACTAGGTATTAGAAGCTGCCTACATAGTCTTTATTTTTTACCCGAGCACCGGAAGGATTATGTTTTTTGAGTGCATGTATGTATGTTTGTGTCTATATTTCTTTGGCATGCTCTAGGAGCCTAAAAGGCTTTTCTCATTTGAGTTCTGTATCATTAGATTAGTCTTATATGAGAGTGACACTGGCTCAAATTTTTTACACAGTCGGGTTTTTTCTTTAAATAAATGAGGTTATTTGATAAACGTGTCAATCCTCGGTATAGTATACAATATGATTGGACTATGTCTGCCCAGGTGCGCACGTGAACCCGGCTATATCTGCGGCCCTGTGCGTGCGCAGGCGCGTGTCGCTGCTACGGGCAGCGCTGTACGTAGCGGCACAGTGCGGCGGCGCCATTGCCGGTGCCGCTGCCATTTATGGGTAAGTCCTAGCATAATTAATGAAACATTTTCAAGCTTGATTTATATCTCGTAGTTCGACTTTTATAACGGTTTTTTGTGGTAAACTGATAATTTTTTAAACAACCCTGTGATAGTGCCACCTAAATTAACAATATCAATGGTTATTTATTAGAAAGAAAGAAGAAAGAAATTATTTATTCAGCATTCAAAAATGTTTCACAATACAGCCACTATTACTGTGTATCATTTACTATGTGTCTTTAATGTGCAACTTATTGTACCTTTTTAATACATGTGATGTTGGTGTGCCTAATCTTAATAAATAAAAAACTGTAAGTAGGTATAGCTGTGTGTAAAATAAGTACTTTTTACAGATTTGATTGTTTTGGGCTAATGGGGCTAAGCAAACAAACAAGCCTTCAGTTTCTGTCAAAGGGTTCAGAAAGGCGTAAATCCTTCTACTCGTACACTACTATGTTTCTAAAGTCGGTCACTCCAAAGCCTCAGATCTATGTTTTTGGCATAAGTTAAGCGTTATTCGCAAAAGAACGACATTTTATTAAATTTCAAAATACATATAGGTATGTGTATATGTGACATTATTATCTTATCGGCTGTTAAAATGAGAACACAAAATTGCCCATAGAGCAAAGGCCGCGCTGCTCTAAGGAAGTGCCAAAGCAAGAGTTCTAATAAATCTGTGGCTCTAATTAACCAAAAAACGTTATTAAAAAATCCAAAAACCCGACTGCTTAAAAAAGAACCAAAATATGTACATAAGAAAAAAAAACTGAAAAGAAAAAACAAGCACTTAGATGTCCGGTGGTCTAGAATTCTATGATATTATGGAATGAATACTATTGAAGAACATAAAATATTTTCTAATGATCGTAACATAACGGCTGAACAGCCAGGATCCATTGAGACATTAGCTTGGCTGTCGGATAATAGATCCCGTTTTTTTTTTATTTTATACTTTTTTGTTATGGGTACCTAGCTACTAATAGGTACGCTTCAAGAAACATGCTCAACATGCTCGGCAGCAAGAAGTTTTCGTCTTGCTGCTGTCTAAAAACTTATATGTGAGAATGGTTGTTACGCAACTTTCAATCGATATAGATCCTAAACGGTTAGCGAATCGAAAAATGTTAAGAGAAACCTAAAAAATATTTTTAAATACCTATTCAACGATACCCCACTCGATATAGTTTGTCGACTTTAATTTTTTTCATTTTCACAAAATGGCGTCCAGTAGTCGTCATATTGGATTTTCACTAACGTCATGTCTTTAGTGACACTCGCCGGACTAAGAGGAATCGATTGACGTATGAATCATAAAAATCGGCCGAGGCGTTTGGTCTGTGTTTGGTCGTTTGGTCTTCAAAGGAACATACATACATAGGCTGTTAAACACAATACCACTCCTTTAAGTCGCGCAGTCGGGTAAAAAGAGGAGTCGGTAGGCTTTAGTCATGTCATCATAACATTAGAAGGTACTATATGACCAGGGTATTTTTCAACAGGAAGGTTTTAGTTAGACCAACCTTTGTAATCTTTTGTTACATGTTGCAAAACCCCCGCCCTCAAAACACCCTTTCTGTAAAATACGACTTCTCAACATTTTATGAATCGTTTCTATATTTCATAGCACCACGTTATGCTGATTATATATTATTAATATCTATCATATAATAAGCTTTGGAGATCCTAATATATAAAGTAGGTACTTAGTCAATTACCTACTTACATTTTATGACGAAAAAAAATATAGTAGGTAGCGCAATATTTCGTCTTTTTTTTTACAGTCCAAGGAGTCGTTCGCCGGCGTCCACTAGTAAAAAATAATATTGATTGTCGACTAGATACCATGTAATCTAGGTTGTTAAAAATACAAAAGCTAGGGGACAAACAACGAACGCAGACCTTTCGTTTTATTCGTGTGTTTCATCATATATTTTCGGGTTCGTGTATTTTTCTCATTTCAGGCTCATATATTTACTCGGGTTAACTCTGGATCTGTGTATTTTCGGCTCTGCATTTAGGTAGTAAATAATAAAGCGTATTAGGTACAGACTGCCAATTTATAGCCGACTTACGTATGCTCGTATTCACTAATGTTAGTCGATTTATTATTGTTAGTATACTGCACACTCTGGATCTGTATATGATCGGGGAGTGTGCACATTCTGTTAAAAATTGTCCCTCTGGATAAATTTAGCTGTAGCCATAAAGGAAAGAACGATCGACAGCTAAATAACCTGAAAAAGGAACATTTATGGGTCAATGACAGTAAATTGTGTATTTATATCAAGAAATTACGTAAAAACATCCCCTAAAAATAATTTTCCAATTAGGTACATACATAGTATCTACCTGGATTTATTAAGTCACTTTGTGCATGGTTCGCATAGATCGAGCACACCGGACGCGTATGCGTACACGTACACGTACCTCTGAGTTGTAATTTATGGAACTGTATAGGCACGGGCAGACCGGATGCGTATGCGTAGACGTAAGCATAGACGTCAAGCGGTGACAGTTCCATACATTAAACTCAGAGGTACGTGTACGTCTACGCTTACGTGCACGCATACGCATCCGGTGTGCTCGAGGCTTTCATCGCGCGACAACGAACGTCGATTTCAAATGATGTAACATTGTCTAAGGGGGCTGTAACAATAACCAACAATACTATCCCAGTATACCTATATAACTATTATAATAAGTAAGTAGATGAATTATTTCTAGCATTTACCTAACTCTAAATTTGTATTAGGACATTATTGGCTTCAATACTCGAATGTACTACATTATTTGACATATTAGTATAAGATATCTCTACTCACACGCCAGGATAATAAATATCAACAAATAAGTGAATATCTATTGCTCTGACTGGGATCTGTTTATTTAATGATTCAAATAGAGGTTATAAAATTGTAAACAGATAAAACGGGCAGTCCTATAACAACACAGATCTAAACAGTCGTCAGTCGTCTAATGTAAACAATATGTGTAGGTATGTATACAGGATTGTTTTTTCGTTACCACCTTTAACGAAGGGTACGTACTCTATACATCATATAAGGTAAGTTTATGCTAAAAAAATGCTGGGAAAAGATATAAATTAAAAAAAAAATTATAATAATTTCTTGATCGGGCAAAATTTATAGTGTGCAGTGTTTATGCTAGTTTTTTCATAGACAGATATTAATCTTGAATAAATCTTGCTACGCGCGTCTATGTGCATTTATGAGAAAAACGCAGTCTATTTACTCAACTTTGGACCCTAATATCTTGAGAACCAGACACTTCCCAGGTCTGCTTCCATGGAGAAAAATGATCGTGATTATGAGGAGACTCCGTAGTTTTCGGGAACGTTGACGACCAAGAATCACCCTGTATCTAGAGATAGTTTTGGGTTGACGTGTGATAAGATCTACTATCAACTCTCATTCTTACTGTGTATCAATAGCGACTAGATATAACCTTACCGGATACGTGGATAGACCTCTACATTTAGATATAGCTTACTTTAGGTACAGACTAAGTACCTAGCTATAAAAAAGTAGAGCCACTACCAAATTCTTACTACATATCTAACGATACGTGGTCGAAACAATCCCTATACTAGGAAACTTCAGGCGACGGGGTTGGAACTTGTTACTGATAATTTACACGTGTATGTATAGTATATGAAACTCAATTCATGATTGTATATAACAAATATTTGGTACAGGGCAATACGATGCTCTTTCTTATAAATATGAGTTATTTCCCTTGTAAAATCAGTGACTACCGAAATGTATCAAAGGAAGGAAAATGTCAAGTGCCTGATGTTATCCCTCGACTTCTCGACGTAAGGACCCTCCGCTCTGAGTATTATAGTTTCAGTTGATAAAGTAAAATAAACTCCTGAACTATACATCAAATAAAGTAAGTTTATGCCAAAAAAAATGCTGGGAAACGATGTAAACTTTTTTGGAAAAAAAAATTCTTGATCGGGTGAAATTTATAGTATCCAGTGTTTGTGTTAGTTTTCTTATATCCAGATTTTAATTATATTTCGTGAAAAAATGTTGTAAAACGCGTCTATGTACATTTATGCAAAAAAACGCAGTCTACTTACTCAACTTTGGACCCTAATATCTTGGGAACCAGACACTTCCCAGGTATGCTTCCATGGAGAAAAATGATGTGATCGTGATGATGGGGAGACTCCGTAGTATTCGGGAACGTTGACGACCAAAAAACACCCTGTCTGTCTTTTCATCTGGCTAATTCTGAAAAAAAAACATGGTTTTCAAGCCGACCCAAATTTCTTATTGATAGCTGATCAACTTTGGGGTATACCTACTCACATATTACTAGTATTGTCTGTTTTCTGGATCGTACAGGGAATATTAGTTCTAGGTTCTATAACTAAGATCAATATATTATAATCCAGATAATACGAGGGCTGTTTGATAAGTCCCAGGTATGCTTCCAAATGAAGACTGTCAAAAATTCAGAGTTTTTGTCAGTATAACCATTGTTTAACTGTGATCACTCGTAAATATTCAACAACTATGGACTGAATTTCGTGCCGTTATAAAACATTTTTTTATGAACAGTCCTGCCACAATAAAAACTGAACTTGATTCTGTTCATGGCACTAACGCACCAACGTTGCAGACTGTTTATAACTGGATAAATGATTTTAAACGTGGTCGGTCAAGCACATCTGATGCTCCAAATCGAAGTCACTACTGAGGATGTTGTTGAAGAAGTCCTGTCGAGTGAAGGTGCGTTTCATCTGAGCGAGTACATAAAATCCTGCATGAAAAAAAAAACATGGTTTTCAAGCCGACCCAAATTTCTTATTGATAGCTGATCAACTTTGGGGTATACCTACTCACATATTACCAGAGTTATTGGAGTATTGTCTGTTTTCTGGATCGTACAGGGAATATTAGTTCTAGGTTCTATAACTAAGATCAATATATAATCCTATGTTGAGAAATAAATGTAAATTGACTTTTTAAAACGACTTATCAAACAGCCCTCGTATACTGGGTGTGGGTGACAGCCAGGCAAATAGTTGGATGAAATTATGGTTATAAACATTATCCGTAGATATAAAACGTCGTTAGTTTACAGTGTTTAAACAATTTTAACTTATAGTCAGTTCATTATCACCACGTAGGTTGTTTGCGATTCTGAGTGTACGGTCTCGTCATCAGCCTATTGCATTCCACTGCTGGACATAGGCCTCCCCCAGGGCACGCCACAAGACTGCCATGGTATTTGCCACCACGCTGGGCAGGCGAGTTGGTGACCGCAGTTTGTATTTTGGACTATGTTGTCAACACGGGAGGCGCTGCTGCCCGCCTCCCAGAAACCCTTAATCGCCTAGTACGATACCCACGGGCAGACATGGGGTGGTATGAATTCTACTCTGCCGGCACCAGGCGGCAAACTTTCCAATCCATGTTAGAACTCGTGAAAAGCATACTTGAATGTCCGTCTCTAAGCTAACTTAGGAGCTGACATACTAAATTATAGTACAACGTTTCGTTGGTTTTTTGTTAATTCCGTCACATGAGCCATACCACCTGTCACATTGTGTTTAAGGTTAAGAATAAAAACTTTGTCAGATGGATCGTTTTACACAATATATTCGACGACACTACCCTATTTCGAGTTTGTGCTATTGTAGGTCGGTTTCTTACCTGCGAACGATTTGCTCGGTTCAATGATTTTGTGAAGAAAACCAGAGGTCCAAGATAAAATTGTGACAACCGCCTTTTTTGATTAACGGCCGATGGAACTTGCGACCTGAGGATATTTCGATTTATTTATTTCTGGGGCTAATCCGAGTCAAACAGACTTAAGGGACAGACCATAAATTGCCACGAGTCGAATATGTACTATAAAGATAGGCAATCGAAATATAGAAATGACATTAACTTCTTGAAATTGGGGCTGATCGCAAAAAGAATTTAAATATTACTAGCTGTTACCCGCGGAAGGATTATAAAAAATAGATACCTAGTTGCTGATTTTCAGACCTACTGAATATCCATATAAAATTTGATAAAAATCGGTCAAGCTGTTTCGGAGGACTATGGTAACTAACATTGTGACACGAGAATTTTATAGACAAGATTAATACATAGGATACTCATGCTTATTTAAATACCAAAATTGGTAAAAATCTTCATCTTCAGTAAAAGATAAGGAGGTGCACTGCGCATACCATGTCAGGGGGTACTGGACTAGCATAGAGTAAGTAGGTTTACCTGAATTGTTTCATACCTACTGCCAATCTGCACAAAGTCAGGTAATTCCTACAAAATAACTTCGTAGTTACGTGCAGCTTAAAGCTCTGTTGAATAAAAGTCTACGAGATGTCCGAGAGAGCTGGTATTTTTACTTACTTATTTGTATATATTTTTAGTCTAAAATAGGAACTCGAGCTAGATTGCAAATGATTTTGTTCTAAAATAAGCGAAATGTGAACTAGAACATAGCTAGGTACTTTTTAGCGTCATACTACCATATATGGCGAACATAGTATCAAGTTATTAGCCATCTAGCTCGGAAGGTACCTACGTGAGACGTCTTCTTCTACTGATGTGCGCTTAATCACGTCATTTGTCTTTTGAATGCGTGACTTAGACAAACGGGGTCCCAACAGAATGTGATACAAAAACATGCACAATACCGTGGCACTAGTGTCGTACACAACACACTGATAAACCAATCCCCGACCTACAACAGTAAGGATGTGACGTTTAGTACCCCTTTGCGACGGCCGCATAAACAAAACTTGGTCATGCTGAAAACATTCAAGTAACGACCCAACTCTAGTACAAGTGTCGTAAAAGCGACTGAAGTATGAAGACCTTTTTTAATTCGTTACTTGCGGAACCGGCTAAGGCACAGAGTTTGAACATTAACTATGGATAAACAAAACAAACACTTTTTCAAAAAAACTTGATAAGACACAAAAAATAAGCTATGTATATTTCAAAAAAGAAACTTATAATTATTTTAAATATAACAACTATAATAAATAGCAACGTACCTAAATACTTACAAAAATAAAACTAAAGTGACAAAAAACATGTCGAATCAAGACATTTAAGACCTCAGACAGTGCAGTGAACTACCGGCAGATGTCGCTTCACGTGCAGCTTGCACGCACGTGTGCATGTTGCATCAGGACCTGCAACTTACTGCCCTATCTCCGTAGCTATAAGGCCACATCTACAGGGTAAACAATTCAATTAAAGCATAAGAACTTACGTCGAAAGGAAACTGGATGTCATCGGGGGTATTGTACAAGATTGCTTTATTCTTATACATAGTTTACGAATATTTAGATATACAATCTTGTTTTCTAGAGTCCCTTAGATGTATGTACTTCCATTTTTATAAAGATTGACCTACGAAAGAGTTTAGATAACTGAATTAAGTTACAGTTTTGACCAAATATGTCTCGTCTAAAAATCTTTGAGCTTCTGGAATTTTTCGAAATAGATAGGTACTTATTAACGTATAGAGTATAGTCCCCAAGGACAGCAACCAGTACCTAAGTACAACAATAATAATTCACATAAATCTGCCTTCACTCTTCAAACTATGACAGATACGAGTACTAGTCCACTAAAAAAACGTTGAGGTCCCAGTCTACAGTAGCTGATCTAGATTACTACTAAGCTCTCGTTTACACGCTTGTTTTTAGTTCCTAATTAGTGTAACTTCAGATCAGTTAGGAGATTACTCGCATTATTACAGAAGAAAATATATAAAGAGGAGTTACTTAAAAAGGTTTCTTCCAAGAACCGTCTAGATAATCTAACGTAGTATTGTATTGAAGTATTGTATACATATAAATAGATAGTAGGTACTTGTAAAAGTGTTTTCCACGTAAATTATTTCAATCCTCGTAGAAATGAGCTGCATGATAGAATCGGCTTGGAATTAAGTTGCTGGCGCGTTTGCAAGTTTAATAAATAACTAGGCGAGAATTACTGCGGCAAATGAAGGTAGGCACAAACCGTGTACAGTCAAGGTAGAGAAGGCATATTGTATGTATCCAAAATCGAGTTTTGCATTAAATTCATTGACGTGGACGTGAAATCAGTGGAGAACCACTGGAAAACAGACTTATACTAGGTATAAGGAAACAAACGAATATATAATATATGTAATATTCTTACATGAATAAAAAAAAATCCACCATACAAGTGGAGGTATAGAATATATATATGTATAACTGTGATAGAGACAAACACACGATTATTCTACGATATACGAGCTAAAAATCTAGGGCACTTACATACTTAGGGGATCTACCTGCCGTTCATTACATTCTCGTTGCACTGTACCTTCATTTCGTACTAAGCCCGGCTCAGGGATTGTAAACAAACAAGCTCGTTTATGAATACCCCCGTTATGCAAATACAAATTTGTCCCAAATCTCAACGCTTAATTAATGAATATTGTTTTATATTTGCGGTAAAAGTTGACACCTAGGTTCTTCTTATCTTACTAATATTATAAACGCGAAAGTTTGTAAGTATGGATTGATGGAGGGATGTTTGTTACTCTTTCACGTAAAAACGGCTGGAGCGATTTTAATAGATACAATTTGGTATGGAGTTAGCTGACATCCTGGATTAACACATAGGCTACTTTTTATCCCGGGAAAATATTTTTATTCCGGATTATTTCGACACTTTGTTTTCTCTGCAGTCCACGCGGACGAAGTCGCGGGCGTCCACTAGTAAATAATAAATTTAAATATCATTTCGCATTGATGTTCGTTGTCGTAGCACTCTTCATATACAAATCGGTTATATTACCTACAATTTATCACGTAATTTGACGGAGTATTGTTTTGATGACGAACCTCTATCGTTTTGTTCGAAAATGTTACTTTGTCTAAGTCCCCTTGATTGATTAAATGTAATAATGAGATAAGTATGGATACTCAATTCTGAAAAATTTTGAAAGGAGAAGAGCGTGAAAAATTCAAAGATTTGGATCGGAAGGGGCATAAAGGGAACAATCCAAAAGCTGATATGATCGATGGAAACAGATAGGTAACCTATTCATTTATGAAAATATTTTTCTTCTTTACATAATGATGGATCTTACCCTAACAAAGGATCCGTTACCTATTCTTTGTAATACCTTTAATATTTTCAAGAGGCAATCTCAGAAATACTTACTTAGAAATAATTTAATTTAATAATACTCCTAAGTATAAATGCATGTTTTCAGATTCATTTATAAATAGATTTAGATTGTTATCCATAACCCAATTATAATGGGTGTAGGCCATGAATTATAATGGGTGTAGGCCATGAATCTAGTCTTTGTTACTGTTACTGTCTTTGAGAACCTACGAAATAGAGCAACTGAAATCCTACTTAATATTATAAACGCGAAAGTTTGTGAGTATGGATGGATGGATGTTTGTTACTCTTTCACGTAAAAGCGGCTGGAGCGATTTTAATAAAATTTGGTATGGAGTTAGCTGAGACCCTGGATTAACACATTTTGGGTACCTTTTTTTCCCGGGAAAATATTTTTATCCCTGATAATTTGGACATTTTGTTTTTTCTGCAGTCCACGCAGACGGAAGTCGCGGGCGTCCACTAGTAATTTATATACCTAATTATTTATTTTCCCTCACGTTTCAGCGAGCATAAAACTTTATTTTCTCGCAAATGTAATCGGCATTTGTAATTTAAATTCTCACCGGGTCGTTAAGCTACGAGATCGTAGCTCGTAGCATACTCGTAGTCGGAGTAATAAACACGCGCTCCGCGGGTAGTGTTGAACAACTGTTATTGCTTGACACATACACACATAACTATTTATTGGAACATAAAATTACGGATGAAAAGCCAGTTGCTCCTAAGAAAATGTGTCGTCGTAGTCCACTGTTTCGGACGTAGGCTTCCCCCAGAGAACGCCACAAGTCATGGGAGGTTTTTGCCCATAGTCACCAAGCTGGGCAGACAGGTTGGTGACCGCAGTCTGATTTTGGACTATGCTGTCAGCACGAAACGAACATTGCTGCCCACCTCCCGAAAACCCTTCATCACCTTGTACAATACCCACGGGCAGGTAAGGGGTGGTACAAATTCTACTCTACCGGCACCACGCGGCCACGAAAATGTGTGTCTGTTCTAAAACAATCATGCATGTCTATGAAGTGGACTAACTTGAGCGTCAAAGAAAAAGACCCATTTGGAACTAATGTTTCAATATGTCCTGCTTAGTATATCCTACTTTTCCACGTAGCACGCATTTCCATCTTATTCTTTTTAGATAAAATAAAGGATGCAGTAGGTACGAATATTGTGTATGTGCTGCAGGCTAAACTTTTTTGGCGGTGACAGAAATTAGCGGCTGTTTTCGAACGCAATGTCTGTTTCTCCTATACTTATAATAGTACTTATAGTATATTTTAAGTTGGACTATTCAGAAAATATCGATCGGTGAAATGTTATTTATTGTGCTCTGATTAGAATTCGACGAAACGAACAGTGACTGAGCAAAGTAAGTAGTTGTACGTACAACACTGTTATTTTATAATAGTTTTCCGATTGTTGTTTTCAACAAGGGAGTTTTCACGGTTATACGGGTTTGGTTAAATTTTGCTGATTTTGCTGTAACGTCCGGGGGCTTATGTTTGTGTAGTTTTATGATTATGTTGTTGTTTCTCTGTGGTGGGAATATACAACTAATTATACAGGCTGGTTTTACTGTGAAAGTACTTTTTAGGGTATCCTATATTATAATTATAATTGATTTAATGCTTTATTAGCTCTATTATAATTATTATTTACATTGAAATTGCTAGCGTAGGAAGGTATCCCAAGTAAAAATAAAACACACGTCGTCTATCTTCATAAATTACGTGGCAGGTTCAGATAGAGGTCCAACTAATTCAAAGGGAATATACGGTAACGTTTCTAAGGTTGTTCAATTGGACATAATTAAGCGCTTAATATTTTCTGTTTAAAGATAGCATAAGTACATACCTAATGAGAATAAAGTACCTATCTCTCGCCATTATTTGGTTTTTGAACTATAACACTCGTATGAATCTCGATAATGTACACAAATTAATCCTGGTTAATTAATTAATTAAACATAACCTAAGGCTGTGTTGGAAAGAAAGTAATAACCCTTACTTCAATTTACCAAACAATCTTTAGATGAGTACTTACTTGGCTTCAATCAATAATATACTTGATGATAGATAAATTCTAAGAAAGAGAATACGAGTAACGTGTAGCACTCTTCTTCCTTCTTTCCTACATAATTTTTACTCTCGACATGGACATATTTAGAAGGTCCAAATTTTTTTTTCATTTTTTTTTCTACTCACATGTAAACGAGGCCATGTAATGTAATTTTCGCTTTTGCCAGCTACATTAAAGCTTTTCAGGCTGAATGTGAAAATAAAAACGTTTTGAAACTGTACTAATGAGGTCCGGGGCCCGCTGGCACTGGCTTCATTAATCACTCGATTTTAATACTTCTATCGACGTTTTCACACCTTTTAATTTTTAAATCGTAAGGCCCTTGATTTGGAAGCTATTTGTAGGTTACTTTATTCCGCTATGTATCTATTTATGTATTTATCCCAGAGTTACTGGAGAACTATAACAGACTGGTGTTATAAATCTAGGTTAACAAATAAGGAGTATCTGTCACTCCTTATTTATTAACCTAGATTTATAACACCAGTTAATTTTTAACCGACTTCAAAAAAGGAGGAGGTTCTCAATACGTCTGTACGTATAATTTTTTTTAATGTATGTTCACCGATATTTCCGTCAATTATAGACGGATTTCAAAAATTAGATAAATTAGTTACGTTATTTATCGCTTTTAGTTAAAGTTTGAAGTCGGTTATTTTTTTTTAAAGTCAGTTTATAAATGCATAGCAAACCCTAATGTAGTAAATATATAAAACTGACTGCTGAATAATTAACTAGGCCCTTTCTGCACCTAACATTAACATAGTTTCAAAGAAAATAGTTTTTCTCGGTTCTATCGTGTGTACCATGGAGATGAAAAAGTCTAAGTAGGTACCTCCTCAAGTCTAGGCGTGGCTCCAGAAGGTACCTACTCTAAGTTCTTAGTGCACTTTTGAAACTAACTTTGTTAAGCTTCTGAAAGATATCTCTAATGGGAGGGTAAGAAGGTAGATGCATTTAGAATAGACTTGTAAGATCCACCAAGTTTAAAACATTTAAAAAAATATTGGTTACACTATGTATATGTCGCAGGTGTATTGTAAAACACGCCCTATTACAAAACGGCTAGGCATTTTGAATAGTATGAGAGAAAAAATTCCTTTTAGACTCGCCGGTGTGCAGGAATGCTCGCTACGCTCACCACTCGTGCGTTGTTATTTTAAAGTCTAACATAACCTAACCTAATTAATTAAGCAGACCAATTGCTAAAGCCAAATTGTCTCGCTCCAAAACCCATACTATTCAAAATGCCTAGTCGTTTCGTAATAGGGCGTGTTTTACAATATGCCTTCACTATAGATACTATTATTATAACAGAACGGTGGCTGTGATTTATTTGTATGTGAAAAATAGTGCCTACAACATTTGATAACTTTGTTTATTTCTCTAGTAACCACAAACAAACTCCTGAACACGTGAGATGCTCTTACTTTAATTCTTTATGTGCTCAAAGTGCGTTAGTCTAAAGGGTAAAACGTTCCCTTTGTTTGTCTATTACTCCACTCCTTAGTTCCCACGGCGAGGGAGTGACGAATGATCGCTATAAACAAAATGCCTGCCTGTACGTATAGGTATACCTTAAATTATTGGTATAAGGAAGTAATTGGAATAATTCATGAGGATGCGTTGCTTAATTTTGTAAAACATTACACATGTGGTTGCTAATCAAGTAAAGAAGAAGATTATACATTAGTTATATTATTTACCAATAAAACGAAGATATTATACCTATTGTTCCTCGAAAATCTACATGAATTTTAAACATCGCGTCGCGTCGTCAGAAGATATTTTACAAATTTTCAAAGCAAGCGCTTACTTCTCGATATGTAAAAAGTAATCATGTTATCCCTCTACTTGATCATGTAACATACTGAGGTACTTTCACAACATATACACAAGTAACCTCTTTTGTTTTTAAGTTACATGCAACTTCCCGCCCATGTTAAATCTATTTTGTCGAGAGATCATCGGCGTAGTGCTCCCCTGACATGTGGGTTAGCTAGGATAACAAAAGGCCGATGATAGTTTTGATATATTAGGCTATCGGGCTGATGAATAGAGTAATTAATGTCCATATATATACCTAAAGTCCATTATTAATAGGCTAAATTTTGCGTGTATTCCTAGTAGTCTGAAGATAGGGCTACTTACATTTCCCCCAAGGTTCTATTACTGTTTCCAATTAAGTTCCCAGTCGATGGAACCTCTGTAAAAATAAATAATCCTTTGTTAAAACTATTCCAGAGAATACACGAACTTTGGACACGTGACTATTCTTTACTTATCCTTGAACTAAAAAAAAAAATAAGGTCTATTAAAGCTTATTTTCGTGCCGTTTCTCGAAGAGTCTCGACGCTCAGAAAAATTCTATTAAATATTAAAAGTCCCAGGTGTTTTGAATATTGCCATAAAGAGTATGTAAGTACTCTGCGTATTTAAGAAAAAACATAAGTACTTATCATAAAACACGAACTGGAACGAAGCTACTTTGAAGCTGTGATGTGAATCTCAACTCGTATGCTTCCACTAAACTCTTTGAGAGCTTTATGTATCCGTTACCCTTGACAGAACAGGGGCTAGGAGTCTAACTAAAATAGAGTCTAAGACATGGAGAAGGTATAAAAGAGGAGGTGGGACTATGAACTGAGTCGTGTGGCAATCGTGAGGCCATGACGTCATGATAGGGGCAGAGCTTCAGGGCCAGTGTGTGTAACGCAGAAGCTGTAACCTCACGCTTATGCAAGTAGTTTGGCTAGTCACTACAAGGTGGTTTCAATGTAAGGGCAGTGTTAGGATGCTTCCCCTCGTCCCATACTTCACCCCCGCTCAGCGGCACACTATTTTTGTATGAAAATATACTTAGCCGCTGCTCCTCTTTTATGTCTTCTGCATGGCCTAAGATAAGTTTCAGTTAAAAGAGAGTAGGTACTTTGTGAAAACTCGCTTTCAATTTGAAATTATATTTTTCTACGTAATCCCCGCTATGTATATGTATATATGTATATGCTGAACTGAGAAAATCCAAGATTCCTCTGCTGCTGTGGGGCTTCACTGGAATACGTCAGCTGCATCATTAAGGAACTTAGGGTCGTTCTTTCTCGAGCTAGCAAGTCGTCACTGATCTTACCTATACATCTGGCTATGCTGAACGTGGCTGCAAGATCGTCTTCGTGAGCCTACAGTTCGGTATACAGGGTGATTTTTGGTCGTCAACGTTCCCGAAAACTACGGAATCTCCTCATCATCACGATCATTTTTCTCCATGGAAGCATACCTGGGAAGTGTTTAGACACTGACCAGACCAGTTCCCAAGATATTAGGGTCCAAAGTTGAGTAAATAGACTGCGTTTTTCTGCATAAATGCACATAATCTTAGTCGCGCGTAGCAAGATTGTTTGTGTTTCACGAGAAACAATTAATATCTGTCTATGAAAAAACTAGCATAAACACTGGACACTATAAATTTCGCCCGATCAATTAACTAAAAATAAAAAAATAAAAATTTACATCTCTTCTTGGCATTTTTTTTTGCATAAACTTACTCTATTTGATGTATAGAGTACGTACCCTTCGTTAAGGGTGGCAACGAAAAAACACCCTGTATATGTAACCAGTATAGTACAGTGCTTAATACTAGTAGGCCTTAACAGTTACAAAAAAATATGAAAATATTGTTGTATTGTTTTGCGCTATATTGTACGCTATCTATAAAGGTCATCTGTTTAGTTTTAATTAAACGGACTGAGTGTGTCAAATTGTTTGCAAAGTAAACCGGCGGACATCTAGATCTTTGCAGAAACACATAAATTTTAAACAACTTTGCATCACTTTCCATTTATCTTAATTTAATCCTCGGAATCCCTTTTTATTTGGAACTAGACCCGACGTAGAATACGAATGATAGTAGAACATTTTTGAATGTAGCGGTGATAATAGATAATATTCATAGAAATTTATATATTAGTAATCACTACTCGACATCTATACAGATAACTTAATTTGAATTGTCTGTTTATAATATTAATATGATCGCTTTTATGTTTGTCCATTGGTCTGTCTGTTTGTCCGATTTTAAATGGCAGATAGCTGCTTTTCATTTAATTCGAAAGCTCCAAATAAAGTGTTACTTTACACTTCGGAGTAAAAAATTATGCCGTTTCTACTCCACATTTATATTAGGATTACAATTTTCTCGAGTCTGCAAACTTCTTATACTATGTTCGTTTGGAGTTTAAACTGTGGAAATAGTATCGTTTTCCAATGCATTTTCAATCGAGATCCGTGAAAAGCTGACAGCTTGCCGACAGATATATATATTTGTTTTCGGTATGTATATTTATGTATGTATACAGGGTGTTTTTTTGTGGCCACCTTTAACGAAGGGTACGTACTCTATACATGAAATAAAGTAAGTTTATGCCAAAAAAAATGCTGGGAAAAAAAAAATTGAAAAAAAAATTTAAATTCCTTGATCGCACGAAATTTATAGTGTCTAGTGTTTATGTTAGTTTTTTTATAGACAGACTAGTGGACGCCCGCGACTCCGTCCGCGTGGACTACAGAAAAAAAAATGTCGAAATTATCCGGGATAAAAACATTTTCCCGGGATAAAAAGTAGCCTATATGTTAAGTGGGACCTGTCACAATATATTCCTGAAAACTGCACCGAAATCGGTTAAGCCGTTCCTGAGATTAGCGTGCACAAACGCACAGACAGTCCCTTCCTGTGGGAATTTCGGGAAATCAATTCTTAGTGCTTCCCCGCAGTCTCCGATTTTAGCTTCACATGTACAGCGGTTTTTGTAAAAAAATTGAATTCCCGTTAGTCCCCTTCCCGTGGGAATTTCGGGAAATTCGTTCTTAGCGCTCCCTCGCAGTCCCTAATGAACGTACAGGTCTAATTTCGAATTCATATGTATCGCGCTTGTCGTAAAAAAATGAATTCCCGTTTGTCCCCTTCCCGTGGGAGTTTCGAGAAATCCGTTCCTAGTGCTTCCTCGGGGTCCCAAATAAACAAATATGCCCAACTTAAGATTCATATGTGTAACCGTTTTCATAAAAAATAATTAATTCCCGTTGGCCCCCTTCCCGTGGGAATTTCGGGAAATTCGTCCTTAGTGCTTACTTGCAGTCCCTAATGAACATCTATGCCCAATTTCAGCTTAATATGTATAGCGGTTTTCGTAAAAATTATGAATTCCCGTTTGTCCCCTTCCCGTGGGAATTTCGGGAAATCCGTTTTTAGTCCTCCCTTGCTCTCCCCAATGAACATATATGCCCGATTTCAGCTTCATATGTATAGTGGTTTTCGTAAAAAATATAGAATTCCCGTTTGTCGCCTTCCCGTGGGAATATCGGGAAATTCTTATAGCCTATGTTCATCCAGGTCCTATAAGGATTCTAACGGTGAAAGAATTTTTAAAATCGGTCCAGTAGTTTTTGAGCCTATTCATTACAACCAAACAAACAAAGTTTTCCTCTTTATAATATTAGTGTAGATAATTATTTTTCGTGAAAAAATTCTGCTACGCGCGTCTATGTGCATTTATGCAGAAAAACGCAGTCTATTTACTCAACTTTGGACCCTAATATTTTGGAAACCAGACACTTCCCAGGTATGCTTCCATGGAGAAAAATGACCGTGATGATGAGGAGATTCCGTAGTTTTTGGGAACGTTGACGACCAAAAATCACCCTGTATGTGTAATGAAATATATTTTTGAAGTAGTTTTTGAACAGGGATTTATATTTTTAATTATATTTATTTAGTACTTATGTAAATGAGTAGTTATTGTTTAATTAAATGTAGCATTCGTAAAAAGTTATTGTCTGTATTGGATTGGACTGATGCAACCATTGCATTATTTTTTTTTATAATATGTTGGAAGGATAAATTTAATATAAGCACCGTTTTCAATTTAAGTATACGTTTTGAATGTAAACACCTAGTTGAAATGGGACTGACTGGGGCGAAATACGGAGATCCTATTCAGAGGCATCTCATTATTGAGTGAAAAGACCTCGAGGTTATTGGTTAGATAAAATTACGGTTGAGCGTCTATTTACTGCTGCTGTAAGCTGAAAAGTACGAGTATATATACATTAACTAATGAATGATCTTTGATGAAACTTAGAAAATTCGTAGTAGCATAGATGAATTCGTAGCACATTAGACTCCGTAGTAAATACGTAGCAGTCTACGATTGTTCGTAGCATATCTATTAGGTACTTTTCTTCAACAAATTACCTATTATATGTTTTTTTTAATCTTACCTACTATGGGTATTATACCCACAAACCCTATATTACCCAAGCAAAAAAAATACCCAGCATGTAAATGTGTATCCTAGCTAAGTGAACGAAAAAATCCACACTTACTTCGCTTTGTTCTCCGAGAAATAAACATTTTCATTTCACCGACTTGAGTACAGTTTGTTGCATTGTGTGAATATATTTCTGTGAAACAATCTGCACTGTAGCAGAAGTCCAGGACTATTATGTCTTTGTTCATCACTTACTAGGGTTTCATTGTGAATTTTAACACAATATGATACAGACACAATGTATAATACATATAACTATATACATATTTACATCGTGTTATTGTCTTTTCTAATAGATTTGAAAATCAATGTTGGTAAATAACACATAGAATAATAAAAAAAATATTGACCATCAAAGAGGTCTTCACGGATTTATGTAGCGATTCAAAATCTACATCAGTATGTACCAACATAATATAAAACAAAGTCGCTTCCCACTGTCTCTCGCTGAAACGTAATTCCTCTTAACGAGGACGAAGTCGTGGGCATCCGCTAGTTTTTGGATAAAATTCACGTTACTGGCTAGACATCAGTCAGTTTTGCCAATCTTTAAAATTTATTCACACACACATTGCTACAGGAAAATAAACAACAAAGTAGGTATGTATTTGTTAAATATTCCAAACTGTTTCAAAATGAAATCTGATAAAATGTTATTGAAGTGTTGAATAACAGATAAAATATATGCGAACTATCACAAATGGATTCGAAATCAATCCATTTTATATTTTCAATACAAACAAAATAATATAGAAACAAAATAAAACCAGGTTTTCAATTTAAGCAAACATCGAATTACTCATTTCATGAAAATCATAGATAGAGCATAGTTTATTGAGTTTGTATACATTACAAACTGTATGTATTTATATAGGTAGATATAGTTAAAGCCCGTTATTTATTACAACGCGTTTCCTTCATTTATAATGACTAGTTTTCACTAAATGTCTTTGTTACAACTTCAAACACTTCGTTGTTAAAGGGTGGCTAGTTGTACTAGACGAAACCGATTGATTTGGGCTTATAATATTCGAGGGGCATACAAATTGAACTGGCGACTGATTATTGAGTTATAAAAAATAATACTTGACTGCGATATTTCTTTTACAATGCGTTGCAACCGAGGACGGGGTTTTGAATGTAAATACAATGCAAATAATATAGTTCATATACAGTATGAAAGTTATGTAAGTATGTAACTCAAACAGGAGAAAAGGCAATTTCCCCGAACCAATAAAGCCTATACGTAATTCATCTAATGGAAACACAGGCTCCATTTAGTGATGCAATCTTTGCGAATAGGTCCATAAATCTCAGCCAAATCTCGTCGTAATTTCGGCTTTACGGCCGAAAACTCAAGATTCAAAATCACTTTAGTACCTCTACACAATGCAGGGTTGGCAGCGCGATTAATTTATAACCGCTAATTACTGCGTTGTAATTACTGAAACCAGCCACGTATTAAACGAGCTTAGTTCAAGCCATTTACTTACTCGCGCCGTTTAACATGTCCTTCACTCAATATACTTTCTTTTGGAAATTAATCTATTATGTCGAGTCACCGTCAATATTAGGTACTCCTTAGTAAATAAGGAAGACACACAAGTCCACATTATTATACTATTTATTTACTGATCCGTGATGAAGCCGTTGGTACTGCACTGATCTATCTCCGGTCGTGACGAATTTCCACCTTATCAAGAACGGTCATTCCCGGTCGTCCCATCAGTGGGACAAACGGGATTTTAAACTTGGGAACAGAGAGTCCACCTGTATTATCTATAATCATCGTCAATAGATATATCGATAGCTGACAGCCCTACCTTTCCGCGCATCGATCTGTATAAAACATTAAAAAAATCTTAATTATATATATAAATAAACAATATAAATATACGCAAAAGAATAATATTTTTACATTTCAGTGTCGAACTGTAAAACAACATTTTCGAAAGCATTTTCCCATATAAAATTTTTTACCCATAGGTATATAAAGTGCTATGCTATAGTAACAGATAGTCATGAGCTTATGAAAAATGCACTAAAGTTAATCAATAAAAGTAGGCTATTAACAGCCAATTTCAATAACCGATCTCGAGAGATTTTTTGCATATATCAGAGTAAATGTTCCATTGTTTTCATACAAAATTTCGGGCCTTAAAAATTCGAGATTCATTATGATCTCTAGTATTGAAATTGGCCGTTAATTACACGTAATCAGTTATGATAATCTGCCTTAACCCTTCCACTGTCAGGTAAAGGTACACATGTATTTTCTTTTTAAAATTACAATAAGCAAATGACGTGTGATATATAGATAAATAATGTGTGATATTTATGTTGTTGGCAAGCTTTATAAATAAATAAAATAAATAAATGACGGTTCACAATTACTTCAATAGGTCTGATAACAAGGCCCTGAATTATACAGGACCTTCGCAACAGCCTTGTACAACCCATTTCAATTACAAAGTCCTCCGACATCGGCGCTAGTATCATTGTAACTGTAACACTGTTTTACTCTTTATGTGATTCTCTGAAATTCCGCGGGACATTGTTATTGGAACAGACATTAGGGACTATACACATTTGCTAAATTATTCAAGGGAAGCCCTGTAGAGCTCGCGACTTGAACCATGGCCGCTTGGGGACTTATTTCAGCTTCATTTCACAACGAAAATATGATGAAGATAATTGAAATACGAGTATGAAAAAGTTATTAAATTATAATATTCCAAAAGATATAAAGTTGCGTGCTTGAAATAAGATATTGGAATCCACTGTAGGTAGAGCTATATATATACGTATGTTTGATAATGTAGTCGTAACTAAAAAAGGTATGCAGCATGAGTAGAAGAAGTGCATATAGCTGTGCTCTATCTTTCATGCCTTTGAGTGGAAGAATTAAGTATATATTACGTCGTAGGACGAGATAATTTATATGTCTGATAATGTTGATTAACTATCGATAATTATCCATAAATCTTGTAATAACAGTCAATAACCTATCTCTATAATTTACTGTAATATGCCACCGCATTATGCTTCTAACATCATGCATTATGCAGTCATAATTCATTTAGTCTAGTTCGCGCAGACTGAATGAATGGTACTCATGAGAGCAGGTAATCGTTACAGTTTAGTCTCCATATATGATGTGAAAGCAGATTGGTACATTTTATACATTAGTTTGTACTAACGGATGTCCGTGATTTTTCGGCTTGAACTAAGTACATAGTATTCCGTTTTTCTGCATAAATGCACATAAACGCGCGTAGCAAGATTTTTTCACGAGAAATAATTAATATCTATATATAAAAAACTAACATAAACACTAGACACTATAAATTTCGCCCGATCAAGTAATTAAAAAATAATTTTCAAAAAAATTTAAATTTTATCTCAGCATTTTTTTGGCATAAACTTACTTTATTTGATGTATGGAGTACGTACCCTTCGTTAAGGGTGGCCAAGAAAAAACACCCTGTATATTAGGCATGGGCTAATCATATCCGGGAAAGGATTGAACATGTAGCAAATCACTCCGACTATGGATATATATCCTTTTAACATATCCAACTCCGCGTGCATGTCCGGGAACGAAGAGATTAAGTGGAGCGAGATATGACTGGGATTGGTTTGGTTAGGTTGTTGTAGGTGTCCTTTTAACAGATTCAACTCCGCGTGCATGTCCGGGAACGAAGAGATTAAGTGGAGCGAGATATGACTGGGATTGGTTTGGTTAGGTTGTTGTAGGTGTCCTTTTAACAGATCCAACTCCGCGTACATATCCGGGAATGAAGAGATTAAGCGAACCGAGATATGATTGGGATGATCTATCCAAATAATAATTAGAATATTTGAGGCGTATTTAAAAATCACTAAATAGGTACACTAAAACTATTGTCCTAAAAATAATTCCAAATCCAAACAGCTTTTATTTACATTAAAAACAAAATACTTAAGATCAAATATAAAACGGAATAAATAGAAATTTTGAAAATTATAATTACGAAAACAAATATTTATACTAAACGGCATGCCTGTCGCTCGTCAGTATTCGTATATACTCGTGTAATGTCGTTACATTCGCGTTCATGCGTCTACTGCGATAAGCGCGTTCCGGCGCGTTCGCATTCCGTCTCGCTCACTTATTCTTATCTTCGGCATTATTCGGTAGGTCGGAGTGGGTCGGATATAGGATATGGTAACTTTCTTTAAAGTGAAGGAGTTGATTCATATCCTCCTCTGGATATATATCCGAGGATATAGTTGTGTCCGGAGTTACCCATGTCTACTGTATATATATAGTCAACAAAGTGCAAAAGCGGTATTTACGCACATATAATTAATTAAACAAGAGCTATTATAAAGTTTCTTTGAAAACCTCTACTGAGAAAAAAATAATGAAGAAAGTTTAGTAAATTTTAGTATAACTTTCATGTGAAGCTAAGTCAAACCTGTATACTCGTTGTTTAACTTCGCTCAAGTTTATAAAGTGATTAATTTAACACAACACATGTACGCAACAAGCTGGCAAGTTTATAATGTTACATTAACTGTTACACTCGGTCGACACTTGCTTCTAACTTCGTTACCAACCGTACTGTAGCCGGATTAAGATATGTAACTAATTTACCCGCTGTACGTTTAAACTAATTTCTATTAAAATCATATTGTTTTATTCTAACAGCAGATTGTTTAGTTATAAATCATTGCTATTTCAAGTTGCAAATTGAAACAGCTCGACAATATTAACGTAATTTCAGAGAAATGTTTGAATTTTCATCATATTCCATCAAGGCTAAAATTGAAACCAGTGATTTAATGCCGTCGTATTCTATTACAGTCGTTCATTACGACGAAGGCGTCCGAGTTTGGGAATATTTCTCGACTTTTTAAAGTGAAATTTCTCGCTGAGTAAATCGAATAAATCGTCCGAAAGTTTCGTTAATGTGATTGACACGGTCTGAGCGATTCCAAAAATGTCTTTAGTATTTATCCTAATGAATGCAAACGTTCGAGAAGATAAAATCGCTACATTTGTATTCTAAGGATAAAAATGAAGTTGTACCTTTTATGTTGAACCTGAGAATATATCATGATAGAGATTGTGAGCGAAGAGCTGTTATCATAACAGTAAAAATACACAGAAAATGTATTTCTTTTTAGGTCTAATGAGGATAGGCGCAACACCTAATAGACAATCTATTAGAAATAATATCACGGACACTAAAATTAAAACCTTTGTATATTGTTTATCTGACCTCCATGGCATCTGTTGTTAAACATAAAAAAGCTTATGTCAATCTTATCCTCTTTGAACTGAACATCAAATCGATTGTTAATGCCAAAATGAAATACCTTACATATACAATCTTTCATTCTTGTCATATTTCGTAGTAAAGAAAGAGAAAACATTTCATTTTGTTTAGGGACTTTTGAGATAAAAGATGGTATGCTATTTTTGTCAAAAATTTGTTCAGAGACTTTAGAGACGAAGAATGTTAAGCTTTTTTGACTATAATTTTGTTTAGCTACTTTTGAAAAGTGATGGTCACCTACTTATGGCATTTTAAGATAATCATTCAATTCTGGCGCCTATATTGTTAAGATTTATGTACAGTAGAGCCTCGATAATCCGTACCCTAGCTAATCCGAACGCCTCTATAATCCGAACGACCCCCTGACCCTCATGCACCCGCCGTTTCTCAGTCACTCGCGGGCACAGAACATCAAAAAGCTGTGTCTGCCTTTAAATACTTGTTTAGATTGGGCGGATGAAGTCGATATTTCGATGTCAGAAAAAAAGCTTTTGCATAAATTAAGGTATAAAGCGTTTTTTATGTCACTAAACACGACTTGCCAAAGCACTATTCCGGATTTTTTTAAAAAGGCTGATTGATACTTTAATTATATAACAATTTTGCATGATTAAAGCTTATTCTTAATTACACATAACGTTGTTTTATTTTCAAAAATTGTCCTTATTTATTTAAATTCTATAATCCGAACGCTGCGTGCATCCGAACAGGGTGTAAATTTTAGGTGTTCGGATTAAAGAGGCTCTTCTGTATTATTATAGTGTTTAGTGATTTTGAAAATTTGAATGTGTTCAGCGACTTTTGATGCTGACTGTACCATCTTTACCTTATACTATTTTTGTTTTTTTTAACTAACACTGCTAACGATTTAAAAATGTTATGTGTCAAATACACTTCAAACACTTTGATCATAACGTGTACATAATCTAAGGAACCCAATCTGGTTCAGAACTTTGAATTGTACTTAATATTGTACCATAATAAGATTGAGTTTTGTTTTATGTACCATATTTTCCTAAATAAATAAAATATATTTTTTTTTAATAAGAGGTTTTTACTTCATAAACTTTACGTTTGTCCCCTCGTCTTGCTATCTCGATCGCTGACATTGATAATAAACTGCCATTGCCTGCACGTCTAGTGCACTCCTTGCACTCGTATACCATTTACTGATGATGCACTCTTCAATTTCCTCTGGGATATTTGATATTGATTCCTAATAATTTAATGAGATCAAAGATACCTCAGAGTGATTTCGAGTAGGGAATGCAAATCTCGCGAGATTGGGGCTCAAGCGAGATCCCGCGAGTTTATGAATACCAATACTGCGAGATCTCGCCAATTTCGAGATTTGCAAATAATCACTATGTTTGAATAAATTTGGAAAAGAATAATAAAAGTTATAATGTATTATGAAATTAAACACCTATTTTCACGATTTTTTTCAATACTTTTATGCATCAAACATTGCTTGAAGTATCTGTCTATATTTTTTATAAACTTCTAAGTAGTAAACTTTGATGTACGTATATATCGAATAACATTAATGAAATAAATAACCAGTCTTCTCTTCTAATATCAAACAAAAATCTGTTATAAACAAAACAATGAGAAGTAAGAAAAATATTTATTAAATATACTTGTTATTTAACGGCCAGTACTGGAGAGATATTAAGAATTACGGATCTTTTAAATTAAAAAATTGAAATTTTGTATGAAAACAATGGAACATTTAAGCCGAAATACGCAAAATATCTCTCGAAATCGGTTATTGAAATTGGCTGTAAGTTGAGTTGACTATTATACTGAGATATTATCAATTAAATAAAACTACAAATATCTACTCAGTAGATCCATTAGATATTACAGATTAATTAACAAAATATACCAATTAAAAGAAAGATTTTTACGCTCGAGTGCAATCTCGTAAAACTCGCGAGATCTGGCCCTTTTTTCGTCCGAAATCAATCTCGCTAAAAAAGGCCGAGATCTCGCGAGATCGAGATTGCATTCCCTAATTTCGAGGAAGTGATTTATAATGTAAAGTTTGCAGAGTTATTCACAAATTTCCCATAAATTTTGTTATGATTTTCATGGAATATTGAAATTGAACTCTCCAACTTATTTAAGTATTGTGTATCGTAATCGTGTAACGTATCGTTTATGCCTCTGCATAAACACGAAGCATAAGCGACCTTGCAAAAAGTTTGATAACTGATTCCAGTATTTCCTCCAAATCCGCTTTGGGAATCAATGGCATGGATGTTTTTTATAAGACAAAATACCTACCCTAATCCTTACATAGACTGTTGTGTTTTGAAATTCTATGAATAATGAAATAGTCTGCTTTCGTTGACAATATTCTGAATATGCGCCTTACATGAGATGACCCAGTTTCACCAGGAGCATTGTTATTAGTAGGTATCTCGTGACAGGCGCCTTTGCTAGACTTAAAGGTGGTCATTGTCGGTCACTTTTGCTTGTTACTTTGGATGTAGATCTGGCGGCGTCGTCGCGTCACTCCAAACAACACAACGGCAGGTAAAACTCAGGAGCGTTTTCCCAAATCTCTGCTCTGGGGCGATAAGTGAGCTGCACGGTAAATTTTCGAAGTGATTTTATTTCCGAAGTGACGGGCAAAAGTGACCGTCAATGACCACCTTTACACTTAAATCGTGTCCGTTTGACATAAGACTACCTAAAGCTTCAGCAGCTAGATACACGTATCTGTATGATGTAGCTAGTAAAGTACTTAGTAACGAATTAAGAATTTTATCTATTTATTTATCTAATATGTGACTGTATTTAATGATACGTAACATGTAATTAGTCGGGAAGCACCTGCTCCAGTAGATCCAATGAGATAGAGAGAAAAGAGCTGTTTAAAAAATGGCTTACCTACTTTTATTTATTCAACATTTAAAAACGTTCATCAAACGCTGACATATTTGAAAAGTGTAATTGTCTGCTAATAGATAACAAAAACATGCTAAAACAGCCATAATTAAATATTTACATACATATAATCACGCCTTTATCCCTTACGGGGTAGGCAGAGCACCAAGAGCCGATAGAACCACATGGTGCCACCTAAATATTAAATATTTATTTACAACTTATGAATAATATTAACTAACAACCTTCTTATAATATTTTTAATGCTTTTAAAAGCACACCGACATTATACACAAATTATTAACAAGGGAAGAAAAAGACGCCACGAGAATCATCTTAGTAAAAATACTCCGCATAACGTTGGAAAAAATGCAGAATATCCTGTTACGGCAAAACAATATAACATACTGCATATACCAGCGAAATATTACACGGAGTATTGTGATCTGGGAGTATTGTAGTTAATGTAACGTATGTACGATACATTCGTACGTATACCCGCTCCCTCATTTCACATCCTTTCTGTTTCCGCTTCATTCATGAGTCTGTCGACGTCTGCCAATTCACCTCTATTCAGGACACCAGCCTGACTCAGGATCTAGGACATGTTTTTTTAGGAGACATTTTAATGCTAAAATTATTTCGTTTTCAAAACGATTTTGGTATCAGTTTTACGAAAGGTTTCACTCGATGTTGAGCGACATTTCAGTATTCATCTGTTCATGAGAATTTAATTACTCCCAATTTTGATTTGTGTTGACAGGATCTTGAAATTTGAACTCTGGTAAAATGGCTGATTAATTGATTAACTGTGCTCATTAGGCCATTTAATAAATGTAAAAGTACACAAGATGAAACTACAGCATTATTCAGCAGTATTTATATAGGTAGCATAAAATGTTAACATAGTAAAATATAAAAAGTCATAATCGTACATAAACATGACATAAACCTATAATCTCATCGGCGCACACAGTCGATGCGTTGTCACTTGTGACATATAGGCCAAACTGGGCTTATCCGCTATATTGGCAAGCTATCTCTAGTTTTCATTTCCATTAAATATAAACCCGCTGAATTTAGTTGAATTGTTTCATGTCAAAAACAAGAGACCTCCTTTGTTAGGCCCCGGGCATAATAAATTCATCAAGTGTAGAGCTTGTTTTTAATTTTATCTCCGCGTTGAGATTAGGGTATCATTTCAGTAATTTCACGGTTCCTGTCATCACCAGGTTTTCTAGTTTTACAAGAAATATTTTTTTCCGTATCACGAGCGATCTTAAGTGGGAAACACGTTTAGATACTACGGGTATCTTTGGACGTGACGCGACTTCCGGACGACGATGCATTTAGGAGTGCATTTATTAACAAGGTTATTCTTCTTCCTTCATTTATTTGGATATATCTAAAAGTTATTGCAGTTTTCTTTATAATAAATTCGTATTAGGTACTTTCTCAGTTTTTATGAGAAAAGCTTTTTAATTATTATAATTATCGGAAAACATAATAACTATGTGTTCCTATAATTCATATCAAAATCCCTTTACTACTATCAATCTATCAATTTATCAATCAGGCAGGGTTATTTCAGGCACTAGTTTCAATCTGGATTCAATCCTACAAGACCAAACCTCCTGAACATTACTGTTTTAGTTCCTCTTTCTGCCGTCAGAGGTGCTGTCACGTCACAATGTGCTCTTTTTGAATTTTGAAAAGAGGTTTGAATCGAAAAGTAGATAATCTTTCTGATATCGGGCTATAAGTACAGAACATGCTGCCAGCGTTAAAATACGTAGGATTTTAAATAAAAAAGAGAATCTTGACCATCTAAATTATAGAGTTCAGAAACGTAAAGAAACTAAGTATTTAATTAAAGAATTATAAGAAGTTACTTAACGAATAAGGTGTCTATAATCTAACTTAAAATTAAAACAATGAGAAATATGTCTATGTCTATTTTATTACCTTGACTACAGGTCGCAAGGCGAAGACTCCGTCGCTTCCCGGATCTGACCATCGGTGGTAGTAAATGACGAATTAGGGACGTCCTAGTTGGTCGATTTGCATCGGGGGGTGGTAGACAATCGTCATGAACTCACAGAGTTCCTTATTGTAAACCACTGGCTTGAAAGTCCTAGTGGATGCGCAGGATTGTTGGATCTCTGATTTGTGTTTATCCAGAAAACAGTATAATTCTTGGAGATACTTATTACATCCTATGAAATTTCGACCATTATCCGAATAAATATCTGAACATACGTTACGTCTTGCTGTGAAACGGCGAAGCGCGGAAAGGAATGCCTGAGTAGTGAGATCTGGAACTAACTCTAGGTGTATTGCCTTGGTTGACATGCAAACAAATACGCAAACATAAGATTTGAAAATTTTACTATTGCGAACTCTTGTGGTTCGAGTTTGAAAGTGCCCTGCATAGTCTACTCCTACGTGAAGGAATGGGCGTAGCGGACGTACTCGTGATTCAGGCAGCGAAGCCATGAGCGGCTGTGGTGCAGACGGACGCGCTCTGAAGCAACGCACACAGCGATGAATACGTTTGCGGATAGCGTTACGAGCTGATAATATCCAATATTTTCGTGATAAAATAAATTGTAAAGTTTGAGGCCCTACATGAAGATTACAAAACGTGAAAATGATCGATAATAAGGTCGGTTAAAAAATGATTTTTTGGCAACAGTATTTGATGTGCTAGCATTGGGAGTTGTGGACGTGCATAGCGTAGGATATACACGCGATCGCGGATCTTTATCGTTTGTATTATGTTGTCTAGAACCGTTTGAATAGAAACGCGCGGCTGCCGGCGTTGCTGGCCAGCGGGGCTTAGGGGCCAGCGAGCCGTGAGCGCGCGGACCGCCGCCGCCGCCGACGCTGGTGACTGCCGACGACGTCGTGTTTGTCATTATTTCGCTAGTAACTAATTCCTTCTCGAGGAACTCGAGTAGATCAGTGACTTTAGGTATTTCAGTAGGCGAAGATAATGACTGTTCGAAACGTTTACGAACGTATGTTGAAAGCTTTCGAAATAAAACATTCAACAACAGAAAGCTCCACTGATCAGTGGGAAAGTTTAACACTTTTAATGCGCTTAGGTTTTCTTGGCAAACATTTAAAATATTACGAACGCCATGTTCAGTCTGATTTACTTTATCGGACATAGGTTCAATATCTAAGATTTTATTAATGTGTATAGTTGCGACTATTCTTTTGTTCTCGTAACGACGTTGTAAACACTCGTATGCGGTAAAGTAATTATCGCCTGTAATCGGAATGGATTTTATTAAATTAAAAGGTTCGCCGCGTAACGATAACAAAAGATATCTAAATTTTTCAACGTTAGATAAATCCGTACAATTATGTACAATTTGTTGATATAATTCATTGTATGAATGCCATTCAGTTGCATCGCCATGGAACAATGGCAATGGAAGCGGTTGTAGATTATGCTTATGACTGCTACGTGTTGGCTGACCATTGCAACTGTGTAAAGACGATGAACTGCATGAAGATGAAACAGCTTGGTTTAGAATTCGCTTTTGCGCTAACTCTTCCTCTTTAATTTGATCTGCTGTAGATTTTATTTCGTAATATAGATCTTTGAATTTTTTCCTATAGGTTATCTCCAATGAGGAATCAAAAGTAGACGATTTTATATAAAGTTTTTCTAATCTACCCTGAACACGAGCGAAATCCCTTTTTAGCGTAGGTAATTCAGTAACTCGGCATTTAAACTGATTTAAATCCTTAGATTGTAAGAAATCCAACATTCCTTGCAAGTCATTGAAAATGACTTCACGTTCAAAGGTAAATTGTTCTATTTCAGACATATTTATTAACTAATATAGTTTCGAAAAACACTTTAACGTTGAAAAAGGTACACGAATGACAGAATGTCACTTCAATATTTGTTAGATCTATGTAATGTAAGAAGGTGAATGACCGCCACACGAAGACCCGCGTCTGTGCACGAAATGCAATAGCAATCGGAATCAACTTATAATGGTCGATGTACCAACTTCATCAAATTCGAAAGCAAGTTTGTTTGTTAGTTACCTACATATTCACGTTTTATTTACTCAAGTAATCTTCTTCAAATTTTCCATACATATAGTTAGGAGTACAGAAGAGGATATAGTATACTATACACGCGGACGAAGTCGCGGGCAACAGCTAGTTATGACAATTGTTGTTGACTGAAGTTTCCGTTTAGATACCTTCACTGGCCCTATTACAGTATGTTTTTGATTCGAATTAGGATTGGGATTAGAATCAAGATGGACAACCTTACGTAGTAGGCATTCAGACGGTTTTTGTGGCCACAGATGTGCCCGGCTATGTGTAACTGTCACAAATATATGTCTTCGCAAATAAATGCTTGCCCTTATTCAATCTTTTATTTTCGGGTCCCTTTAATAAGTAGCTGACTCTCTATATTTATCGTTTCTTGATAGATTTATTGGTGACGAGAAAAGCTCAGAGCTTTTAGATTGTTTTTAGGAAATAATTGAGTTTTCGTTTACAATGCGAAACGATTTATTTGCTCCCACCTGTAGTCATCTATTCTATCTATACATATAATAAAATTGTAACGGATCGATGTTTGTGCACGCTAATCTCGGAAACGGCTGGACCGATTTTTATCCTGGGAAAATGTTTTTATCCCGGATAATTTCAACATTTTATTTTTTCTGTAGTCCACGCGGACAGAGTCGCGGGCGTCTACTAGAATTAAATAGTAATGTTAGATGTAGGATAAGTAGGTGTGTTCTAGCTTTTTATTTATAGTTTTGGGTTTTTTGTGCTTGAAGAGAGATGTCGGCAGTGTTCAGAAAAACCAGTAATGGTCTATGTAAACGTGAAGTAAACACTGTTGGCACGAACTATTGTGAGTTGTGTGGAAATAAATAAACATATGGAAACATGTGGAAATATGACCATGTTACACCTTGTATGTACCTATATGTTGTAAACATTATCATCTAGACAAGCATCAGAATTTATCAGATCCGCAAATTCAAATAAGGGTGTCAGATATCATCGGACGGAGAGTTATACCTAAATTTGAATAAAAGAGCCCCAGCTTACGGTCAACAGGGATTCAGATATATTATACATTTCCTTATATTATGTAGATTCAGTTCTGCGAGAAATGTAGCTAAATCAAAAAAGAAAATACACGCCAAATCCAGTGTTATGTAATAGAATTTTGGATGTCGTAAATCATATTCTCACATTTCATTCCTGAAATGATATGATGAGGTATTTTATATACACGGTATTGCGCTACTAAATAAAGGGTAAACACAATAATCAACTAAGTTAAAACTTGAAATAATCTGGTAGAAGGTAATGCGTTGTACTTGCTAAGTTATTCAAAAAATAAATAAGTAAACTTCTTCAGAAAAGTTTTTTGATTAGACTCTATTCCTAGTTTGTACAAATTACTATGTTAATATCCTGCTATATCTTCGGAATAGAAATGACCTTCTTAAGGGCTATGGGGTTTACATCTCAGGTAGATCAACTCAACACCATGGGTATAAGGTCTAAATTCGAAGAACACTGAACATTGATGGTTGTGTCGTTTATGCATCATGGTTCCGCTCTTGTAAGTTCCTTGCATCCGTTTTTAAATAGAGCATTATGGATAATTTATTTCAATCTACGTTGGATTTTTTGTGCAAAATTCTTTTGTCAAGTTATTCTATAAAATATAAACTGCTGGCAAAGTAGACGAAAAACCTTAAATGGGTCCCTGCCTAAACTCTGTAACCTACCCTTTATTAATATATTTTTTAATCTAAAATATTTTGTACATACCTAAAGTATTAATACAATATCAACATTATAACCCGAGTTTAACGTACAAAAGCAAATTTATAGTAACCATAAAAAAATAATCACTTCGAAACTTGCCAGAAAATTGGAAGGAAAAAAAAACAATAAAGTAATGAGCAAGATCATAAGAAAGGGCACTAAAATCACCCCGGTCCGTATCCTGGGACATATTTTATCCGTTTTTTCCTAACGGTTTCTAAAATTAGTGATACCTTGGAATGTCGAGCAAAAGACATCAGCTGCACCGGTGCCGGTAAAAAAAGGAATAAAAAGTGGGATGGGGCTACCCAATTAGGTGACTAAGGTTGCACAAAAAATCGAATCAACCTAAAGGTTCCGCGTGCTACCTCTGTTTTATTTGATAATGAAGCAAGGTTTGTTACACCGCTGTCATTATTATTTTCGGTGGTTCAATACAACCCACCAAACATTAACAACTAGGCTAAACCAAATGCTTTAGAACAGCCAAAGATAATTTAGAAGATTTAGCTAACATAAGCCAGATTGAGTCTAGTCCATCTAGTTCTTCTGGTACCTACATATTTCTTTCTTTTAAACTCAAACAAGTCTTTGGGTCTGTCATCGTACCATTTTTATTCTAAGCAGAATGAATTTATGTACCTATACATCTATTTAACTGGCACAAAAACAACATAGTTTAAAACTAAAGCCAAGCAAAGTGAACATAAAACAAACATTAGCGGCGGAGATAGGTCGCGTTTGTCCACAAAGAGCAATTCATCACAAACTTGTCCTCAAATACCACCTCGACGGGAATCCCCGCAAGTCTCCGAGCTTAAGGGTTGTAAAGACCTACATAAGTTCAGAGATATTTATTGGGATACATTAGATCCCGTGCTAATTCGGGGCTTCGTTAGAATACATCAGCTGCATCTCCTTCCGTTAATATTGTAAGGGGCGTTCTCTTCAGCGATGAGCTAACTTCTTACTGTATTTTCATCTCTGTTCCTGCTAGCCAAATATGGCTATTGGATCTTCTTCGTGATCCTGCAGTTCTGACTACCCTATTTTGGAAGCACAGCCGTGTGTGTATGTAAAATATACTATCTAATACATGACTAAAGATATGTCATGGTCCGTCCACGTATCAGAGGTTAGTCGTAAAATTTTTGCTAGTATGCATTCTCTCAAACGTATGCAAAATTTTCTCCCTGTCTCAGCCAAAATTACCCTGGTTAACTCGCTCCTGCTTCCGATTATTGATTATGCTGACGTCTGTTATACCGATATCACGGAGAAACTTCTGGACAAACTAGAACGCCTTCAGAATATGTGCATACGATACATCTTCGGCCTTCGTAAGTACGATCATGTATCCCATTACCGCACCAAATTAAAATGGCTAAATATCCGTTTCCGCCGTGACTGTCACCTTCTCTGTTTTCGGTATAACATTTTAAATAATCCTCTTTCCCCTCCGTATCTTCACGAACGTCTTGAATTCTTTAATTCAGACGAACGTCTTCGCGCCTCACGCAATAAAACCCTTCAGGTGCCTGAGCGTAGTGCGGCGCTGTTCTCAAACTCCTTCTTGGCCACGGCTGTTCGTCTCTGGAATAAGCTTCCGCTGGAGATACGAGAGTCTTCTTCGGCAGCGGTTTTTAAGTCAAGGGTGCAGAAATACCACACGACGCTACAAAATGAGACATAAGTAGTGTATATTGTGATTTGTCTTTGTCGGTGTAAGTAGTTCTTAAGTTATTTTATTTTTTATCAATGTTATTCGTTTTTTATGTACGGCCCTAAGCTTTTCTCCAGTAATTGGGTTAACTGGTAGAAAATGCTACATTGCATTAAGTTCGCCCATGTACCAAAATTTTTTGTGTGTACAATAAAGTATTTTATTATTATTATTATTGTATCTCTGTTTAAATTCTCGGGACTACAGAGTCCCGGTCCTTTGAGAGGCGTGCATCGGGCCGTGGCCAAGATGTAGAGGCCCTTTTTAGAGAACTTTAATATGGTGTGGGATACACATGGCGGATACCATCGCCGACCGCACAATATGATACACCCGGCGATGGTCCCCGCCATGTGCAAGACTATTGGAGTGCATATCTATGTCATGCGATGGAAACAAAGGTCATGGGGCTATGGGGCTGAATAATGGGTTGGGTAACTGGGCTATTGAAGGAGACTAACGGACGCCTGCCATTACAACCAAGTCTCATAATTGTTTGGTGGCAGGCGGTGACTCGCCGACTCATTTCATGGGCCCCCGGAAACTGCCGCACGCACGGAGCGACAAAAGGGGCAACATTTGGTGAGTGGCTAGGGTGGAGGGGTGCCCCTGGACTTTAAACCGAAGCCAACTTGCCACTTACTGACGGGCACGTCCACCCTCGAGCTGTCATAGCTCTCGCGACTCCACTCTGCCCGGCCGGCGAAGGCAAGGCAGAGGTGGGGGAACTGTTCCTCGTCAGACCTCACTCCGGCGCCGGAGATGAGGAACAGGGTCTTCCCCCGGGAGTACTTCAGGTCCGTGGGAACGCTACCTCCCAACAGCTCGCCACAAGCTGCCCTGCGGGCTTATTATTATTATCATCTAAACCAAACTTCGCGTAGGCAACACATAGATATTAGTAAATGTACGAGCAAAGCACAAAAGCACAGGCACGAGTAGGTCAACAACTAATTTGGTACATTCGGCTCACGTGTGCACTAGACTTTATAACTCCGTTATAACTTTGTAGGCTTTGGTGCATCCTTACTCCAGCGTATTGTTTTGTAGACAAAGGCATATATTCGGTGTTGTAAGGGGATAATAGGTACATAGACGTTTTATATCGACGACCGAGCCTGGTTGATGTATGGGCCTTTAATGGTACACCTAATACACCACGTTTCGCTTTATTTAGGCTTTCCTCTTAAACTATGTGTTAATCCAGATCGCCAAGGACTCTTCAATATTGAAAGTAAACAAAAGATGAACTTGCACATAGAGCAGGTAAGTACTTTATATAATCATTCATAGTTCTGTTAAAACAAAGGCTAGGTATTAGTACCCTGCCATTACACAACTAATAAAATACGAATAAAATTAATAAACAACATAATTAAAGGTAAAGGATAACAAAGAAGATATGAATATCAGGTATATACTGTTACTCTTGAGGATCTACATAATACAAAGTCTTCCTAAGACGTCCGCCCCTCTCTAATTAGAACACAAGTCTCCTGAAACCTGCACCCTACAGCCTGAAGCGATATGCCTCGACTCAACGGGAAGTTCTACCTTCTAGTACACAAATGTTATACTTAGATCAAAGTGACTCAGGTAATATTAGTTTGACCTGTGTGAGGAACGACCGATCTTGTCAAAGTAAACTTAAGTTCTTATATTAAACTAGCTGCCGCCCACGGCTTCGCCCGCGTTAGAGTGCATTAATCCCGTGCGAAGCCGAGGCGGGTCCCTTGTTATACCTACATTATAAACCTTCCATTGTGAATCACTCTATCTATTAAAAAAACCACATTTAAAATCCGTTCCCTAGATTGAATTATCTAAGCATACATAGGGACGGACAGCAGAAAACGACTTTATTTTTTAATATGTAGTGATGTGTAAATTGGATTATCCATAGTACATTTTTACAAATTACATACATAAATAATAGATACGAGTTCCTTACGTGCGAGAAGCAGCTGATCCGGCGCTTTATCTAGTGCATATGTATCTCATTTCGTAAATATCGTATAGTTGTCTGGGAAAAACATGGGCCTTCTCTTAGGCGATGATGATCTCTTTTGTGATCCTGCAGAACAGAGACTTTTGTCTATACAACTTATCCTTACGTATCCTATTTCACATACAATACATCCCTATAGGAGCCGCGATAGAATGTATCTATGTATTTGAAATAGTATACCTACGATCTGTTTCCAGAATGCGTAAGCTTAGTACCTATTATACTGTTAAAACTATAGAGCTATAACTCTAGTGCATTAGTTTAATGCCTGGCCGGCTGAAACCACCCAATAGCTGTAATTGCTATAACTAACTGGATAGCTTATATTATGACAGGGCTATTAGGTGCTATTAGGGTTTATCTAGTGAGTATCAATTCACAACTGCGACACTTTTATAACTCAGTTTTAGTTTGCGAAGTTAATCCATATTTTGTATAGGAAGTAATATTATTCATAGTTTATACGCTTATAAGTAATTTTACAATAATGAAAAGTATTTCACTATTTGTTTTTTGTTCATTTTAGAGGGGTTTTTGATTTATGACTGTACTTAGCGACAGTTTGACTGTACAAAACGACTTTTGTATTCCATGTCGGTACATACAGAACAACCAAACTTTGACAATAACTTTACAAGTAAGAGTCATGGCTCCCAGGATGGCTCTAAAGTTTGGATTTAAACTAAAGTGAAGGACGCAGGTACCGTATTTAATTATCACAAACTTTGATAAAGTAATACAAAATAAGATAAATTAAACACTACGAAATAATTATGTAAAATTGATTTGTAATTTGTTTCCAAACCTTCACGAATTCTACCTGTACACCTCAATACCTACGTAGTTAAAGATTGCCATCCCGGGTACCGTATCACAGATATGATAACACCCCTTGCATACAATTCTATAACCACCGACCACAACAACATTTCTGATAGGAACTACATATCAATACCGCCCACAGCTATTTTGATAATTATCACACATACCTATTTCTATATTATATTATTTTCAAAAGAAATATACGACGAGTACCTATGTGTTCTTATCTCGAACGCGCGAATCTAGAAAAATGCGACAGTATTTTCTAACTATGTTTTCATGGAATTATAATCGATAACCCGTGTCCTTGGCAGTTGAACCTTTCCCTGTTGAAGTTGAACCATTGGCCAGGTTATTAGGTCAGAACGCTTGGCCGAGAGCACTGGCCCAGGTGCATGGCCGGACGATTTAGTGCAGGGACAACTTCGTTCTAAGCTTACTCAACTGAACCACATGTGGAATTGAATAAAATATATGTGGCAATCGTAAAAAACGAGTTAGTTTTAAAAAACATTTTTGACCGAACACTATTTTATACTTATAGTTATAAGTAACTGGAATTCATGCATAAAATGAAATAAAGATTGGCACCCCAAAATTTTCATAATAAGGAGATTGCACTAACATTGTTTAGGAATTTAATCTAATAACAAAATTACGCCCCCTTATTACCTAACTAGCAAAAGCAAAGCGATAGCAATAATTGTACAAAAATCGCTGATTGCTTGTCAAATTCGTATTACGTAAAATGAATTTCAAAGGAACTTTGAAATTTCATGGCGAATATTGTACAATTTTCGCTATCGCTTTGCTTCGGCTTTGCTATTGCTTTTACGTAATCAGGGGGACGAAATGTATTATGATTTAATTATCAACATAGTAAAAGCAACTAGCTCAGAAGTTTACTAGCGTTGTATATTATTCCTAAGCTTAGCTTGTACCGCCTAAAGTTCGCCTACGAGATCTGACTAGGGCGGATTCACTAAGCTCCGCGCGTTATCAATAGACTGAAACAGACTATGTATTTTGTATACCTACCTACAGTACTAACCCACTACATAATCAATAATTTAATTTATTTGTTAGATTATCCGATAATAATTACTTTGGGTTTTATTTCCAAAGGGTCTGACCTAGTATTACAGACAAGTTAGACTACACTAGCACGTAGCACATAGGTACCCTAAGAGAAATTAGCGCTAAAGTTGCGATCACAGTTTGTACAGAGGAAAGCGCATTTGGTGGAGGAGCTGGCAAGCTATTCATCAATGAATTTTATGGCCTGCCTAGTTATCCCAACTAATATTATAAATGCGATCCAGTTTTAAACGATTTTGATGAAAAAGTTGAGACAGAACATGCCTACGAAAAAAAGGGATGAAGGGGTTGAAATAGAGGAAAGCTTAATTTTAAAAGTCATGAAACTAATTCTTGATAAGACTAAACATTTGTTCTAATTTTTGAACGAAGCTAAGGGGTGAAATAAGGGTTGAAAGTTAGTATGCAAGGTCAAATATCAGTCATAAGAAACAAAAAATCGTTTGCTAGATTTTGAAATTTTTACCAGTTTGGGGGTGAAATAGGGGTTGAATTGAAGATAAGCTATTCATCAATGAATTTTTCTACAAAGTTTTCAGGAATTATGACAGGTCCCACCTGATAATTTCGAAGTTTTTTCTGTAGTCCACGCGGACGGAGTCGCGGGCGTCCACTATTGTCAATAAATGTTACACAAATGGGTTATGGTTCTTTCTTTCTTCAATCTGACATGCTTATGCAACATGAATATGAACAAAGCTGGAGTGAATAGAGTCAATCAAATTATAGACTGCCCATTTATTGTTAGTAAATGCTACACAAATGGATTATAGTCTTTTTCTTTCTCCAATCTGATATAATTCAATGAAAATATTAAGTTTTAAGTATTAGATAAATAAATACAATTCACACGGCTGTGTCCTAAATGAGGTAGCCAGAGCTACAGTATCCTTTACCACGATCAGCATAGCAGGTTCAGATGCATAATGATCATGGTCTATACAATCAACTCTTGTTAGTTGGGAGTGACAAGTTGTCGACTTTTATGACATGCACGGAAGGAGATGCAGCTAATGTATTATAGCAAAACTCCGTTAGTGAATTAATATAAAACTTAAACCAGATCATATCGATAAGATACAATTGCATGCTTGGGAATACCGGCACGTATCATATTTGATAGAAAATTGGATTTGCATCCTGTCAGCGTCGCAGTTGGTACAGCATCGTAAACACAACATGAAAGTTCTCTCGCTGTCAAAAATGTTACTGTCTTTATATGATGCTATCCTGTTCTGGGAGTCATTGGGGTTGGCATATGGTGAGCAGTGGACTTCTCAGGGCTGAAATGATGATGATGAATCTGTAACGTTGACATCATTTTCTCTTAGGCTTGTTCATAACATTCATGTTTGCTCTAACGTGATTTAAATCCAGGACCTTCACCTATGTACAAATTTTATTAGGACATCATTATCAGTCGGATTCAGTTATAGTAAAAAATAAGTTGTGATAGATTTTCAGGTCATGAGAAATAATGTCGGCTTTAATAAACTTAAAAATTTCAGGAAGAAAGAAACTGAATAATTACTTAGCTTGATTTTGACCGTTTTTCCAAGTCAGCGATATATTTCAATGAGTCAGGGATTCCCCTGGAATACTGATTTGTAGGGAACTACGTGACTTAACTTCTATTACGTTTTAGAAACACCCGGATAGCTTAATACCTAACGTTTAATCAATAAAGGATAGGGTACAAAAAGTTTTTATTCAGTAAACAGCCTTTAAAAGTTCCACTGCTAAGAACAGTGGGTATAAAAAGGTCACTCCGTCCTCGAGCTCTGTAATAAATACTTAACTACCCAGTCATAATATTCTGAGAAAACAGATATATTTTCTGGCAACCTACCTACACATATGTTGATAATTATTTGAATAAGTAACTCTACCTGTTTAGGTGTCAAATTAAATTCCGTATAATCTTATATGCAGCTGTCCAAAATGCTGGAGAATGCATATCTTTAATAATATATTGTTGTAAGTTGAAGACAGGAATGGTTATTTATTACACAATGCAGTTGCTTCACATTACAGCTTACAGGGACAAACGAAAATGTCATATTCATAAAGAAACATCTCTTTATTAAACGCCATAACTTAACTTTAAGTAGATGCCTTGGCTAAGATAACTGTTCAGAAATTCATAGACAATTTTTCAGCAAAACAGTGTCGCAAATGATTTATTGAATTTAATATTCGCCACGTCAAGGCGTGTCGGTGTTATTTTTTCATCGAGGTATTTGAAAAAAATAATATCGTACTTATTTCTTTTAACATTGCTTGTGATATCTACTCGAGTTTTTAATTTGGTTGTTTTCCAATTCCATTAATTGTACAATAGCTATGTACACTCACAAAGGTGGTCTGCTTTAGCCTAGTAGATAAGTAGGTAATCTAAAGTAAACTTTGTGGTAGCATGAAATACATAACGCAGAGATATCTCAAATATACATACATACATACACGGCTGTTCCCGAAACGGGGCAAGAACTGCAATATCACGAAAGAAGTAATAATGAGCACAGATATCTCAGCCAGAGTAATTTACATTGCTTGGGTCCTACCTAGGGTTGCCAACTCTTATACACAGATTTGCGGGACCAGAGCAAGAAAAACGGGACACCTATAAATGGTCAATTTTAGTACATTTTTCATTCATAAAGAAATAATTATTTCATTATAATCCATAGCAAATAGAGGTCTAATTTCATTATAACAAGCAGTGGCGCACCCTGGTTTTTAACTCACCCTATAGTAGGTATAACGCGAGCGAAGTGAGCGCGAAATTTTTGCATTTCATTCTATCAACTTAAATTTTTTTTAAAAATGATCATCGTTGTTCGACTTGCAAGTGTTAAAGCGCGAGCGAAGTGGAAATTTTTACTTATTTTGAATGCTTAGATAATTTTTACAAAATTTCCACATAATTTATTAAATCAGAAAAATAATTGAATAATTGGCTGAAATATGTGGAGGTCTTATTAAATGATCCACTAATCCCTACAACAACGCTTCTATCAACCTATGTCAAATTGGCACCTGAAAAGCCATAATAAAATGATTAAAGGATTGATACACATATTCACCTGAAAACGGGACATATGGCGTCCCGCAGACACTCAAAACGGGACGCGTTATTTAGACCCTGAAAACGGGACGTCCCGCGCCACGCGGGATGGTTGGCAACCCTAGTCCTGCCTGAGAGATTAGTATTAATTTAGTAGCGAAGGTCTGACTAATTCGAGTTGGGAGATACCCGCATGGGAGACCAAATCTACGGTAGGGCTGCTTCTCATATGCTACACCGGGATATGACCCTATGAGAAACTTGTGTCTCAGCAAGTAGCTTGATTTGAAATGCTAGACGTGACAATACTTAGTTCTAGTTGACGTAATTAGGTACGAGATTTTTGGTCCGTTAAGTTTAGGATTCTGAAATTCATTAGGTAATTTTAAATTTGACCTTATTAATTGCCCTAAGGGCCGCCATATAGTTTAGTGAACTTCTTCATACACATATACACGGAACGGCTCGAGCAGTTGACTATGACTTTCGAGTATGAACAGTTGAATTGACTATGATTGTAACAACGGTCAGTGTATGTTGATCTAAGCTGTAGCAGGCAGCCCTAAGTTACTGACATTTTACCAGCCCTATATTTGCGGCCCGCGGCCTGCAGAAACTCCTAATTGAAATATCCTGTTAAACTTACGGGTCACGCGATTAAAATTAATTTCTATTTGGTTATTGTTATGCCATTAGGCGGCGCGTCGTCTGGCTCAGATTGGATATTGCAATATTGGGAATATTGAACGGAATTGTTCCCGAAGTTTGCAAATAAAACGAGCCAGTTGCGATAGAATACTTAGTACTTTTAAAAATCATCTCTGTTTTAAATCAATGGAGGACGAATATTAAATCAGTCTCACAAGATTGGTAGATACATATCGGTTTTGTTTAATAATTACTTACACTTATTCCTTATCCAATTTTAAAATTAATCTTTTACTTTAGTCAGTTTTATTTCTGCGAGCGAATCACTAGTGACTAAATTCGAAATTGAACTTCAGAGCTCCAGCACTGTAATATATTTTCCAATTGTTCGCAACCTTAAACAATTTAAGGGCAGTTCTCTAAGAGCTGTTAAATAAAAGTTTTATCTCGCAATAAAGTACGCTTCGTCGCCGATAGAGCCGCTAACAAACGGGTTAAGTTTATTCAGAATGATCGTTCTTCGCTAACTTCTAGCGTATCGCGCCAACTATTCGCTATTGTGGACTGCAGCGAGTAACGCCTCTTATCCATAGGCAGTTAGCCCAGTCTCAGACAACTTTCGCAATGGAACTGCTCACAAATAAACCAACGTAAGCTTCCGAGAAATAATAGAAATATTTTTGCGCCCTAAAAATACAAGTATCTGTCATGCGTACGCAAATAATACCATATGCGAGGAGAATGGTATCTAACAACCCGAGTAATGCGCGACGACATTCGCAATAAAAACGCCATTCGACCACAATGCGCGGGAAAACACCGGCGTGGGCTTGTTTATGTTCATAGAAAAATTATAACCTACCCTCAAACGATTGTTCGCTACAGCGAATTCGAGCCCTATTCTTAGCTGATAGGGATGAAATGGGCTTTAGTCTGTTTCTGCAGGGTGTAGAGATATATTTGCGAGCTCCTCGCGGTTTCACAGCCCCGGTGTGACAACATGTGTCCAAAGGGTTATCTAAGGGTTAGAGCTGTGTTGTTTTCTTTATGGTTAGCGGAATAAAGGGCAAAGGGCAACAAGTTTGGCTCCTATTAGACAACCCGCTGTTCGAAAATGGTGCCATTTTTTTCGAAAAAGGATTATTGTGTCAAATAATATTTGATATCTCTATTTAGGGGCTTTTTTACAATTGTTGCGAACTTGCAATCTGTTGGGAAGATAGGCATATTGCAATATAGGTAATATAAAATATTCTTACCTAAGTACCTACCCATATATATATATATACAATATCTATTTACAGTATAACTTAAATACTTCTTATGTAGTGCACAGTACCTACCTACTTATAGCTTTATATGTAGGCTTTTATTATCTTATCGACAGTGACAACGCAGGAGGTCTCAAAGATTTTTTCCTTGGATCTGGCAGTATACCTACTACTACTGCACTCAAGTTGAACATGGAAAGCTTCTACTGTAAAATACATCAAATCAGGAACATCAACGTCTCTATTTCAAACTTTAACATAAATTACCATTAATTCATTGCAAATTCGAGAAAATGAAAAATCTATTTCCAACTTATCCTCAAAAAGCACGGTCTAATTTCGATTATCCCTCCTAAATCGGCGCTCAAGTATGACAAGTGGCACTTTACAACAATTGAATTTTGAGAAAGAGTTCGCGATACCCCTCGAATGTGTTTTTTAACAAATGTCGCGGTGGATTACACCACAGATTATAAATGGGTATGAGTTCAATGCGCGGGGTGGTCGGCCATATTGGGGCACTTTAAAAAACGCATCACTAAATTAAAAGTAATTGTTCGCTCGTTAACTGCGCTTGGGGGAGCTGCGTGTGCGCATTCTTTAATCATTTATCTGTTGGATAGTTCACTGATTGTATTTAATGGTTGGTTTATTTGAAAAGTACCTAAATATGGTCCATTTTTAATTCAACATAAAAATATTTTACCTACAAGTATGTAATGAAGTTAGGTAGGTAGGTACTACATATTGATAGTAATAAACTTAAAACGTGAAGCTTAATCTATAACAAATATAGGTATACTGTATTTAAAAAGTTGCAAAAAAAAATTTAATAAAAAAATAAACAATTGTCTTCACTTCATATAAAATACGCAAATATGACATAAAAATGGTTGCTCGAAGGTGCATATTTTGCTACTTTACATAAATTAATTTTATCAATAATGGACCTACAGGACCTACATAAAATCTCTATCTGCATACTCTGCATATAAGTACTTTTGTTACAGTTTTACTTGCATATTGATGTGGTTTAAGTAGGTAGGGGAAGGTGGGGTAATTGAGAACGGCGGGTAATTGAGAACAGTTGAATATAAAATAAACCCCCGCACTACACCGCCCGGACACATCTAAGCCGATGCGCTTGCCGTCCCTTAGTATGTCCGCAAAAGTGCGAGTGAGAGGATGCACGCATTTCGTCACGGTGAGTCAAATAATCTTTTACGTAATTTTGTTATAATTTTTGTCGCATGTAAATATCACTACAAAAAGGATATTTTTGAGGTTAATGACAATATATTTTATTGCCATCTTACATGTACTACCTGTTTATAAATTCCAAGTAGTTTTAAGTTCACCGCCACAAATATTGCGAGTAACGGTAATTTTGTTTTGACTTTCCAAGTTCGGGTAATTAGGAACGTTGCGTTATTGCGTTAGGTTAGGTGCGTCATAGCACCTACTTATTAAGACTTAAGTATGTCGTTCGCAATTACCCCATATAGTTCTTGTCTCCCCTGCGGACTGCTCTCAATTACCCCACACGATATCGGGTAAATACGAACACCAATGTTTTTTATTTTCTCATTTTTTTTTTATTATAAAGTTTATTTCTAAAAGTTTTGAGTTAATTTCTGGGTTCATGTTGCAATAAAAGTTGATTACATTTATAACTTTCTTTTATTATTTTACAGGGTTGTAAGTTAAGTGTTCCCAAATACCCCACTTTCCCCTAAGTTTATCCGATACTTATGAGTTATAGAATGAAGCATGATCGTATAACTAGTAGCAGTTTAGGACTAAAGTTGAGCTTAATCGTTACTCAAAACTTTAAATTAAGACGTAAGTTTATTTGATTTTATAAGGTTTTTAAGCTTTATAATAGCCGTTACAAAAAACGCTCAAATGTCTCTTTTTATGTTTTTACTAAGACCAAAGTTTTTCAGGGATTATAATGAATGGGTTTTAAAATGTGCCTTTAGGTATACTTAGTTAAAAAAATGAAATTAGTTTGAAATTAATGATTAATTAAATAATTATAGCAGAAGTAAATTAGTCTTTATCTCGCATAATTTGATGGATCAATTTACCAGACGGTACTTAGAGGAGAGTGTGGTGCGCGGAGCATTTAACCAAGTATGTCATTCGAACACCAATTACCCCTGTAAAATAATATAAAAAATATAAAGTTCAACTTTTATTGCAACAGGAACGTCTTATCCCAAAGAAATTAACTCAAAACTTTTAGAAATAAACTTTATAATAATAAAAATTAAGAAAATAAAAAACATTGGTGTTCGTATTTACCCGATATCGTGTGGGGTAATTGAGATCAGTCCGCGGTGGAGACACGAACCATATGGGGTAATTGAGAACGACATACTTAAGTCTTAATAAGTAGGTGCTATAATTATTTAGTTTAGCACAAATCACACGTAACGTAATTTATCATGTTCCCAGGTATTGAAAATGACGCACCTAACGCAATAACGCAACGTGCCTAATTACCCGAACTTGGAAAGTCGAAACAAAATGACCGTTGCTCGCAATATTTGTGGCGGTGAACTTAAAACTACTTGGAATTTATAAACTAATAGTACATGTAAGATGGCAACAAAATATGTTGTCATTAACCTCAAAAACATCCTTTTTGTGCTGATTTTTACATGCGACAAAAATTGTAACAAAATTACGTAAAAGATTATTTGACTCACCGTGACGAAATGCGTGCATCTTCTCACTCGCACTTTTGCGGGCATACTAAGGGCTGGCAAGCACATCAGCTTAGATGTGTGCGGGCGATCTAGTGCGGGAGGTTTATTTGATATTCAACTGTTCTCAATTACCCGCCGTTCTCAATTACCCCACCTTCCCCTAATCTACTTAGTCAAATTGAGTGAAACAACCCAAATTCAGAAAAGACAAACAGTTATCTTAAGCTCGTTCAAAACGACACAATTTAATTGGTTATTCGATTAAATTGACATTTTAATTGGCTTGTGTAGATAGTTGGTGATTGACTGCATGGATTGGCGAGATAACAAATTCGATTTGAAGTTGAAATTACAAATTAGATTATGTCTGGTGCGAGCTTTAAGCTGTTCTCTGTAGCTTGTCTAGAGTTTTCCTCAAATTGTAATTTTATCCTGAATTGTAATAATATAAGGTCGGAGAAATACATTTACATCTAAGATAATATTGAGATTGCTTTTTGCTGAAACTGTATAGGCCGCATAAGTAAAAATCTATTAAAATGTAGTAAAAAATTTCTCACTTTATATATGTTCTTATTTTCACGAATTTCTTAAAATTTAAGTTTAAGCCAGAATCCATAGATATTTTGCTAGACATCACCACGAGTTTGCTACATCATGAATAAAAAATTCAGTTAAATAGCTTATAAAAATACAATAATCAAATAGCAAATGTTACATAGGTACCTACGTTCTACATAGATGTAATGTGTGTAATAACTAATGATGATAAAAAAGTATAAATATGTTGAATCAGTTCCTGCATCACTTGTTCAAAGAATGCTAATTCCATTGTTCTGGAGTGATCAGCAAATCAGCCACACAATGCTTCCTACAAACTATGTCCAGTCACGACATAAGGTGTGAGTGTTTGCCAATTTACTGTCCATTCATAACACGTATAAAACATGTCCCCATAATGCCCGGTTCGCCCCATTTGCCCCACTTGACCCCAGATGCATAAATTATGCTAAATCACCTAACGCTGCACAAAATCTCTGACATGGTGGCATATCGATTGGTCATTGAAATTAGTATTCATGGGTTAGTGACAGCCTAGGTACAGATTATGTAATAGTTACGTATTAAGCGATGGTGGTTGGTTTCAGTTGAGTTTTTTATTAGGTAATATCTCTAAAAACACAGCATTTTATTTACTAAATTGGATCTATAAAAGCAAAAAAAAAATTCATTACGATTCACGTGAACAGCTTTGTTCCTTTGTGTGTACCTCCAAAAATAAACATTTTTTATCGGAACATCTCAGTTTCCCCAAATCTAACGTTTTACTAAACTGACCCCTATAATATTGTTCATGCAAATGTTTCAAATCCAGGGGTGAGCTCATTGTGGCCGCATTAGATTCACGTTAGAATTTGTTTGACAATATCATTAGGATATTCGATAGCATCTTTATCTAACACAGGTGCATATTTTGTGGACCGAAAAAGGTTTTTTGAATTTGTTTTTTTTATAGACATAAACTTTGGCCACGTGGTGCCGGCAGAGTAGAATTCGTACCACCCCATGTCTGCCCCCGGAGGTGGGCAGCAGCGTTTCCCATGTTGACAACATAGTCCAAAATACAAACTGCGGTCACCAACCCGCCTGCCAACGTGGTGACTATGGGCAAATACCCCCATGACAGTCTTGTGGTGTGCCCTGGGAGAGGCCGACGTCCAGCATTGGACTGCAATAGGCTGATGATGATGACATAAACTTGGATTAGCAGTTCAGTAGATATGACCAATTGTTCAAAATAAATAATGGACATCGCAAAATATCGGAAACAATCAACGTTAAAAAACAATTTAGTCTTTAACAACATTCCTAATTTTAACTTTATTGCAAAGAAATAATTTAAATTCTAATTAATTCACACATTCACACATTCACACACTTCACAACACATTGACCTAGTCCCACACTAAGATCCCTAAGGTCTTGTGTCGTGGGTACTAAGCAACGGTATATAAGTACATAGATAAGTATATAAACATCCATGACTCGGAAACAAACATCGATATTCATCACATCAATGTTTGCACCTACCGGGATTCGAACCCAGGACCTATGGCGTCGCAGGCAGGGCCACTACCTACTACACCAATCGGCCGACCAATTACCTAAACGAAACAAATAAATCGGAAACACGAAGTAAATTGATGAATCTTATGTATAATTTGTTGTACTGTAATAATAATAAATAATGTTGTACTGTAAAAAGAATATTCTGTACATTTAGTATTGTGGTAAAGTCCTCCATTATGAATAAATTATGACTAGGTGAGTTCTAGAGCTGCAGAGCTCTTGTTTTAGAGTACAGTTTTTGAGTACAGTTTTTTAGTACAATTTACATTCTAAGCGGTCTGAATGAAGCCTTGCATTTGATGACAGGCCCGGGGCTTCGCCGCGGGATGTAGAGCGTTCAAAATAAAAAGTGTCTCATTTCCTGCTTTTTACTTTAAAACAAGACTTGGCAGCCCTCACTCGTGTATTCCTTTATGGAAAATTTAATTAAAACCGCTAAACTGCGGCCACCACGTCTCGTTTCTTTTTAATGGTTCGTGATCATAATGAAACCATATCGATGTTAATAAAATTCATAGAAGTTGCCTCGCTAATAACGGTAATGTTATACGAGTACTAAATTTAAATGTTCAATTAAAGGTTTACTAGTAGTTGCACTGATAATAAATCTTTTTGGGTGTTATGTTGGAAATAAAGATGGCTTATTTCGCAAAATTTCTTGTTATTTTATTTTGTGAAAAACATTATCTTTTGACGGTATCTTTTAAATATACTCTACCTTTTAAGTATATACATTCTTTTTGTGAGGTACTCATATGTGTCTATTTTATTAAAAGACAATTGGTAGAGTAAAGAAAGAATCCCCTTTTGGACAACAGCGTATTATGAAATCCAATAAAATGAAATGGCGGCTGTAAACAATTCCATTCTGTGAATGTTTAGATTGGTGTGTAGTTATCCGGAATATATTTCAGGACAATCGAGTTTGACGTAACGTAAGTAGATCAATACCAATACCTTTACGTTTTACATATTTAGCTGGGTGCTTAATATAATAATGTTTTCCTTGATTCATTAGCATTATAAATAGGTAAGCACCAAAATATAGTTAATTGATAATTTACATGAAGACTTAGATAAGTTTCTGCCTTGGTAGACGGAGTTGACAAATAATCGAGACGTTTGGACTCGAAACGGAAAAGGCCTTGCAATGGGACACCATGTCGCCTACATAAAAAAATGTAGACAGTAAAGTACCTATCTGCTATTATTTTCTCAGCCACGCTATAGTAAATAATACAAACCCATAATAAATAATTGGGCTACAAAGATTTCTTTATACCATCAGCAAGACTTTAAACTGAGCCGTTCAACCACAATCCTGGAACGCATAATGGTCGGGTGTAAGTAGTTCAGCAGTACAATAGCTTTTGAGTGGAGATAACCGACGGCTATGTGATCGTCGATCGTGTGTCGGGGCTAAGGGCTTATTGTGTGTAGGACATGGTTTCAAAGTAGATTAGAGCTGCAGCCTTTACATGCAAGCACAAGCGATATTGACACATTGCGACAGTCGAAACAAGGGTTCGTTAAACTTCCCTATTCTGGAAATCGTTGGGCAAGTACGAGTACGAACCTTTCGATAACATTTGCAAGTCGATAGAGTTACGGAGCGAAATAAGTTCGTGCAAAACTCCGTACATAAATCTCTACGATCTTGAGGATCTATCTATTCTATATCTATTTTGAATTTTGTAATAAACCTTACAGTAAACATTGGCTAAATAGCCAGCTATTAAAAGATTACACGTGTATGCTATTAACGTTCATATTTCGGTACTTTACTTTGAGTTAATTTAATAAGAACAGATAAAGTGCTTTAATTTTGTTTTACTCGGAGGGACGGCAGGCAGAAAATTCGAGATACTTGTTTTATACATATCAAGTTGCCTATAGGTAGGTATATAAAACATATATATATTGTTTGTTATGTTAAAATAGGTCTAATATCCACTTAAAAATGTTTTAAGTAGGGATTTACTCTACCTACACAAAAATATATATTTAGGTAAAAATGATCCACGTGTAACTAAAGTACCAAACAGGTATTTTATTAAGGAGATATAATTTAGGACTACCTACTTAGGCCCCACGTATTATTATACTAAATTATTATATAAAATTCAGTTTCATACAGTTAAACCCAAAACAATAAGTTAATTAAGATTAACAAAGGGCCTTCATTCCGAAGTTTTTCAAACAAAATCATTTAATTTTGTACATTTCCAGTTTCCAGTGTTTCTGGCTGAAACTTTCTAACATGCCTGCGCATGAATCATGTGTTCATTGTAACTTAACTAATCGATTTAACATAGGTGAATAATATTTTTATACAAGCAGGTTTCTTATCGAAAATCAGGAAAATTCCTTGTATTATTCCTTACGTGGATAACTACTTCTTCTTCGAGACTTCACACTCCACAACTGTTAAAAGTTTTCAGACAATAAAAATAAAAGTTAATAGCCCACATGCTGCTCCTACTAAGATTAAAAGAAAACCAATTGAAACAAGTAAGTACCTAAGTATATAGTTCCAAAGTGCTTTATATAGAGAATCTAGACTTTAGTCTAAAAGTTTTGCACTACATAGGTACTTAAGTAAGTATAATACCTGCCTACAAAATGTCTTTGCTGGAAATAATTTAAGCGCTCCATTTAGCGAAATAAGTAGGTACGGTAAGTGTAAAAGTGACGAAAACATGAGAAAAAGTCCTGTCTACAAACAGTAAGTTAAGGGCCACGGTATTTGTCCCTTAGCCTATTTGTCCAGCATTTAGCGGCCGTGGGCGTGGGGCCCAGTGGCCGAAAGATTCCCACGGTCCCTAAAATTAACCCTCAACTACGTCATCCAGCGAGAATACCATCAGCTGATTTTGAGAAATCGATTAGGCTACGTCCCTTTAATACTTCACCCTTCGCATATGAGAAAGTGGATTATAATTATTTTGTTGGATAAGTATTTTAAGATATTTTGCGCGTCAGACACCTACGTGTAGAGATCTATACAGGGTGTTTGTGACAGCCAGGCAAATATTGATAACATGACTTCAGACCATGATTTAGAGGCGGAAAACACTGAAAATTTTCGCAGGAAAATTCCCAAATTTTCAGTTTTTTTTCTCATTTTCAGGAAAAACATTGTTAAGTTCGTTTAATTAGGCATTATACAATGACTTAAAAACAAAATTTGAACCTATGGGTGATTTTTAAAAAAAAGTTGCTCTCAAAAATGTTCATAAATAGATCAACCCCAAAGGAGAGTCACAAGTGATCCAAAAAACAGCAATGTATCACACAATAACCACGCCCGATACAACTGTTGCGGAAAGGAAACATTAAGTATAATCAAATCAAAAATTAGTTTCCTGCGAGTAATAACACTGTCGTATAACTCAAAACAATGATACTTGTTCAGTATCTCAGTATTTGCCTGGTTGTCACACACACCCTGTATTTTTCTTCTTCTTATGTAATGTTGAAAACGTAAAACGTGGCAATACTCAGGACGGGCTTACGTCAACAGGTAAAATCTTTATTGAAGTAGGTAAGTACTTTAATATTTGATCAGCTCTGACTGAAGTCCGGAGATGCGTAGGTTTCTCTTGTGTGATATATTTACTTAGGAGATCCAAATTTGTCTTGCTATATTTAGTACCTATATTCTGTTAGATTGGTAAATAAATAAATATTTAGACGGCAACAGTCAGCTAATACTTGTACTTAGTACCTATCTTAATCTTGCTATAAAAGGTCCACTTTTATTTACCTTGAGTAGGTACCTAAACAATCAATATACCTACAGGTAAAAAGAACCAAATAATGTACATTAAAAAAAAAGAAAAGAAAAAAAAAACAAGCACTTGGATGTCCGGTGGTCTAGAATTCTATAATATTATTATGGAATGAATACTATTGATGAACATCAAATATTTTCTAATGATTGTAACATAACAACTGATCAGCCACGATCCATTGAAATATTAGCTTGGCTGTCGGATAATGGATCCCGACTGTTCAGTTGTTATGTTACGATCATTAGAAAATATTTCATGTTCTTCAATAGTATTCATTCCATAATAATACCACCACATTTTGTGATGTGTAGATGATGACAAGTTGCTAGCTTTCAGAGTATTACTATAGGTAAAGATACCAGAATACCAGCGCTAAATGCGATGGACGTAGATTAGCGCTGTTTTGCATGGTAGAACTCCTACCCTGCCTAAGCAGCATCTAGCTGAAAAGGGATCTGTTTGGCGGCTACACATACGCGTGATGTAACTGGCAGGTTCCTGATAGGGTGCACGGTTCTCCTGGATTTTTTTATGTTGCACTACTTTTTATATTAGCTAAGTACATACTTACTTTTCACTGTCTTCATTTCTACCCTGTTTGTCTTGTCTCATTGTTGCTAGTGTATCTGTGTGTGTAATTCTCAAATAAAAACCTATTCTATTTTAATAGGTAGGATCTTGAATGGTAACGTCAGCGATGAATGCGATGGACGTAGTGTACGTCACGTAGAGTCTTCGTCTTCAGCCTATTGCAGTCCACTGCTGGACGTAGGCCTCCCTCAGGGCACGCCACAAGGCGACTGCCACCAGGGGGTTTGCCCATATAGTCACGTGGAGTAGTACATCTTGAATGGTCACCTTTAACAGTCTCCGTTGTCCGCAGGGTCAGTGTGCCAGGATACGCGGGCAGTCTATCAGCAGCGCTGCCCGGCGGCGGGGCGGCGGCCTGGGAGCGGCTAGGAGCTGAGCTGGTGCTGTCGGGGCTGGTGGCAGCGGCCTATTTTGCGGCCATGGAGCGCCGCTGGACGGGGGCTGCCCCAGTCCTGTTGGGAGCGGCTTATTGCGCTGCTAGCTTTGTTTCGGTGAGTTACACATTTAGGTAGGTATATCTATTCTGTATACTATGTCGCAGGTGGACTGTCTAATCACCTGATTAGACAAACTACCTAGTTTGAACCAGAAAACATTGAATTACAAAAAAATGTGTCTTGCTCTTTGTAATTTTTTCAATACGTTGGAAATATTTGTCAGGTAGTTACAATGATCAGTTATTATCCAATTCGACGTTACCTTTGTTCCGGCTTCAATAAGGTTGCCAAAATATATGAGGAAAACATCTAAGCTTATTTTATAGAACTACACAACATACGACCGACAGACGTTTTTCAGTCCACGTTCGATCCTTTTATTCTTGTTTTGTACTAACGGGCAAGTAGATAGGTACATAATGTCTCATATTTCTTGGTAATGACATGTGTTCATAAAGGATTGTACCCACACGAAAGACATCAAATCGTCATTTGGTTTTCTCAAAGCATATAAAATATCAATTCGCAGTCTATTTTCTATTGAAATACACGCACATTTGTCTTTAGCATTTTATTTGACTAAATGGATTTTAATCACACTGCAGTGATGGGTAAATTTCACGGTAGGTACCTACGTTCTTGTTAAAGTAATTTTACCACCCAATCCGTACCCCATATCTATCTGTGGCGAAGGTAAAGATCTGCAGTCTTTCTAGTCTCCAACCAAAGAAATATTTAAAATACTAGGTGAAAGTATTAATTAAACGAAAGTGTTACTTACTTAACATCACATCAAACATACAATAACAAAACCGCATCTAAATCTCAGCGAATCATCCGTTTAAATCGTATAAAATAATGGCAGTTGATAATAATATGATGAGATTAGATTTAGTTTAGCCTAAACAATGTTTATAAGTTTTTTTGTAATAGTACGGACAAACCTCACTTTATATGTAAGTACTTAAATAATATTTATAAATATACCTCTGTCAGTATTTAGTAGGTACGTGTTTGTGTGCAAGACACTACCTGCCTTTTGTACGATCCTTAACGGACAGCTGCCGAGGTTTTTTTGAACATCTGTCTTTACAAACTATTGAGAGGCCGAAGATATAAGACATCGATGTCCATTGATAGTATTTCTTTGCCAAATTCAGATAGGATGGGTGGGAGGAGACTCCAGATCACAAATAAATTGTTTTCATTGAACAAGCTAGATGTGAATGTGACAAAAAATTTTATCAGAATATTCAGTCAGATACATACAAATCCTAGGCAAAATTTGTAGGACCAATTTGTCATACCAATTACCTATATTATTAACTTTAGTAAGAAAATGATTCAATGAGAAAATTTTGAAGATGAAACACACAGCTCTGAAAGAGAAATGTCAAAAGAAAAGATGTGTAAATATGTATGTATAGGAAAACAAAAGTGATTTTGGATAATCTCGAGACTTTTCTGTAGACTTAGCATTTCACGAAGTTGACCTAAAAGACAGAGGTCTTTGGTGGGCGGGATCACATCGGTTTCTGCAACGAACAAAACTCTATGACAAAGTCTATGTACAGATCAAATACTTACTGCAACAAGAGTCTAAAAGGAAAAATCACTCATCAGATTCAAATGGCCGTGTCAAAGTTAACAAGCCTGCCCATGGATACTGGAAGTAACTGAAAGACATGAAGACAGTATCTTAGCATGGTGGGCGGCGGTGAAGAATAAGATTCTTGGTGGGCAGTATATTTAGTCACATATATCCTGCACGGTGCACTGGCGTGCCACCTTCAAACTAGAACCTAACCTAACCAAAGAGATGGTTACATACAAATTGTCATTACTATCAACAAGTCAATAAAAAACAAGATTCTTTTCTATATCAATTTATATTTATTTCATAATATCATTGATCAATCAACATTACCCATTTTTTTTACAAAATAATATATTAATATATTAGATAATATATAATAATATCGTTTTACATCGACGTTCGTTGTCGCAACACTTTCATCTCCCACAACGGTTGGAATTCATCACGTAACTTGACGAATATGCCAAAATGAAGGCTTCCTAAAGCAAACGTGTCAATGACGAACCACTATCGACCGAGACATAAAGTTACGTACTTTGTCTAAGGTCCCATAATTTTTTTATTCGGTATGTAGGTAGGTACCCAAATGCGTTGCTTTTTGCGAGCATAACCCTAATCCCATCTACGAAGAGTGTAAAGTAGGTTGAGGTACTTTAACTCTACAAAATGGATCCGTAATCCTTGCTCCATCTAAAACCTCCCAAAGATATTAAGAGCATACCTTTCGAAATGATGAAGACATTTAACCCGACATTGCAATACCATTATTTAGGAGGAATTGGAGGAATGTTAATAACCAGGATACTATTTGATGTTACCTCTGCAAAGGTTAAATCAATCCGAAATGCTTTGTAGGTATATTTGTTGAGGTAAATGGCTACCTCGTCTTACAATTTTATTAAGTCGTGTTAGAAAATTATGTAAAGAACTTCTGTAAAGAAATTGGGTGATTGGCCAACAAACATCAAGCAAGAGCAGGAAACAAGAGATATTATCGCAGTAGTTCGGTTGAAAAAAGATATAAGTACCTACCCTTATATTTCTACCATTACCTAACTATACTCTCATTTTTATGCGATTGAATTGAATGTATGGAGGACAGCCGGGGATGAACCTGGTAGTTTGGATATAAATACCCGTTCCATGATGTCCATTTTCATGTTATAATACAAAATATTAAGGAACGCCGGACCGGACCTCCAGAACATTTATCTCAGTTACCCAATACGGTCTATTACATTAAATTGCTTACTCACATCCCACACGGCACAAAATACACACGGGCACGAACCAGCGCCACCCGTGTGCCATAAATAAAAATAATTGAACTGTTCACATCGCGGAACATGGCGAAACCTTTTAAAAGGTTTCAATACAAAGTTTTTTCGTTTCCGTTGCCGAATAAAAGATGGAAAATTGCGTCATACGAGTACCGCCATGGATCCTTCTGAGTAAAGTATTGCAAACCTGGCAGGTAGGAACTTTTGTTCCCCTTTGATATCGACTGCATTGTTCGATGGAATGCATTCACTTACCTGCTATTAAACTGCGTGGGATGATACATTTACTGCATTTATTGTGAATTGTGATCTGAATAAATGTGGTACTAAGTAATTCTTATTTTTAATGATATATGCCCATAATAACAATTTCTTCAACTACTCGTACCTATATATCTGTAAATGGGTTAACTTATGCCTAGCACCCTAGCACCTAATACATAATGCTATGAGCATATTATATGCTTGTCTTGTAATTAACCTGAGTAGAATAAAGATTGGGGGCTTCAGGCAGGAAATATTAAATATTTAAACTTCGTTAAATGATGCCACGGGTGTTGTCGAAACATATGTCGATTAAAAATTTTAATTGGTTTTCAGATTAGCAGCTATGTATTTATGGTCGCATGCTAGGTGCTTGGATCTGGCTTCTCGTTGCGACGGTAGTGTCTTGTGTTCGTGACCATGAGTCGGCAGATCCGAGGGTCAGCGGAGGGTGTAGGGCCCGGTGGTGGGCGACCCCTCAATGGAAAGGAAATATTACGCTTCTCGAAGAAATAAATAAATCCTATTTAAATGTCCATGATTGTCCATGATTATCTAGGCCAGGGGCTCAATCTCGAGCAAAGTGGTCACAGTTCAGCTTAGGTTTTTGTTTGACCTACGTGTAAAGCGACCAATAAAGATGGTTGTGACACGCAAATTGATCACAGATAATAAAAATGACAACAATTAACCTTTAATTTCAGATGCCATCTCTGAACCCAGCTCGCTCCCTGGGCCCGTCGTTCGTGCTGTCCCGCTGGGACAGCCACTGGGTGTGCTGGGTGGGCGGCATCGGCGGCGGGGTGGCCTGCGCCCTCCTCCACGAGTGGGGCTCCCGCCGGCCCAAGTCCTCCTCCCGGGCATCCTCACCCAGAGACCTAGATGAGCTGGACAAGCCAGCATTCCCCGTCAACCACCACTACAGGCACACTGGGAGCTACTGCTCTGCCTCCGCTCCGAGGCCAGACAACTCTGAGCCGTTGTACTCGGGTACCAAGTCGATGTACTGCCGCTCTCCGCCGCCCACGCGCCACACGCTGCACAGGTCAGAAGACAACAAGTGTTGCAAGTAAATCCTTTACAGATGACGATTATATCGTAGTGACGTAGACAAGTTATATTTAACGTAGCAGCACGCTGTAATACTAGTAAAGGGGATATAAACGTTTATTTTGTTTTAAAATAATTAGCTACCTATTCATATTATTGTTCCAACAATAGCCTAGTCCACCAATAGCAAAATTTTAAAAATTTCAACCATATTACATAGTACTTGCAATCAAGCAGTAAATTTAGTAGGTAAGTACAGGGTCGGTTCATATCTGAAGGAACATGCGTCGCGTATTATCGGTCGCGTAACGCCAGAACAGACGAAATGTATAGAAAAACAATCGACCGTTCACACTCAACCGATGATACGTAACGTATTATACGTTAGTGCGTCGAGCGTACGTTTGACTGTACCTGGAGATACACTCGACGCATCTTCCGTCAGATATGTACCAACCCTTATATTAGTATATTTTGATTAAAGAAGTACCCATTCGAGTTACGCAATATAAAATCAAATATTAATTTAACTAATTAATTTCCTTCCCCATTTCGGTTAGGATAGATGTTATTAAAAAGCACATTGAACTACCTAATATTTTACTTACTTAATCGAGTAAAATTTTGCAGCACGTAAACATAATGAAATAATAAACTAACGTAGCCTAAGCTAGCGCGTAGTAAAATAGGTAATTAAGTACAAAAGTTAAGTTGCTTGCTTATTTAACTTCCTTCGTATCTGGCGCAAATTTTCTACTTCGTCGACTGAACTGCTACATGCCTGCTGCTAATTACGAGCAGAGAAAATTATGTAGGAATAAGAACGCATTTTCGAGCTAACGTAGGTAAAATATATACAATACCTCGTACAGTATCTATACAATATTTGTATATCTCGTAGTCTAGATATAGATATCTCAGGAGGGACATAACATAAATACCGCCCGCGCGATATAAAGCCATCGAGGGACCCATATACAGCTTGATATGTTGTTCTAGTCCAGACGATATCAATTTCAATATCCTAGTTTCGATTCCCAGCTGTGACAGGACTGGAGCAAGTTCATAGAAATCTTTATACAGGGTGTAACAGAAATTGCGGACAACCATCGATTACCTTAAGAAACCAAATCCATCTTTATCTAATCATCATCAGTATTTCAACCACAGAAAGTCCAATGCTGAACTAGCCAGCCAACCTCCCCCAATTCGCCTTTAATAAGTCTTCCAAAGTAGTCCTACTACCATCACTTTCCCTTGCAGGTCTCAATCAGTGTACAGTAAGGGAAGTTCAGCACCGAGCGCGTCAGTCGCGGCGGGCGGCACGCTGGTCTCGGCGCAGTCGCTGCTGCTGCGGCCACCGCATCCGCATCCACATCATACCCTGACTCATAACCAGAACGCGCATAATGCTCAGCGCGAGCCTGTTTATACTACTAATGGTGTTCGACCCGGACCTGCAGGTAAGACTATAAGTATAAATAAAAATTAAAGTAAAGAAAGCTATCTATGACATGTGTAATGAATAACCATTGCCAATCGCTTGAAAACCTAGCAGATGGGTTATCTCGATATGGATAAAAAAGCTAAGGTTCTGATTTTTGCCCTCAGGTGCTCCAGTGCAAGAACGCCGTGAGTCGGTGTACAGCGCAGGAGCACGCCGCGGCCCTCTGTCCTCCGAGGACAGCGCATACGGTACATACACGCGCGCCTACCGCATGCCCTCCGAGCAATACTAGCGACGACCCTCGCAGCACAACATCGCGCTGCTCTTCGACGTTTGAATAGTCGGATGTGATCACGCCCTTATGTGACGTTTTGTGAAATGTGAACTTTTTCGAAGCAAAAATTTTTAACACGATGTTTTAATTAATTGATAATAATAATTATAAAAATATTCCGGAATTGTTATTAATAGTATTGAATAAATAGTATATTTATGAAATATCCAATTGATTAATGGCCAATTCTTATACTTACCTAAAGGAATCGAGGTAAGTCCGCAGACTTTGATTTCTACTTACGGTACTTAAGGTACCTACGAATTGCGAATTTAATTTCGATTTCTAGAAGTTAAATCAATTTAATCAAAGCTGTAAAACTTCAGGTTGTAACTAAAATTACTAGTTCAGTGTGAAAATAAATTAGGATTTTCTTACTCAAGACGCGAATATATAAATCTTAAGCTACCTATTTTAGTAAAGAGGACCAATAATGGAAAACTAAATCCTGTAAGGTGCCATATAGAGTAAAGTAACCATTTAAGTATAACTCACTCTTTTGTATTAATATTTCATAGTTTTAATTGATAACCCAATAAATATTCAGAATTATAAGACTTGTTATATTAAGTTAGTTGTATGTTTTAACTCGTTTAATAATGTATACAGGGTGTAACAAAAAGGGTATGTTAAGCGAAAAGCTATGTAAATAGCCCACTATAGAGAAGCTATTCACAAAATTTGAGATCCGAAATCACATGTTTATTTTTCCCGATAGTATGGAGAATTTTTAAATATCTCAGGAATTTTCATACAATCTTGAAAAATTAAAATGTGATTTCGAGTTTCAAATTTTGGAAATAGGTTCTCTATAGTGGGCTATTTATACAGCTTTTCGCTCAACATACCCTTTTTGTTACACCCTGTATAATTAATACTTTTAGTTGTGTACTTCCATAATTTTAAATTGCCAAATGAATAGATGTAGGTAACACATAGGTAGAAACACTAGATAGGGTAATTTGAATAAATTGTTGATAATGTTTAACTTATACTCGTAGGATTTTTAATTGTAGGTTAATGAAATTTTCAATAATTTGGCATTTTGTCTAAATGTACAAGACGTTAGTTAGCTTTAGATGTTTCGATGTAAAGAAATATCTCTAAATAATAATAACAAATAATTAAATGCATTTTAAATAGCCACCTACATAATGGGACACCAACAATCAATTTGTTGAGATTACAAACGAGCTATACTCGTAGATAATTGCGTATATAAAAAAAATTAAATACTTTCCAATTACTCTAAAGCAATATAGTTAATATTCTTCTTTATTAGATAAGTACATATATGTGAAATCAGTATTATGGTACAATTTTAAGTGTAGGTAAATAATAATTTCAATGCAATAGTTATTCACTATCCATATCTATAAATTTAAAAAAACATTATTCTAATTGCTGTACCTTAAGGACACACGGACTGCAATTCAACTGCAAGTCGACTGCCAAATTACAGTTCCGATGCAGTTTACGGCACGACTGCAATGAAACTGCAAGCTTACTGCACGTCAACGTAACTGTCGTACCTATGACTTGTCGGTGTAACTGAACACCAACTGCAATCAAACTGCACGTTACATGCAGTTGGTTTGCAGTTTCATTACGGTCGTGCTAACTGCATTCAAACTGCAATTTCGCAGTCGACTTGCAGTTGAATTGCAGTCCGTTTGTCTTTACCCTAAGTCACACAGCACCATTCAAACGTTATGGATTTGACCGCTGTATGTGATTCAGAAAGACGCTTTGTTACAAGAAATCACACAACGAAGTTAACTTATATAATAAAGATATATTCGCACAATATTGTAAGGCACGCTAAGAAATTTTAATACTGTTAAATATTAGAGACATTCCGATCTGTTATATATCAATAAACTGTGCATAATTTATATACCAATGTAGGTAAATATAGCCTATTGCGCCCTTTGCGAGCTTCTACAACTGCGCTCTATTTAGTCCTGCCTGGTCCGCCCATTCTTGCGCTTGCGCACAAATGGAATAGAATAACAAAATTATGACATTTACGCAATTCGCACAATGAGGCATGAATTCTTTAACACTAAAAGGCAAGCCATATTTCACTGTCTTCCGCTAGAATTTACAACAGAAGAAGCCTCTGGATGTACATTTATCACCACTGGTAGTAGTACTTATATAAATAACAAAAAATAACGTTTTCCAAATGTAATTCGTATGCCAACTGTTTAATAACTTTGTTACAAGTATCTAATTTGTACTTTTTAATATGTAAATTAATGAACAATGTAAATAAATTTTGAAATAAAAATTAATGACAGTTACGCATTATTTTTCCTTTTATCATCCCACCATTCCCACCCACTTTTAGAAGTAAATTAACCTTTAGAAGTATCCCACCGAGAAAAGTATAAGGTATACCCGGTATACCAAATGATTTGAAAATAAAACCGACTAACCACACTTGTACATCTCAACTATACCCTCAAAATTGGTCAAAAGTGGCACCATGTGGTCCTATCGGCCCTTGGTGCTCTGCCTACCCCGTAAGGGATAAAGGCGTGATTATATCTATATCTATACTAATATTATAAAGAGGTAAACGTTAATTGTTTGTTTGTTTGTTTATTTATTTATTTGCAGCGAATAGGCTCCGAAACTACTGGACCGATTTCAAAAATTCTTTCACCGTTAAAATCCTTATTAGATGGATTACCCTGGATGAACATAGGCTATAATAATTTCCCGATATTCCCACGGGAAGACGACCAACGGGAAATTCAATATTTTTTACGAAAACCGCTATACATATGAAGCTGAAATCGGGCATATACCTACTCTATGTTCATTGAGGACAGCGAGGGAGGACCAAAAACAGATTTCCCGAAATTCCCACGGGAAGGGGACAAACGGGAATTCAAAATTTTTACGATCACTGCTTTTTGTATGAAGCTGAAATCGGATTAGGGACTATGAGGAAGCACTATGGATGGAATTTCCCAAAATTTCCACAGGAAGGGGTTTTTTTTACGAAAACCGCTATACACATTAAGTGGAAATCAGACCTGTATAGTTATTAGGGACTGCGAAGAAGCATTTCCCGAAATTAAGGGGAACGATTCATTTACCATATGAAATTTACCACGGGAAGGCACTAAGAACAGACGAAAACGGGAATTCATTTTTTACGAAAACCGCTATTTTTACGAAGCTGGAATCGGATTAGGGACTACGAGGAAGCTCTAAGAACGGATTTCCCGAAATTCCCATGGGAAGGGGAGCAACGGAGTTCCAAATTTTTACGAAAACCATTGTACCTACCTATACATATGAAGTCGTAGCTATGCACCGAAGCGAAGCGAGGGCGGGCCACTAGTGTATGTATATGTACATAAATAAAACCTCATTGGGTATACCTTTCCACTATGCAACGTTGCGGATGCATTTGATATCCACCAATCAAATGCATTGACATCTTGGACGAATGAATTTTATTGGTAGAAATCACACGCATACGTAGCAACGTAGCATAACACATCTCTGGTGGATAGGCAGCCTAACAGACGCGTTAATCCATGTTGCACTGCGACCATCAATGTAGCATAACACATCTCTGGTGGATAGGCAGCCTAACAGACGCGATAATCCATGTTGCACTGCGACCATCAATGTAGCCTACGAAGCGCAGTATGAACCAATCACTGAAATAACCTAACATTTGCATGTACCACGCACAACGTGGATACTGTTTTCTTTCGTCCTAGGCCTCTTGGTCTCCTCTGTGCATCCTGATAAATCGGTGATCAATACAGTAAAATAAAGAGGCAGAAATAGAAGCACAAGTCATTGTATTTATCTTAAAACATAATTAAACTACAAATACTGAAATAAATTCACTAGTTGTGTGTGCTTAAGATATACATATTTATATAATTAGTCAAAATGTATGAAATTTCTTAGTTATAATAAAGTCTTAGCCTCCTCTTAATTATGCCTCACAGGGTATGCGGGGATACCAAAAAGATAAAATTTAAAATCAAATAACAAACATGTCTTGGCTAACATATCTGTACACAAAGCATAGATGAACAGACTTTTTCCATTAGCGAAATACCGACTTGGCACAGGAACATTATTATCTATGTATTGGATAAGCAATCATATTAAATACGTTATTTTGGTGATAAAATAGTATGTATGAATTGTACAGATATTATTGGCCAGAATATACAGCTTCACAGTCAACAAAATAGAATATGAATCTGCTAGATTGACAGCAGGATAATGTAAACGCCTGGCATCTACAACGTGGATACATTTTACATTTCATACATAGGCATCGGCGGCGGTAGGCAAACACCAGCTATGTGACAACCATTTTAATATATCATACATAGTTGTGAGTCAAAGCTATTTTGTTAACTGTGAAAGCATTAATGAATAAATTACGAGATTTTCCTGCGAATCTATTTTGGACCGCGCTCCTGGTTTCCTTTTATATATGTATACAGCGGTTCTTGTTCCTGGACTTGTTTCTACACGCGAAAACTTAAGATTTATATTGGCGACACTACCCGCAAATAAGCGTAGCCTCAAAGTTTCATAGAATAACTTCTATTCCTGATTTCGAAATTAACATGTTTTGTATGCAGTAATACAGTTGTACACATAGTTACTAGGGCAAACATTCCATGGAACTCCTTGGAACGCACTCTAGTACAAAACCTAAGGGGTAACCACGAACCTCTCGATAGTCCGTAACGCTATCGTCAAACTGTCAAATCACATAGATTTTGCTAGTGAGACGCTAGCGTTACGCCGCATAAAAAGGCTCGTGCTTACCCCACTCCAAGTCGCTCCAAGTCCAAAGTAGAAAGGCAAACCTCCAACACAATTGATTACAATAAATATATTTTGATTAAGTCGCCTGTCGCTACCTTTTCCATAATTCCCACGATATAAGTATATCAAGCTTTACACACACGCTCCAACAACCCCTATGTAAGTACCAACCCTTTCACAAGAAAACTCCCGCGTTTACCATGCAGTGTAACATTACTTTATACCCTTTAAACGGAGATAATAAAGAACATAATTCGTCAAATATAAGTAGTGATAAGCGTAGCTTTTGTAATGGCATATGAAAATTTTATGGCAGTTAAATCCGACCAATGCGTATCTATTTATAATGATGTAAAAAGTTAAACCATAGAGTTCATTTGCTAAACAAACTTCTTAGATTACAGGAATGGTGGCAACACTTATTTTAAGGCTACTGGAACATCAGCAAATTGGCCACAATGCGCTCAATAGGTGTTATTTCCAAACCAACCACAGGGACTAGATACTCGTAGGTACGTATATTATGGCGCCAAGTCTGTGTAGTACATTGTATATAAAAAATACCTATGTAAAAAAAACGCTCTTTACTATTTATTGTGGCGTCTCACTTCCACAATAATACAAACCCTGGAAATATTATGATTTAACTATTTCCACAAGTATAAAAAGTAGAATAGAAATCGTAGTGATATTTGGATAGGTTATAAGTAAAAAGGTACAATATTATGAGCAAATGCAGAAACTGTTGTCTTTGTAACGTCTAAAGCGCGGTACCTACCTATTACCATGCATGTCCGTTTCTTTATGTACCCTAGTATACCAAGAGAAGATTGCGGGAATGGAGAATTCTGATTTTTTATTCATCCATAGGTATTTTCAATAAGTAACGGATTTTTTTACTATGGTAACACATAAAATACCACCAATTTTGCAATAGCATGATTTGGGCTTCGAAGACAATTTGTGCTTATCTGTACTTTCACTAAAATTGCAGGCCATAAAACCCCCTACCTCTCTTAATTCATTAATATTGCTACCATATAGATAAAACAGCATTGTAACATAACTTCTGTCAAAATGGTAAATTCTACAAAATACCAACGGCAGCAAAAAATAGGTATAAAACCACATTTATAAAAATACATATTACTGTTGCAATTTGGTCTGTTTCACTTTGAATTAGAGAAACAATAGATGTGGTAATTAATCCCATAGCCGTTAGTACTTCAGTTCCAAATCATCTTTCCTCTGAATTGAAATAACAACACTACTGATCATGCAACAAAAACGATCCCGCAAAAAAGAGTCTCCTCTAACGCTATCTCTATCATATTTACCAAAAGTCAGCGAAAGAAGAAATGACAATATGGAAATCAGCTCATGTACACATCTATTGCTTTCCTAACTCAATGGTTTCAATGAGAGTAAAGATCTAGCATCGAGTAAAGGTCTACAAAAATGGTTAAACTATTGTTAGCAAAAAACGTTCAAAGATGTCTATTTTACGAATACTGGAAAAACTGCAAGAGCTTAAAGTTATCATAACGGTATCGGTTATGCTATTTTTTTCAATAAGTACCTATAAGTATTTGATCTACCCTTACTTAGCACATTCCTTAATAAAATCATGTTATTTTTTTGTTGGCCAAATTATAGCATTCGTTTATAACAAAAGAACAATTTGGAATCAATCCACAAGCTGAACTCGAGATCGAAATTATCTTTAATTTTTAGACGTTAATGGTGAAATTAGGAAAAGGGAAATCAGACCTTCTCTTTCTCTCAGTTATATGTCCACACGCTTAGTACAATTCGCATTATGTGTGTTTTTCTAACATATATTTACTCTTTAACTCTATTTTTAAATAACAACGCATTTTACAATTATTATTTAGGGACATAAGTCACCTTTCATCTATTAGTGTTCAACATAAATAACTTTGCTAACACGAGAGGCAACTGTGTATGAAGCTGCAGTAACTAGGTTGCTGCAACAAATTCATGCGAGTTCTCGACACGAGATGGCGACATGATCGCCCATGGATTATCAAATTCAAAGTTACGAACTTCTATCAACGACAAAGATCGATTAGCTATTTTTGTTATATGTAATTTTTACGGGCCAATTTATGTAGGTTTCAATAACCTTTACAATGCTTCGCAGTTTTGCTAGAATTTATTAAAACTGTATCTGCTGGACCATTGGTAGCTCAGTACAATTTAGATTGCATCTTCATCTCGCTCGGCTCCTTTACAATAAATCCATAAAAAGTCCTGTGTGAAGAATACTCATGAGATCGTTGCAGCAACGCGTATGGTAGCGGTTGCAGCAACACGTATTGTAGCGTTTGCAGAAACCTGAGGGGCGTATAGAAGCGGTGTGCGGGGCGCGGGGCGGCGGGGGGCTCAGCAGACGCAGCCGCTCTCGCTGCCTTCCTGCTCGGAGCCCATCGGGGACTGGGTCTGCAGGTCCACTGCTGGGATAGAGTCAAGGATATTCCGATACAGATGACATTGGGTAGTTGTTGGTTGTAGCATTTGACTATTTAGTAGTCTAAGTTTTTAACTTAGGGGATGTTAGACGTAAATAATTATAAAACATAGGATGCTCTGCCTACCCCGTAAGGGATAAAGGTGTGATTATGTGCGTGTGGTGTGTGTGATGTGTGATAGGATGTAAATAACAGCAAATACGAGTATTGTAATAGTTATCAAGTACCATTATGTTGACGCGACTGTTTTTACTTGCCGGAAATGCATATCAATTAATGGCCTGAAGCCGGACTTTCAATATTTGCCTGGCTCTTCTTTACACAAAAGTTGCAATATTCATAGATTAGATATAATATATTTTGTGCACTTTTGCATAAGTACAGACCAAATACCGATATTTTCGATCAGTAATAAGAGCTTTTCAAAATGTTCATGACAACAGTCCATGAAAGTTTGCATTTTATTTTTTATCTTGGTCAACACCCAACCAAAAAAATCTATATCAGCTCACGTTACAATTTAATTCTCTTTATATTACTAAGTATGTATTATTAAGCTCTATGGAATCTAATCCATTAATGGATTTGCCCAATGGATTAGAGTGGAATAGGATTGCCAACGTTACGTACAACTCAATGTATGGATGCTCGTAAGACAAGCGGCCGTATCATAAAGTACTTATCTAACATAATTTTTTTTAAACGAAAAACCGACTTCCTCCCCTATGAGCCAAAACTCGAGCTTACTAAATTTAAATTTTAGTAAAGGGAAAATATATATTGCGTTAAGCCGTGTACGACGTTTAGAAGGCATAATATTGTCAGATTTATATGCCAGCAAATGATTAAATATGCCACATGACAAAAGAGAAAAATGACTAGGCTTCGAAACTTTACGCCTGACAATATATAAGCAACATATAATTACACTCCTTCTTCCCGCCCTGTTCCCAATCATTTGGCGTCGGTGCAATATGTAGGTACTCTTCTTTCAGTCATCCCTATTATCCGTCATCTCGTTATTCTCATGTCTACCTCTTCCTCTATAACCATCTTACTTCGGACACGGCTTAACGCAACATATAATTACACGACTTAACACAATTATCTTCATCTTCATAAGCCTATTGCAGTCCACTACTGGACGTAGGCTTCCCCCTGCCATAGGGGGATTTTGTTACTAAAAAGTTCCACTATGTTTTTCGGTGGCTCCATCATCAGACCCTCGTTTCCTTTATATTATGTGTAGCTGACCAAAATTCTCTATAAAAATCTAAAAACGGACTACTCGTGCCTATTATATTTGAGGATATCCCTTGATTCCTTATAGATTCCATCATCACATGTTATGTTTTATATGTAGGTGACCAAAACGCTCAGTAAAAGTGTAAAAACAGACTACATGTGCCTACAATATTTTAGGATTACCCTCGATTTCTCCAAGATCCCATCATCAGATTCCGATGTGGTAAATATGGGACCAATAATGGGAAATCGGTTCATAAATGACGGAGTTCTGAGGTAACAAACATAAAAAAAACATACAGACGAATTGATTTCGGTTTTGAAGTCGGTTAAAAATTTGGGGGAAATTGGATGAAAAGGCCAAAAATGGTGTTATAAAAGATTTTTATTTAAAACATAATCAGCGTGTGGAACGGATATTTACACTTACTCATAAATATGCGTACGAACATGGGATAATACCTATGCATTAGCAGCAGCAAGGTGCGCCTGCGCCTAATAAACTCAGGGCTGCCTCAAGTCCGTGCGCACAATAAAATTCTGTAGCAACCAGAGGTACGGCTTGTCCAAAAAGTATTTAAGTGGAACAATGGGGGCCGCCGCGAGTGAATTCAGAGACGCTGGTGTAACATGAGGTTTTTTTTAATTTAGTATATCTCGAAGGAAAGGCAAGAGAATCCATGTCCATGCAACCATTGTCTTAATTAGAATGATTTCTGATGCTTGTTATTATTTTAATAGTACGGTTGTCTTTTAAGGTATATAAAATTATCTCGTGTGTGTACCTAAATTTTCGACATGTTTAAAAAACGCGCGCTACAGTAGTGTCAAATAGTGAGCTCAAAAACGGTGGCCCCCATTGAATACATTGATTTTGTCACATGCACATAACGTTAGTGGCGCCACCTCACTTGTTTACCACTTCTAAGACAGACTTTACCTGTAGCGCCCATACAAAACTATTCATAAGTTCAACTGAGCAAATGAAATGAGACAAGCAACCACAGCAACGTGATGCAAAGTTACCTATACATAGAAATGATTCTTCAAATTGATTACTAACTTACATTTACTCTTAATAACATAAATATAAATACATCTGATTGCTATGCAGTCTCTTTTTAGAAAAAAAAAAAAAAAAACAATATAAGAGTCACAACTAAAAATCTTTCATAAAAACAGTTAGAGATGTCTGTTTTGTTTATTTATAATATTTGATAAATCAATTTAAGAAGTCGTTGTTTAAAAACATTGTTGTTAATTCCTTGGAATGATATAGGTACATTATACTATTATGTTAAAGAAAAAATTTAGTGATAAAATCATAGTGGTTATATTTATATTGCTTTTAAATCAGTATATAGGTATATAAAATTAAATGTTTAGAGATCAAATCTCAAAAAATATGTTTTTTTAACAATACATTGAATTGACCACATTAAAAGCTAGCAGTGAAAATCTCACTAATTAAAAAAACTATAGATAAGAATCATAAGATTTTAACCCTTAAGCTAAGTAAATAAATAATACTAATGTACATGGACTGCGGTACCTTATCATAAGTATATTGTGTAATCAGTGTAAGATTTATACATAGAGGGTCACACATGGATGAAACCGAACATCGTTTTATTTACGAATTTACCTGTTTAATTATTTGAAAACTAATAATAAAATATTACAATGGCCTACAGCTTAAAGACTTTTAAAAGACACAAATAATATTTTTTCCAGTATGTCATTCTACTTGGTCAGCAACTCCCTTAACACTTAAAATAAATATGTATACTTACTAAGAACAAAATAGTAATCAGTTGATATTAAAATTCATGATTAAATCGAGATGTCAAATATATTCTAGGTACCGCAGTCGCGTGCTATATACAATATAAATAAATCTCTTACAATTTCGGAGACCAAAAATCTACAACACAACTTTTTTGTAATATTGCAGCTGCATTTATTATGTCATCGTATAAGTGTTCGACAATTGGCCGAGATTGTAATGTATTATACCGAATCCCCATAATTAATAAGATTTATACAACATAAATAAATACTTTATTACTTTTCAAAACAGAATGTTATGTTGGTAGACCTTGAAAATCAAAAGTCCTTTTTATGACGTCACGACTTTTTACAGACATCATGTTTCTTGGCTGCTTAATAAAAGCTGTCAAGCTCAGTATCTACATATTTAAGTATTGCGATTTTAGACTTGCTAAAATGAACTTCATTCACTAGTATCTGCCACTGGTGCAAATGCTCAATTTCCATAGAAGCTTTGGAAATTAGTTTAAGAAATTATACTACAAAAAGTGGTTGTAGATTTTTGAACTCCAATCACGCTCGGCGTTGTGTCGTAACATTATTGCATTTAATCTGGACTCGTATTGCGTGAGATATGGTTCCGTAGTTATAAGATAAGCAAGCCCACTTCGAACATACCTACACAAATGGCAATATCATAAATGAAACCTTTCAAAAGCTGCCTTTTTTTTTTACATTTAAAAACTGTCTTACAACACTCAAAAAATGTGACATACAAAAAATATTGATACAAATTGGCAGCACTGGTGTTAAATATAAACTAAGATATATTTTGCTATAAACGAATAATCGGTTCACATTGACTTTATAGTATATCTTGTACAAGTCATACAATAACATAAAAAGTAATCTAGCAAGTTCACGTTAAAGCAAACTAAGGCTGTGTTTCTACTTACATATATGCTGACAGACTGGCTTGCTTGGTGTCTTGCATGTTTTATACCTTTTTTATTGGTTACTGACTGATATGAGACATACAAGTAACACTGCAGCGACGAGTGCTTTTGCGTTTATAATAATTGCAGTAAACGGTTGACATAGTAAGTGATTAGGGACTTTTGACAGAGAATAGAATATCTTCTGTCTAACCCGTGTTTAAATAGGGCATATACCCAGCAGTGGGGGAGTTTGGGCTGATTGATAAACATATGTTCAATATCAATCTTGCTTGAACTAACTAATCTGAAGCATATATTGTTAACCATTAACACTTTGTTTTGTGGAAGCGAGAGGCCGCTATATGCAGCGTAGAGCACCATACCACTTCTACTATATATGACCTTATGGTTACCCTACTAAAGTCTTCAGTAAATTAGTTTATTGAAATTAATTAATAATCACAACTGTCATGACCTACTTTGGCATAATTCAGTGTAGTTACAGCATTATGCCATGTCGCATTATATTCTGAGCTGTAAACTTCATTATAAAGTGGCATAAAATAAACACAAAAGCACTAGATCGAGTTACCGACCGCCCTAAATAGTTACTTTGCATATGCCTGTAGCTTCCCTATGTTGTTAGTTCATATGCGACACTAAGCTTTACACATTTTTAAAGTGTGTATTTATTAGCTAATAATATGCAAGCTGCCAGATTCGCAAACGCGGTTACAGAAAAACAAACCACAGGCAAATAATATTTTTGAAACGTCGACAATTTCATCTATAGAACATAATTTACTAGCACGTCAGTAAACGGACAAACCTAAACAATGTGAAAAGTCACTATCTAAACTTAACTTTCGATGCGAATTTGCCATTTGCTTGGTGCTCGCGGGTAAGACGACGTAGTGGCAGTCGCGTCGTGTCGCGTGGCGTGGCGCGGCGCGGCGTGGCGTGGCCTAGCACGCGCAGCCGCCGCCCGGCTCCTTGCTGTCTCCGGGCGCCTGTCGGAGGATTACCTCGTGCACTGCACGGCCAGCATTAAGGAAAATAACCATAGACAACTAACTAGACGCTAGACAGTGTTGTTACAAAATAGCTAGACAAGTCTGATTGATGACATTTGACAGCAAAATGTATGGAATATCAACTGTCAAATTTAAGGAATGTTCAGCTTGAATAGTGTTTAAATTCTTTTGTAATAACACGATTTGAGTTGCAGAAGCGTGTAAAGTACGAGTATGTATCTTTCGCCAATAGTTCCCTTCATTGGCGCTAGTTGCTCTGTGTATGACTATATTATTTTTCCATTTCTTAATATTCATCATCATCATCAGCCTATTGCAGTCCACTGCTGGACGTAGGCCTCCCCCGGGGCACGCCACAAGACTGCCATTGGGGGTATTTGCCCATAGTCACCACGCTGGGCAGGCGGGTTGGTGACCGCAGTTTGTATTTTGGACTATGTTGTTAACACGGGAGGCGCTGCTGCCCACCTCCCGGAAACCCTTAATCGCCTCGTACGATTCTTAATATTAGTTATAATATATTACATATCTGTTATAACTGCATACACAAAATGTTAGTTCCCAAATAAATGCACGGAAGTTATTCGATGAAACGGACTCTAAATAAACCAAGCAAACAGACTTTGTCAATTATGGGCTCGAAATACACGAAGAAAGCTGAGGGTAGTGTCGACTATGGACACGTGTTGCATAAGAAGACAATTGTCGTTAGGATTCTGGTTACACCCCTGAGCGATTTTTCCAAGGGTCAGAAAAGTCAATTTGAAAATTAAAGTTGATGCTGTCTCAATCTTATTAAAGTTCTAAAGAAGCACAGCGTCATATTTATACATCAGTTAAAACTATGCCTAAAAAATCTGCCCTCGTTTATACGATAACCATGCAGCTGACAAACCTAATTTCCTTTTACTCCTCTTTCCTATTACCTAAGAATGAACCTTCGAACATCTGTAACCCTCCCCCACCCAGTAAGACTAAACGCAACATTACACGCTTCTGCGATTTATTAAAACGTCATGCATCAAAGAAAACGATTTTGTTCGTTTTTGAACACGAGTTAGTTCGATTCAGAATGACGAAGATAACGAAATCATTCTGTCCGTATACTAAATGCAATAAGCAACGACACTACACCATAGTTTGTATGACTACATATAAAGCAGAGATATACATACATAAATAAGAATATAACAAACCTGTTTACTATGAACTTTAAGGAATATTATATTACTTTCATTGTGAAAGCGAGATGTCGCTCCACGTCGCTTATAGTGGCGTTTCGCTTCCGCAATAACATTAAATGTCTTAAAGAATGCACAGTAACAGGTCAGCTGGCCTATCGATTTATCTTTTTTGACGGTTCATAGTGATGAAAACACAAACAAGAATGATATAGATTAGAAGTGGCAAGTATGTGTGTATCTTACCAAATTTCCTTCAGGTAAGTCATTAGGATACTTCCATTTTTGATTAATTTTCAATGGGTGATTGATTATCTCTATAAACTGTCAAAAAGGATAGCCGATACGGACTCGGGACATGAAAAAATATAGCAATGTTACATACATAAACCCACTACATATACTATATTATAAAGCAGCACAGGGGAACTTAATATACTGGAATGGCTGCCGAAGAATACAACGTCTATTGTCTCTCTTTTCCGAATAAGAAAGAGATGAGAGATATTTCGTTCATACTATTCGCCAACCATTCCAATGTTAGAAGGAGACAAAACATTAGTACGTTAAATTTACTTACAACACAGGTGTTAGCCGTTATATTACCACCACCGACACGGGCGGAGCCGCGGGAAGTCACTAGTTATCCGATTAGCGAATAGCGACAAAACGACGTTTGATTAGTTTGTGAGATTAGCTGCATAATTTGAATATATAGGTAATATTCACTTCTGCTTCGAAATTACTAAACATATAAATAAAATCCTTAGGTTTAATACCTATAGATAATATCAGGACATCATAAATTTACAACTAGAAATAATTTAGTGTCTATCTTATCTTAATCCCCTAATTCCGTGTAATTGAAAATATTTAGCAAAACATTCGTATTTATTTGTGTAATTTTTTTTTGCTATATCATACTTTTAATTATTCAAGATACGATACAGTTAATCAAGAAGTGCTTTAATATTAATATCATTAATACCTTGAGGTCACACTTCCATCTCGTATAATTTTTATTGCCGATTGTTTTTCAATAATTTATGGCAAAATTGACAAGAGATTTAGGCACTTGATACGTGGACCTTAAGCTGAGGCTCCTGCGAATGATTTCTGTTAAATTGAGGTAAATCATTTTCTAAGAGTCACAGCTTTACCATTCCTGTTCAGAGTACTTTTACGTCACCATCAGAAAGCACCGCAGTGAACACCGCCAAGTTCATCAAATATCTCACAATAAATTACACAAACAGCAAATCTCACGTAACGTTAATAACGCATTCAACGACGAACAAAACTGTTTAAAAACCGCAATAATATTAACATTCATCGAGCCATGTTAACCACATAAACCGGAAACAAATACATATACTAATACATAAACATGTGTTTATATCTGTGCGCCATAATGTGTATGAGAGATGTATGGAATAGCGTGTATTATGTTTATAAATTGTGTTAAATTGTACACCTGGAATAACTCTGGCGATAATGTGTTGGGGATAGTGAATATAGCATTTGTCCTTTTGACAAAATAACCTTAAAGCTGTATAAGTCTCTCCAAACATGTGATACACTAGAGATTTCAAACAAATGTGACAATCTTAACCAATAGAAATCATCTCATTACTCCCGCCCTACAAACATCATTAAACAAAGTGCGCGAGATGAAAATGTTTGTTAAACCTGCACGAAAAACCGATTAGGCAACTCAGGTTGAAATATTTAACATAGTATGTGATATATAAGTATGACTATGGAATTTTTCTGAAAAATCAATAGACGAAATAAGGGTAGTTATATAAATACACTTTTTTTTTAAACTTCCAATAAAGACAAAGGTATAAGTTTGGAGAGACTTTACGCTCAGCCATAATTTGTAGTCGTAGTAAGAGTGGAGTTTGTTAAAAAGGATACTGTCTTCAGGCGGCTTGCTTTCAGCGGAGTCCATGCCGGGTAGCGCGGCCGCCACTCGTCGGAATAACTGGAATTCACAATTAGCTTCATTAATAAAAGTATGTTGACGATGTAATAACATAGGTAAACAATAAAATAATATAAAAATAATAATATTTATTAATAATTTTATAATAGAAATTTATTTGAAAATCATCCAAACACAAAAACTGATATAATTATTGCGTGATTGTTTTCATGATTTCTGTTATAAAAAACTTGATCTGTTCGAACTTGGCCTAGTTCAACGATATTTGTACATTACATACATACAATACTTAGGTACTTTATGCAGCACGTAGCTACTTTTGATCTTATATGTGTAACGCTAAGGTCTTAATCAAACATAACCAAATCAGTCTTATATGAAAGTAGAAATTAGTATGACAAGCTCGTATGTAGAAAAAAATAAAATGTTCACTTAAAAAGAGAAAAAAATTGTGTAACATTAAACTAGATATACTAGATAAAATCTAGATTACAAAACGAACTCAAGGACGCACATATTGCTAGAAACATCGTCATTTATATAAAACTAGTGACTCGAGCTATCTTTGTTCAGTGTTCATAGACTTGACTAAAAAAAGGTTTAAAAAAACTCTATATTGCGCGACGCGTCTTAAATTTTATACAATAGGGGTGTTATTAGAATACCACGCCTAAAATTAAACACTTTAAAATAAAACACCGTTCAAGATGACAGTTGACAGCAATATTTATGGAATATCTGTTAAACTCTAAAGTTAAAGCATAGACACAGAGTTAAACACTGTTTCAAAGACATATATCATCTTCCTGCCCTTATCCCATTGTTTATGGCGTCGGTACAACATGATTTCTTTCGGAACTCACATTGCCAAAGTTTTGGCATTTGTTTTCACGGCCGGCTGCCTGCCTGACGCCAACCTAAAGACATATATATGTAACACCATCTGTTTATGGCGTCCCTCATAAAGGTACATGGAATACATCTGTGAATATAATCCAAGAATAGAGGAATCATGCCTTTACATGATTACTCAGCGTTATATTGCCAAATGTTTTGGCATTTGTTTTGCACGTATATTGCCGGCTGCAACTTGCCTGACGCCATTGGAAGCCTGAACCTAAAGACATATATATGTAACACCAAAATGTATGTGAATATTGCAATGTTACGTAGATGACTAAGACTAGATAGAAAGTTTCGTTCTTAATTATAGCAAGCTACTGTGGCCCTTTCAAGCACTCCGAGTACTGCAATCGAAGCTTGCAGAGAAGCTAATAAGACGACTGGCGTTTATAATGACAGTCAAAGCATAAAGATTACAACCGATATCATCATACTTGATTATTTGATCATGCCAGCTGATATATTAACAGTTTGGCAACTATTTCTGTCAAATTAATGTTTCTAACGAAACGTGATCTATAGTAATCTCAAGACTCTAGTTTAGATGCTTCATTTTATTAGTAAGGCCCTGAATGCTTAGCTTAAACAATGTTTAAAGATTTTTGTAATGACACGATAAAACTTTGGGGTCATCAAACTATGTCTTTAATCATTAAAGAACTATTAAATTAAAATTAATTAAACAATTCTAAATATAGATAGACCAACATACATAGACTTATTATAATCTTCGTGGCACATGCCTCAGTAGTTTCTGCAAAGAAAGTCCTCCAGCGAGTGAATATAAAAGTCTAGTGATCACCGCATGAATATTCATCACGCATAATATGAATCACGACGGGTGAGTCATCAGCAAACGTAGTTGTATTATATTGTCCAGACCAAAATCAAATAGTAGGCACTTTATCTTCCTAACGCTAAATCATGCGATGTTATCGACTAATTACTTTTCTAAATGCTTTTCTTTCGCTAATTCTACTAAATTATAATAAGGTTAGCGTTCGCATTAAACTACTTTATTAATTTTACTACGGTATTTATTGTCTTTGCATTACAAGTCTGATGCATCATAATGATATCTGTAAACCTGTATCCGTCTTCAATAGTAACAAATCTTGACTTCTGAATATAAGTACACTAAATCCCAAGATGCAACTCTTTCAGTGTTCCATGAAAATATATATGACATACGAGTACATAATACTATATTTATACACACACGGTACATGTTCCCGAAATGGGGTAGCCAGCAGAACTGCGGGATCCTAAAAGAAGTCCCACAGCCACATTGAGCACAGCTGGGACAGATGTGAATGATCGATCAGTCAGAAGTTGCTAGTTCATCGCCTGAGAGAATTCCCGAGTTATTTAGTCGACTCTTACGACATGCATGGATGATGCAACCGATGTATTCTAGTGAAGCCCAGCATCAGCACATGTCCATGCATATTTAAAAAATTCAATAAACTAAGGTTGTAAATGTTTTAAGTGAGCTAACGTTGTAAATGTTTTAAGTGCAATGCTAGGGGGTCCACCAGAACCAGTTCACTTTTGAAAGGGGTCGTCTTTAAAAATAGGATTCGGCGGGAAAAGCTAGGGTGCATCTACAGATGTTTTCTGGTAGATGTAACTTGTGATGTGAATCTAAAAGGGTATGGATAGGTTCTCGACAGTGGGCTTTTTACGTAGCTTTTCGCTTAACATACCCTTTTTGTTACACCCTGTATACGTATCATAGCTCTTTGGCAGTTTTTAATCTATGTACCTTGTTATGAACTATTTGTGTGCAGTAGGTTTAGTCGACGCTTGCATTCAGCCAGGGTTTATATTACTACACGGTAAAAAGCGAAAGATAAAACAAATACACAAGTAAACAAATATAAATTATGTCATGTGAAAGTGACCAAAACAAAGTGATTGTTCAGTACGAGTGTTTGTGCCAAGTGAGATGTTTAACTTTGTTAGTCTGATGACGAATATTTCGCATGTATTGTGTATGAAATTGTATGTACAGTTGGTATTAAAGATTAACACAAAATATACATATATTACTTACACTGGTTTTAGAATTTAATATGCTGTATTGAATTGTCAAATGAATGCTGAACCTGATCGAACTATCACTACTGAACCTAACAGTTATTATATCAATGTATACTAGCGGCCGCCCACGGCTTCACCCGCGTGAGAGTGCAATACTCCCATGCGAAGCCGGGGCGGTTCCTTAGTTATATATTATAAACCTTCCTTGTGAATCCCTATCTATTAAAAAAACCGAATCAAAATGGTTCCCTAGTTTGAAAGATCTAAGGATACATAGGGACAGACAGCAAAAAGCGACTTTGTTTTATTCGTATAATATGTAGTGATGTAGATGCAAGTAAGGACAATGGTGATTGTAGGTCTAGCTAGGTACCTAAGGGTTTTAACAGAATACTCCACATGCACTTTTATCTTTATAAATTTGTATAACTCAAGAGCGAATTGTAAGCAATGAAGTAACTAGCAACTTGTCACTTGCTGTGAAATAGATCTCATAGCAAGTGACACGTTGCTAGTTAGTTCAAACTCTACCTAACCCCTGTCATAATCATAACCCTGTCCTAACAAAAGGTTAAGAACCCACCTGTTTAACGTTATATCCGGCCTTGGCGCTAGTTTCTATGAACATGACATTCAGCTCCTTGGCCTTCCTATCACCGTCCTCGGTGGACACCTGCCGCTTGTCCGACAGGTCGGTCTTGTTTCCGACCAGCATGATGATGACGTCAGAGCCGCGCTCCGTGCGCACGTCATCGATCCACTTTGACGTTTGATGGAACGAGTTCGCATCTGAAAAGAGAGGGTAGGTGATGAAAAAGGCTGCCCTTTTCTAAAAGAGGTCGTTGTAATTTAAAAGTTTCTTCTGAATTTCACAAAAATGTAGTAAATACATATTAGGGATTAACGGCCTAGTTGAACCAATAATATAACTTATTAGACACGCGCCGACTACAAAATTTGAAGGTGTAAGTATATTTGCTTCATTGAATAACTTTTAATTATTTTTGTGACCTTTTGCAAATGTTGCAGTCAAAAACGGCCATCATTCTTAATTAATAGAATCTCAAAGCCTGCAATATTACTAAAGTGCACCACTGCTTTGTTGCTTGTGATTTAATACAAAACTTTTTTCTGCAAAATACAACGACGGTATATGTCATACTCAAAGTAGAATCATTCGGTGTGTCAGACCTAATGTTGGTTTTGCCATAAAGGAGAACTGTCTAGCAGTTCTCCTGGATTTTTTTTTCACCAAGATATTCTAGCCCCAGAAAATGCGACAATGTAGATTCGCCTTTCACAATACGTATCTGACTAAAACTTACAAAGTCAACATTAGATAGGTACTTGTGAGTTTCTGTTATACACGCATACAGAATCGCGTAGGTACAATAACATGCTATGCAAGTAAAATAACATCAAAGAGTCGTCAACCTAATTCTCTGAATCAATACAGTACTAAAACTTACAACAGATAATATTTTAGGTATAGACATAAAGACACGGCTTTGTTCATGAAATAAGAAAATAAGATAGCCAGATCTAATAGCATTACCTGCGAAACACGATATGATAAACCGATTTATCGACATTTACCCTGTCGAAATACGATAAATATAGCCGCCGTTTTGAATTTTGTATAGAGACGATACGATATCCACGATGCGTGGTCATGCTAGGGTGGCAGAGCTGCAGGACATAAAAGACATCCCACAATCACGTTTCGCATAGCGGGCACAGATGTAAATAATCAGTAACAAGTTGCTAGCTTATCGCCTGAGAGAATGAATGTGCGAGTTCCTTGGTCGACTGTTACGACATGTACGGAAATAGATGCAGCTGATGTATTCTAGTGAAGCCCCGCATCAGCACAAGAACATGTACATTTCTAGGAAATAAATGTTTATTCCCTGAAGACATTGCCGAATGAAACAATAAACCAGTACAGTGCAAATACTGGGTGTAAAAAGACAACTTTGTTCTTTTAATACCTCGCATTCTTTGTAACATCACGATATTTTTTTTTTCTATGGAAGCACCCTTGGAAAACCACGGGTTTCCAAGATATTGAGGTCCATGGTTACATTAGTATTATCATTTTTTTACATAAATCCATCTGAAATCGGTTAACAAACATTTTTTTTTTCAAAGATACCATGTCAAAATGTTATGATGTTGGTTTTGTGGGTACATTTGTACTTTGAGCATCATACGAATACATTGCTTGACAGTATTTTTTTTTAAATGTCGTTTCCCAGGGTTGGTTCCATGGAAGAAAATGATCGTAACCTTAAAACTACATACTACATATTATATTTCTATTTTAACAGTACACCTCGCATATAGGTTGTTATCTGGCTTTACAAGCGATTTGCGCCGGCTATCGCGTATCTAACCTAGAGTAATAAAATCACCAATACTAAGCTAGCGCCAGCGAACTAACTGCAGTGTTATAGATTCACTTTATGTATGAACAAATTTCATCAAAATAGATCCAGCTTTCTTGGAGGAGCCTAGAAAGAAGGGCACGTTCAAAGCACACTTTATAGATACCCGCGGTCCCGAAATGGAGTACACAGAACTGCAGGATCATAAAAGAGATCCCAATGATAAATCATCGTCATCGTCAGCCTATTGCAGTCCACTGCTGGACGTAGGCCTCCCCCAGTGTACGCCACATGGCTCGATCACCCGTTTTTGCCATCCAGTCACTACCAGCCGTCCTCTTTAAGTCATCGGTGCATCTGGCCGGAGGGCGCCCAACGCTACGCTTGCCGAGGCGCGGTCTCCATTCGAGAACCCGTTTACTCCACCGTCCATCGGTTCTACGACAGATGTGGCCGGCCCACTGCCACTTCAGTCTGCTACATTTCGAGACTATGTCTGTCACTTTGGTCTTCTGCCGGATAATCTCGTTTCGGATTTTGTCAATTCGCGAGATTCCGAGCAATGATAATTATTTATACTTAATCAGCATAATGATAAAATATTGATCGACTTGAGTACGAGGCGAAAAGGCGAGCCAAGTCTAACTTAGATATAGCAAGTTCGAACCCTGGTTTTGTCACAACGTCTACTCTACACTTAAGCTTTCCTTGATCTAAGCTATCATCTCACTCTGCAACGAATTCCAGACTAAACCCATAGGACTGCACAATAAAAAATTAATAAAGCTAAAAGCTCCTTTTATCAGAGATAATTTATCACCGCGATCGTGAAGTTTATTACAATTTATTTGCTATCGAAAAACAGGAATTAGGAGAGAACATTTTTGTACCAAGACGAATTCAGACGGTATATTCCGACTATTGTAAATAAGTTCTACTCCACGCAACAACGACATCTATAAAAAATATTAATTACATTATCGTTCTTATAAGGCACATTTTGATAAATATTGTATCTACTATTCTTACATCTTATTTCACTAGTAATATAAGTGCATCAAGGCAATGCAATAGTACGAGTAGGTACTGTAGCATGTTTGAGATCCTTCCTGATTTCATGAACAGGATGTGGGTATATTTCTACAATAATTTAACTGCAAATCACATCAAAAAGAAAAATAAAAGCAAATGAGTGTGAGTGAACATGGTATTTCATAGGGTCTCAATCTGCACGTAAAATATGTAGAATATTTAAAACTGACATTGTGTACCTAACAAATACTTTTCGGGTAAATTATTTATCATACGAAACCCTTATGTATAAAAAAACCTTAAGATTAGTTCAGATCCCTCACGTGGTCAAGGTCAATACCCAAAGAAAATAAACTAAGCTGAATTAAGGCCCGTCATATGCTGTATCTTACTCACTGATTAAATATTTAATACCACGAAGCGAGTTACGGAGTTAAGCGCTCCTCCGGGACCTGCTTCAGACTCCAGACCACTCGGCCTCGTGTCTCGGTTACTACATTTAAGGCATTTGTGCACTGCATCCCAATATCAATTCTTTTAGGCGTTACATAAATAAATATTCACACACTCTACAGCATTTTAACCTAGTCCCATACTAAGATCCTTGTATCGCAGGTACTAAACAACAGTAAGTACCAATAAATATCGTCGTCGTCATCGTCAGCCTATTACAGTCCACTGCTGGACGTAGGCCTCCCCCAGTGTACGCCACATGGCTCGATCACCCGTTTTTGCCATTCAGTCACTACCAGCCATCCTCTTTAAGTCATCGGTCCATCTGGCCGGAGGACGCCCAACGCTACGCTTGCCGAGGCGCGGTCACCATTCGAGAACCCGTTTACTCCACCGTCCATCGGTTCTACGACAGATATGGCCGGACCATTGCCACTTCAATCTGCTACATTTCGAGACTATGTCTGTCACTTTGGTCTTCTGCCGGATAATCTAGTTTCGGACTTTGTCCATTATGCAATCGGTGAGCCAGCCCCACTATCAGGTTCCACGTCTCGGCTCCGTAAGTCATGGCTGGTAGAACGCCACCAATAAATATAATTCATGTAAATTTTATGTCGACTAACCACTTGTTCCCAAAACGTCTCAAATATCAAATTAAATGATCGGTTGGCGAAGACGCGGTTGATGAATGTATATTCACCATAAATATACCTAAAGGAGTAAATGACGTGGCCAAAGCCTCATACATACATAACTTACTATAGGATAACAGACATCCTCGGAAACATATAAATTTATTTGCACCAAGATGACTGCAAGTGGGACGGTAGTCATCCTAAAGCCATAGTCAAAAAACAGTCAGCGCAGCTTTGCTAAGGACATGCATTCACTGAGGTTTGGCAGTGACACTGCACAAGAGCCCGCACTTCCCTCTTATCCGACTTAATATAAAGTTGTAAATTTTGACCTCTTGAGTTCTTATAAGACCAGAAAGCCAATAAGAACTAGACGACCTCTCTTCGCCGTAACCCACCACGTTTTAGCGATTTTGTTATCGTACAAAAATTTGTCCAAGCTTGGTCTTTAGTTTGTGGTCAGTGGCTAAACCGCACAAAAAGACTTGCAAATTCCACTGATCACTATCGAAAAAGTCAACAATGTTATTTATTAGTTGACTAACTAAACTACCTCCAATCCGTCTGGTTTATGGAGGGTCTACAAAGCCAATACAGTTTATTTGTGTGTAGGGTAAACCAGACAATATTTGCTATAGCGAGACGTCGAAGGCCAACTAAATAGACCACCTTTTGTAGGGCCAGGCCCGAATACAACGGAAGAATATTTTTTTAGGGAGTAGGGTGAGAACTCATTACTAATATTACAGGATGTTTTTTTGTGGCCACTTTACAAGGCGTATTCTTTACATGAAATAAAGAATAAGCCAAAAAAAACTGGGATTTTTTTTTTTTTTTTTAAGTTTTAAATTCCCTTATTCGAAATTTATAGTGTCTAGTGTTTATGTTAGTTTTTTATAGAAGATATTAATTATTTTTCGTGAAAAAATTTACGCGCGTTATGTGATTAGGAAAAACGAGTCTATTTATACTTTGGACCCTAATATTTTGGAAACCAGACACTTCCCAGGTATGTATGAAAAAACGTGATGATGAGGAGATTCATTCGGGAACTGACGACCAAAAATATTATACTCGTAAATGCAACTGATTTAAATGAAATTTGATACTAGATAGAGCCTAGCATATTTCGCACGGCATGCTAATACCGCTTAGCGGGACGGTACGCGGTATTCCGATTTCGCTTTCTTAACATAAAAGACACGTGGAATAGTATTAACCAGACAAAGGAGAGACCTCTTTCGATTCTCGGGCTTTTATTGCAGAACTTTAAAACCCGACGATACACCGTGTAGTAACTGGCACTACACAGGTAACCATCTGATGAACGAACAATGCAGTTAGATACCGTATGAACGTGATACTACGTCTTCAATATTTTTTGTCACTACATCAGATTCGTTGCGAGTGTAGTGCTCGCATTGTTGAAACGGTGTTATAACCTTGGTGGGCATCGGGGCCGTTGGCACACTTTCAACGGCTCCGACGATGCTTACGTAACTGTAGGCTGTGTACTGTTTCCTGATAGACCCAAACTCCAGTGATTTTCCTTTCTTCTAAATAACTGTATTTGATACACTAACTTAGGATCTTTTATGCACATAGGTTATGGAGAAGGTATTCGACATTCTTTGTCATCTATTATTACTTGAGACAAGAACGGCATTGTCATCTCTTGTATGTTAATTATAAAAGACAATTCCCAGTACCTACGAGTATGTATTTACACTTACAATAACTTTAGAAAAACATACGGGTCGAATTGAGAACCTCCTTTTTTTGAAGTCGGTTGAAAACGCACTAGTCACTACATACAGTAGTATAAAACAAAGTTGCTGTCTGTCCGTCCCTATGTATACTTAAATCTTTAAAACTACGCAACGGATTTTTAAGTGTTTTTTTTAAATAGATAGAGTGATTCAAGAGGAAGGTTTACATGTATAACTAGGGACCCGCCCCGGCTTCGCACGGGTGTAATGCTCTTTCTCGCGTACGAAGTCGTGGGCGGCCACTAATTATACATAGTTTATGTAACCTTTATGCAAAGCACAGCAATATACAACGTCTGTCAGTATTGCCAGTAACTATACATAATGTCATATCATATGTATGAGGTTATGTGCCAACTGGTCGATATTCTGTGATATACCTATACTAGCTATTGAGGTTCAAAGACCACTACATGCTAAATTACACCTAAAATCCAATTTTAGAATATTATTTGTATTTTTTATCGGTTTTACATGAATGTGTTAATTGCACAGAATTTCTTGTTTTTTACTATTCGGAAGTGAGTTTCGGTGCAACAGCTTCGTATGTAATGTATGCTAGGGGGTGTTCCGATATGGTTTCTCGTCATGCCTGTAACTACGGTGCTCTCATCGCAATCACGAGTCATTAGATTTGAAATAAATGTGTTTCTTCAACAACTATCGGATGAATTTAGACAGTTTTAAATAAAAAATGTTCACAACCCACGCTAAGCTGCAGAAATGGCAATTTTATCCAAACAGGTAATAATAAACTTACACCTACACACGTGTAATAGGTACAAGCACGATATTTTTGCATTGTATTAACAGCCCATTATTTCCCATACGGCTAGATCAGTTACGCACAGGTTCAGTGACCTAGCAGCAGCGGTTCAACGGACAACAGTACCTACGAGACCACGGACTCGACGTGTTAGGTAATTGACTGTCAAAAAATTGTGAACCTCGCCGTTACATTAGCCCGTAAGTGAATACTCAATAATGAAAGGTGGTACAGTTATCGTATTGAAGTGGAGTGGAGTGGGGATCATCAGCTTGAAAGTAATCCTAAATTGCATTTCCTTACGTAGGATCATAGGGGATCGACCACACGAAATAATGACCTTATTTTCTTGTTTTATAAAAATATTAATAAAGAAAATGGAAAAAATTATTCACCCGAGTGGGAATCGAACCACGACTGCAAACCGTTTCTTGCATACATACATACATTTTGTTCTAGGCAGAACACCAAGGGCCGATAGAACCACATGTTGCCACTTCTGACCAATTTTGAGAGTAATGTTGAGATGTACAAGTGTATGCGCAATCTGTGTATAATCATTCTGAGATCAACAATCATTAATAATGCATGATGACGGGGGTGTGTGTACGGATGCTTTTTCACAAGAGGTGTGCTACCCGAGGAGGGTTGGCGTCAGGCAGGCAGCCGGCCGCAAAACAAATCCCAAATCTTTGGCAATGTGAGTTTCGAAAGAATTCATATTGCGCAGATGTCCTTTATAATGACATAAGGGCAGGAAGACAACGATGTGTTTATAGCATCATATCGTCAACGTCAGCACATTGCAATTCTTGCACCTAGAACACCATGAAGGTGCATATCTACATTCCGCGAAACCTAAGATTATGATTATCAAGTTACCTTACAATGCTGCCCAGGCAGCTTTCGCTGGCAAAGTTTTCCTTCCTGTCTTAGCAATTCACTGTGTAATGCCTATCTTACATGCATGTTGCAAGCGTTTTAGCATTCAATTATCAAGATCATATAAAATCCTTGAAATTATATGATTTTTCTGTCTTTTCGTCAGTATACTTTTCCATAACTCTAACGGTGCCTATACGAGTACACTTCCGTTGGCCCGCTTCGAGGCAAGGCAAAGTTAATCTTACACATAACATCTCTCAGGGAATTCTAACAGCACTTTCATTACACCCTATAGTAAATGAGCACTGTGGCTCCATTATACTCAGGAATCACGGATACGTGTAAGCAGTAAGGCTTAGGCCGCACAACGGCTAAACCGCCGCGGATTTTAACCGCCTGATTTTGTGAGTGTGGCTGAGCAAAAGCGTCAGTGCGGCCGCTTCCATTAGTTTCCTTTGCTCACAAAATCTAGTGGTTAAAATCCGCGGCGGTTTAGCCGTAGTGCGGCCTAAGCCTAAGTGGGTCTTAAGAATCGGAACACCGATTTATACTTGCAAAAAGCTGTATCCAGGGCGACCGCATTTGTAGACCAATGAGGCGTCCGCTGGTCGAAGGTAGACTTCGATAAACACCTTAATCCTCAATTTTTCCAAGAATTTCTTCATCAGTGTGTGAATTACAATTGAATTGCCAAAACGTATTTGAAATACCTTCTGTTGAAGCAATTGAGTTCATCATCTGATAATTATTATTTATTTACTGTTTTCTGTCTACAAAGGCAGAAACGTAAAACGCATTACGCTCGTTTTCTTTTCACATTACAATTTTATTATGAGAAGATTTATTACTCACAAAGATGTAAATTAAATCAAGGGCTTCTTTACGCAATTAAGAACTTGCTACCTACTTTGGAAATAAATTATATAGATATACCTTAATCTCTGACACTTATGCAGTATAGTACACTTAGGGCTTATAGTAGTAACTAGTGGACGCCCGCGACTCCGTCCGCGTCGACTACAGAAAAAACAAAATGTCGAAATTATCCAGGATAAAAACATTTTGCCGGGATAAAAAGTAGCCTATATGTTAAGTGGGACCTGTCACAATATATTCCTGAAAACTGCATCGTAATCGGTTCAGCCGTTTCTGAGATTAGCGTGCACAAACGCACAGACAAACCGACAAACAGACAAAAATTCCAAAAATCATTATTTTGGGTACTATTGCGTTAATAATGGTCTTCTATAATATTTTTTCTCAGATATCTTCCATGTACAGACAGCAATCTGTTATATTTTTATTGTATGTATAGATAGATTAGACATAGAATAGATATAGAAGAAGATAGATTAGAAGAACTATAATAGGGGTTATACATATACAAAACACAAAAATACACATGGCTGTGATCTCCAAAACAGAATAGCCAGAACTGCAAGTTCATAAAGGAGATAGTACAGCCACGTTTAGCATAGTGAAGCCTTATGTAAAAGATCAGCTGTCAAGTTGCTAGCTCATCACCTGAGACGACACTCCTATATAGAGGTCGAATGTGCTGTCTCTTTTAAAGAAATTCCACCCACTCAGGTGAAGAATTTTTTCCTTTTCTTTATTAATAATTTTATAATTCAAGTAGTTGATAAAATAGGGCCTTAGTCTATGTCTACTTATAATCCATCGAGGGGACACAGAACTTCAAGTCAAGAATAACTGACTGACTAAACCACTGATCATAGACACAAACTTGGAGCATGTGGTCTTTGTAAGACATACATAGGCTTCCAATAAGATATTATTTTATATAATATTAGGGACACAATTGTGGGCAACTAGTACTAGAACAATTTGTTTTTATATGCTTGCACCAATTGTACATAAATCAAGTGAAAAAATGTAATAATCCTAGTTGGTAGCCAGCATGGACTGATTGCACTCAGGTAAAAACATTAGGACATGCACAATGCCCTAATCAAAAGTTTATTCCAAACTAATATTTACACATACATGGCTGTGCTCTCAAAAATACAATAGCCAGCTCTAGTAGCATGACCTGCGAAACACGATATGATAAACCGATTTATCGACATCTAGCCTGTCAAAATATGATAAATATAGCCGCCATGTTGAATTTTGTATAGATATACGATATCCACGATGCGTGGTCATGCTAGGAGGGCAGAGATCACAAATTTGCAAATTAAGTCATACAGCCATGTTTGATATATCGAGGTGAGATATAAAAGATCTCATCTCTGAGTTGCTTAGTTGACTCGTACATCATGCATTGAAGGAGATGTCACCGATGTCATCTTTTTTTTTTATTTTGTGAACACAGCAGTGTGCATATCTGTAATTTATTTGAATAATATGCACTGACACTTACTTGTAATATCATAAACGACCACAGCCACCGTTGAATCTCTAATATAGGAAGGTATGAGGGAACGGAACCTCTCCTGGCCTGCTGTATCCCACAGCTGAAGCCTCACTGTACGGTCTTCTAAGTACATGGTCTTCGATAAGAAATCTATTCCGATTGTAGCCTGAAAGAAGATTCTTTTTATAGTTTTGTTTTTAAAATGTACTTCGCTAGTTAAAAGTACTTCTATGATATTAATTTGCCTTTCACCTTACTGATTGACAGACTGATTTTGGAAATGGTACATACAATAACACACATATATCATGTATTTTATAATACATATGTCTAAGACATATGCACATTCTTTTCACAGTTGAAAAAAAAAATTTATTTCACACTGTTATAAGTTCAAAGCTTGATGAAAAAGCTATCTACACATTTGTTGTGTTAAAATGTTAAGCCTCTTCTATTACATTAGCCAGCCAAAGGCAAATTGTATTGTGTGGTTGCTTAAGGGTTTAAAATATGATAAAGGTATTTTGATTTAGTAAATAGCACTCACCTGATACGTATTATCGAAACTATCATACATGAACCTAGTGATGAGAGATGTTTTTCCCACTGTAACAAAAAAGTATTAAACAAATTAAAGTATGAGGTAAAAAAAAATGAAAAACATATTAACTGCTACAATTTAGCAAGTGAGAATAATCATACAACATTCACAGTCATAGTAGTTCCCGTAACCTACATCCGAGGCACCCAGCCATCAACATAAAAATTAATGTTTTTAACCATACTAGCCACAAATAAATACCTACTCGATGCGCACATGTAGGTCAGTAATTCGATAAGACATTGGCGGAATATCTACGTGTCGTAAAATTAAAATTAACTAATAAAAATGTAATGAAACATCAAAGTTATACGTCGCCCACTTACCGCTTTGTTCACCAAGAAAAACAAGCTTGAACTTGCGTAATGGATTTCCAAATTCTCCCGACGCCGACATGGTAGATTAATTAAATAATTTACTAGAATTAAACTTTAATTTCACAGTAATTCTTATCACAGAAAACTACTACACTAAAACTCCCATGACAGTTCTTTCTACAGCCACTCCTCACTTCACTTCACATACGAGCGCAGCGCAGCGCCCCGCCACGTTACGATAAATAAAAATACTGACTGACGTGACGTGAGTGCGTGACGGGCAGGTTTAAGAAATATTTAGGCCAACTCAGCAAACTGTTTCTTGTTTTATTATAATTTCCACGTTACTATCCTGTTGAAACAGAGACGTAATCAACCTATAAAACTGTATATGTATTGTAAACAGCAACCCGCAGCAAGCGTAGCAAAGCAAGCGAGCGAAAAGTTTTCGGTTTTCGAACGAACGAATATACTTCATAGACAAGCAAGTTTTTTTTTTTGTTTAGTTTATCCCGAAGGAAAGGCAAGGGGAACTAAGCCCATACAGCCATTGTCTTTAGTAAATGATTTCTGAATTTATGATGGATGATAATGATGATGATGAATGGAAACGTCGGGAAAATCCTCAAGAACAAGTGTAAAGTTAGTCAAAATGAATAATTATTGCAGAAACAACTTACATGCGCCCATGGAGAGATCGTAATCCGGCTAAAGTTTTACTCGGCTTACCTGCGTATAAAACCATGCACACGCACTAGATTCACATCACAAGTAATCAAAATATAACTTATCTACCAGAAAACATCACTTTACAGACACATGCAAGCCATTTACAAATAATTTTAGATTTTCACAAGAAAATTACACCTGCCTGCACCCTTCCAGCTTTTCCCGCCGAATCCGAATATACTTCATAGACAAGCAAGTTGTAGTTTCTCATATAAATAGTTTCTTTCTAGCTGCAATATCAATCATATCATACAGCCAAAATAAGATTTTAGTCGCTTAATGTACGTTATAACGCGAACGTTATATACATATTTTCCTTTATTGCATAATAAATCGTTAATTAATTACATAATGTTTTTTTACCCCGTACAGTTACTAGTGATCTAGAAAGAATAAAAGTAGAAAATCTGCAAGAAGACAAGGTGAAAGAGGAGTACGTAACTAAGTTAAAAATTGAATTTGAAGGATTGGATGAAGTAAGTGAGATTGATGAATTATGGGATGCATTTAAGAGTAAAATAGTGAGTGTGGCTGGTGAGGTATGTGGAGTTAGTAAGAGGCGCAAAGGTAAAAAGGAGAAGAATGTATGGTGGGATAAAGAAGTGAAAGAAGCAGTATGTAAGAAGAAAAAGTTATGGCGGGACTGGTTGGCTATGAGAGCTAACCAAAGAATCCAAAAAGCCTCTTACGATGATGATTGAAGCAAAAAGAATGTATAGAAGTATGAATGGACTAGTGAAAGAAATTGTGAAAAGAAAGAAAGCGGAACAGAAAGATGTGATGGATGAAAGGTTGTCCCAGGATTTCCAGGCTAACATAAAGTTTTTCTGGAAATCCATAAAATTAGCCAGGGGAAAAGGGCAGTGCTCTGAGCTGAGCTCAATTAAGGACACGAATGGAAGTTTAGTGAATGAGAAAGAATGTATATTGAAGACATGGAAGGAATATTTTGAAAAGTTATTTGATAGAGAAAAAGCAAAGACGCCGACCTCAGAGTTAAATGAAACAGTGCTTGGAGAGGAAAGTAATATAAGCATGGATGAAATTGTGAAATGTTTGATACGGATGAAAGCAGGTAAGGCAGCAGGGTATGATAGGGTTTGTGCTGAAATGCTGAAGGCTGGACAGGGCGTCGTAGCCAGTCAGTTGTACCGCCTATTCAACATGTGCTTTGACACCGGCCGAGTACCAATTGATTGGTGCAAGGCTGTCATCGTGCCTCTGTTCAAGGGTAAGGGCTCACGACTGGACTGCAAAAACTACAGAGGCATTAGCCTACTCAGCATTGTTGGCAAGCTGTATGCAAGAGTGTTGATTGAAAGGATTATGAAAGTAACCGACCAGAAAGTGTGGGATGCACAAGCGGGATTTCGAAAGGGCATGGGATGTACGGATCAAGTCTTTTCCTTACGATGTATAGCCGAAAAGTTTCTGGCGAAAAGTCAGAAGGTCTATTGCGCTTTCATCGATTTGGAGAAGGCTTATGACAGAGTTGTGAGGAAGGAACTTTGGAAGGTTCTGTCTATGTATGGAGTGAGTGGCCTTCTCATTCGGGCACTGAAATCCCTCTACGAGGACTCAAATGCTTGTGTGAGAATAAACGGGTCCTACACAGACTGGTTTACCATCGAAAAGGGTGTTAGACAGGGATGTGTAGCGTCACCGTGGCTATTCAATCTATTCATGGACAGTTGTTTGCAAAGTTTGAAAGACGATGTTTGTGGTCTAAGAATGAATGAGTTACTTGTCAAATGCCTTCTCTATGCCGATGACATGGTTTTGCTTGCGTCTTCGGAGGAGGAGTTGCAGGAGATGGTAACAAAAATGCATGGATCATTTGAAAGTAAAGGGATGAAGATGAATGTAAGTAAGACGAAAGTGATGGTTTTTGAAAAGGATGAGGTAATGGCGAATTGCAAAATAATGATTGGCGAAGAAAGATTGGAGCAAGTGACTGAGTTCGTGTATCTGGGGACTTTGTTTACAAGGGATGGTAAGCATGACAAAGATATAAAACAAACAAGATAGTGACAGTTGACGTTTCATCTTGACAGTTGACAATGACTGTTTTTTTTTTTTTTTGTTAAGTTTATCTCGAAGAAACAACTTACATTGACTGTTAAGAAGTTGAGTGGTGTGAAATTAATTAGTGCAAGAAAACCTGTTTAGTGATGTATATAGTATTTTAGTGTATTTTTATGTATGATTTCGGCTTAAGGACTTGGTTCCAGGCCAGTAACATTTAATTTTAAAAAAAATTATTGCAAGGAGAGTGAATGCTGGGAACCGGGTGAATGGGGCACTTAATTCTTTTATGAGTAGCCAGAAAGTGTCGCAAGCGGCACGTCTGGCTGTTCATGGAGGTGTTTTGGTGCCGACTCTTATGTATGGAAGTGAAAGTTGGGTATGGCAGAAACCAAAACATCAAAGTCAAGTGAATGCAGTGGAAATGAGAGCATTGAGAAGTATGTGTGGAATCACTTTGAAAGATAGAATAAGAAATGAGGTGATCAGAAAGAAGTGTGGTATAAATGAGGACGTGGTGACGAAGATTGAGAAGGGTATGTTGAGGTGGTTTGGGCATGTGGAGAGAATGAGTGAAAGTAGACTGACAAAGAAAGTGTACAACGGAAGAGTGGATGGAAGGGTTGGAAGGGGAAGACCTCGCCGGACTTTCACCGATCAAATTGGTGAAATTCTAAAGAAAGGTCAGGTCAAGAGTACCCTAAACCGACGAGCGTACATGAAAAATGTCATGAAAGTAGATGAAGCGAAAGAGGTGTGTCAGGATCGTAGCAAATGGAGATCCGTGATCTCTGCCTACCCCTCCGGGAAAGAGGCGTGATTATTATGTATGTATGTATGTATGTAATGTTTTTTTTAGGGTTCCGTACGTCTGAATACAAAAACGGAACCCTTATAGGATCACTCGTGTGTCTGTCCGTCCGTCGCTTACAGTCAATTATTTCCGAATCTATTAGACCGATTAAGTTGAAATTTGGTACACATATCAATTCCTGTGACCCAAACACAGAGGTGTGACGTGAGCAGATGAAATCTGTATATGGGGGTCATTTTTGGGGGGGAAGGGGAAAATTAAAAAAAAAAATTCTGAAAACTGCATCGTGTGGCATATCAAATGAAAGGTCTTGTTGAGAAGATCTTAAATGTATTTTTTTGTCATTTTAAAATAAATAGTTTCCAAGTTATTCAAGAAAATAGACGAAAATTGACCATTCCCCCCCCTTATCTCCGAAACTACTGAACCTAAAATTTTGAAAAAAATACAGAAATTAGTTTTCTCCTTATAGATTATAGGAAAACCTATAAGAAGTCCATGATATTAAAATAACATGGTAAATCACTCAATATTGTGCGTACCAACTTTTTGTCAGATTTAAAAAAACATGATAGGTAACATCGTACGGAACTCTCTTCACGCGAGTTCAACTCGCACTTGTTTTATATTAATGTCCATTTAATGTCCGAACCCTTCTTCTTTGCTATTTTTAATGTCGTGTGGAAATTACCGTACTGCGTATTAGGTATACCCCGCGAAAAGGCTTAAAAATACATTAGCGCCTCTGGCGGCGAACTTAGATAGAATCTATCTTAGGAGAATGTTATTTATTTTACCAACATTAAATATTTACAAAAGGGTACAAATTTCTATATCTAACTTATGAACTACTTAGGGCTAGCATGTATATGGTAGATCGGTCAACCAGTTCCCGTTTTACAGGATGGTCAGGATTATTAGGATAGAATATTCGCGGGGACCTGTATAATATTACATTATGAACTAAAAAATCATGCACGGTCCGTGTGCGGACCGACGCGCACGAGCGCGCACCACGGATGGGAAACAGGGTCTGGTTACGTCGCGTTGTGGGTTATAAGTAAGTAAGGTAAATATCACAGATGAATACGTATTACCGAGTATTACTAACATTCCCATTATAATAGTTTCAGGATAACTGCTGTTCTATCTGTCCCCGAATGATATCATGGGTATCATAATAAAACGAATATTATATGATATCAATTAACTCGTTTATTTAATTACTGTTGTTAAACATATTATAATATAAATTACTATTGTTATATTATAACATTAACTACCTATATCACAAACTAAATATTATTCAAAAATATGTAGTTAGTAGGTAGGTTTATTCCAAAAAGTAGGTAGGTATTCTTAAAACAATTTACTAATTAGGTGCCTTGATCTTTATTTACCAAACCATAGTAAGATCGATGTCAGACATCGGTTGTTCTTCAAACTCGGTATCGAGCCTTAACACTTAGAATAAGGAGGGTCCAGAACCCATGATCACGAAAACTTTTAAAGCAAATTTAAGTCGGTTGGATCAACCTAGTTCATCCAGTCGGGTTGTAGACGTCAGTGTGATAACATTAAACTAATAATATTAATTATTCCAAATTGCGTGGTCCCTACCTGTAAAAATTGTACCTGGTCACTAAGTAAACACTTTAGGATCACATTTCACGTATAATTAGCATAATTACTAGCCTCGGTATTTAAATTTTGTTTACAATTGTCATAGAGAAAATTATAGTGATGCCACCATTGAGGAAATATGGATGCCACATACAAATTATTGTCCTATTTTTGTTAATAAATAAAAATTGAGTAAAATTTATGCTTTTTGTAAGTATTCATCACAATAAAGACTACTAGGCAATAATTATACAATTTCATATACATACACGAACATTATGAAAAGTAATGTTAAACGTGTTAGGGATTATGATTTTCGGACGATCGATATTGGGAGAAGAAAAGGACTACAATTTTAATATTAAAAATGACACTCCAATGTTTTTATCTGTATAAACTATAGGGTAGGTACCTATATAGATTTTATTTAAATGAAATTGTATTAGGCGTTACAATTCGGAAGTTCAAACATTCACTATGGGTACGCGATTGTAGTTAGTGCAAGTGCCTGTTTTCGCAATTATGAGTTATCAGATCCGAGGGTCAGTGGAGGGTGTAGGGCCCGGTAGTGGGCGCACCCATAGTGAATAGATTTTATTTGTTCATGCTACTAATATTATAAACGCGAAAGTTTGTAAATATGGATGGATGGATGTTTGTTACTCTTTGACGTAAATACGGCAGGAGCGATTTTAATAAAATTTGGTATGGAGTCAGCTGACACCCTGGATTAACACATAGGCTACTTTTTATTCCAGAAAATATTTTTATGCCGGATAATTTCGACATTTTGATTTTATTATTGTAAAACTAAATGATTCAGACCGCCGACGACCACGGAAGCATGTAATAGCCTCGTCCGTGGTGCGCGTTTTAGCCGTCGGCGCGTCCGCGTCCGTAAATGCATGTAGGAACCCACCTTAGCATGCAAGTAACCAAATTGTACGTCCGAAAAGGGCAAACTGTTGTTTCTAAAATAACTTTATATCCTATCATCAACTTATGTACACCATTATAACAATAATTTTTATCTTATCTTATCTGCAGTCCACGCGGAAGAAGTCGCGGGCGTCCACTAGTTTGTAAATAAATAATTTCATTCATTGCAATATTTGCAATTCGATTTCTATATGAAATATTCACACTTTTGGTATTTTTACTACCTATTGTTTTTATTGAAACCCTAAAAAGTTGCAGTATTCCATTAGCTGGCAATAATCCTCGGCGGGGAAGGGAGGAAAGTGCGGGGCATTCGAGTCGATTTTTGCTTCAATGCCCGTCATATATTTGTCTTTATACATAAAAAAAGGAAATTATTGTAAGGAAAATTTACAAACATTACGTCTAGTAGTTAGCACCTAAATCTACTTACTAACGGTTTCGATGCACCATTAGACTTCGGTGCCTCACATTCCAGTCCTTGACACTTAGATTCTATTAGTGTAATCTATATTGATGTACTACATTACTAATGTTAGTTAGTTATGCTTTATTGAACACTGTAAAGTTTTCACAAATAAAGTTTATACAAATAATGTATTGTAACGTATAGGAATGCAATCTAAGTGTCAAAGACTGGAATTGTGAGACACCGAAAAGTCGTGCATCGAAACTTTTAGTATGACATCAGCACTCTATGTCTACATCTTATACTGACTGCATAGAATAATGTAGGTGACCAGTAGGTGACGGTAATTTTGTAATGATTACGCCAATAACTCATATAATAAATAAAAGCAAATTTACAACAAAACAATCCATTTTATATTACAATAAAATATAACAGCCTATAAAATCATTGATATTTTCTACACATAAACCATTATATAAATTACCTAAATTGTTAGGCAGTATGGACGATTCTGACCGTCACACTTAAACGTAAACTTAATCTTAGTCAGGTCTATCCTCCTCCGTCCTTAACATAAATGGCTAAGGGAGAAAGGGACAGATAGGACTAATTTTACGTTTAGGTTTAAGTGTGACCGCCAGAATCGACCATAGTAGCTAGGTATATCATAACTACACACACATAGAACTTAAATAGTAAAATACAATCATTAAAATGACCACAGAGTAGTAAATAACTTCTCTCTCTATGCTCTCAAAAGAACCAGATATATATTTATTTTAAATATGACACTGGCATCACACAAGGATTACAATATTGTTTAGGTATCCACCTACACTATATTATTCAGGATTTTTATGTATTTTATTGTATGTATACATAAAAATCATGCCTCTTTCCCAGAGGGGTAGGCAGAGATCACGGATCTCCATTTGCTACGATCCTGACACACCTCATTCGCTTCATCTACTTACAGGATTAAATCCAAAAATAAACAAAGTCAAGTGGCGAAATAAATTTCTTTTGAATTCCTTACCACTGATATAATAAAAATAATAAAGCTATAGAAAAATGTCTTCAAGACAAGTGTCTGTTCCTTCTACTTATTTATACAAAAGACAAACTACAGCCATGCATATAGGTCTATGCACTTGTAGTATATGGATCCGTTTGCAAGGAGACAGGATTTTTGATATTTTTGTGACATTTTTTTTGTCAGCTGAAGGACATTGTATTGCATAAAATTCATAGAGCAGGAAACCAAACACATATATTTTTAAATGATGAACTAATTAGATACATTTTTATTACAATACCTTTGAATTGTACCTGAAGTATTTAAGGAACATGGCGACGGGGAGGATACATATTCTCCTCAACTACAATCACTCCACAGATCAAGTCATAGCCAGTGCGATTATGTCTAAACACAAATAATATAATGCATAATGGAAATAAGAGACTGATCAAGACATTTTTCATTAGTGACCGAAACAGAGCTATGGGAAATGAAAGTGGCTTTCCTGGATATAGCAACACAGTTTCCTTCGGTCGACCTTCTACTGGCAGAATTGCAGAAGATGTCACCACTCTTATTCCAAGCAAAGCTTTACCTGGAGTAGCACCTCCTGTCCTTCCCACACTCCCAGATAAACAGCATGCCTAAAATAAATACTTGAATAATAATAATATACATAGCAAATATCAAATAAATCATAAAAATTAAGATAAGAATGTTAAAATGATATTTAATTTTATAACATTAATAATATGCATGTAGGGTATAAAAAGGTAAGTATATTTTTAAGTAAAAATATAAATATTACATATGTACCTCGAAAATGCACACCAAAATTCTGTATATAATCTCCAGTAACAATATCTCAGATGTTAGTTCCAGTGCATACTTGTAATCATCATAACTTTCACTGAATTTGTAAAAGTCAAATTTGTCCAAATCACTGCAATAGACATAATTATTATTTTATTTGAGTAAAACATTTCACTAAAATCGAATTACAAGCTGCTACAATAACCATAAAGCTCAAAGTGTTTGCTTGCATAATCAAGGATCAGCAACAGACACATTGCCTATTTCGCAAAACATGATAGTTAGCAAGTGCAGCATTATTATTGGTGCAAGCGTATTAAAAATAAAGTGTTAAATATTAAATAATGGAAAACACAGACTTGAAAGAATAAGATGTATAATTACCAACTCTGTATTATATTCAAATGCATAAACACTAAATTTAGACTAGATTTGATTTTAACTATATTTAATAGTAGATGCAATAAAAATATAGTACTTACATCAGTTCAAACATATCAACAGCCATGAAAGTCACAATTAGCTTCAAAATAAACAGAAGAACAAAATCAATGAATTCAGCTGCTAATCTCTTATGTAGTGGTGGGATTACATATTCATAGCCTCCATACCGATTAATCACTGGAATGAACAAAGTAAGTGATCAGTGATTAACAGTATAAAAATAAGTGCTATAAAATTATACATTATTTTGTAATTAAATTTCTTCTAAGCTGCTCTGGGAGTGAAAAAAAAACGTATAATACTACAGTTGCTTCTCTTCCCAGGCAAACTGTACAAGTCAGTAGAGGGACAAGAGGATCTTGGTATTTTTGTAGGCAATGGGTTGACCACCTGTCGCTACTAACCGAACTTGTACATCTCAACTACATCTCTATTGAGGGGTCACCCACCACAGGGCCCTACACCCTCCACTGACCCTCGGATCTGCCGACTAAACAATTAAAAACTAATGTTTTTAATATTTATTTATCTATAATAATTTTATATTTCAAAACTAATATTAAGCTATTAACATTTTTAATTTTATATTTTGATTGAGGGTATAAAAATGATTTGCAATTCATTGGTTTTAGTTGTTAGTTAGTTGGTTCGGTAGTTAGAACTAACATGGAAAACTCATGATGCCACGGGTGTTGGTGAAACATACCGACGGCTCCTAAGTATACTGAGTCAACTAACAATTTTCGTCAATTTCATGTTTTTGCATATTAACAATAGGTACATATTTTTTTATCTACCTGTGTTAAAAAAAAGTTGATATCCCTATAAACAACTGTAATAAACTAGCGTACATTGGATCAAGTACACAGATAATTTATTTCGCACGTCGTATACTAAGTCGAGTGCATGATACCAGTGTACGCGGGACGCGAGCGCGGCAATGTTGGTGCAAGTTTCAACTTGTACAAAGTGACTCAGTATTCGTCGAAGCGGCGCGGAGTGCGGAGGTGGTTGCGTATTTTTGTCATCCATACATAAATAATTGTTTGTTTTGTCTTGCTTTTATTTAAATTTGATGCTTTAACTTAATAGAAAGCGGTGATGGGTTCTAGATCTCGAAGAATTATTAATTTAGTTAATGAGAAATATGATAACCTAACGAATAACAATGAAAATACTTCCGAAGTTTGTGATGATGTTCAAAATGAAGAGGAAAGAGGTAAGTCGAGTGAAATTGTTATTTATTAGTGTATAAAAATATTATAGTACCTATTTAATTTATTATTATAAAATTTGAGAGTGTAACCGCGTATAGTGGTATAACTAAGATAGATCAGTATACGTTGAATATTTTTTGCTAAGTTTTAACTTGACTCATTCTACCGATTTCTGTAACTTGTTTGTATGATTTATTAAAATGGTTTACACATTGTTATTGAGCGAATAAATAAATAATGTTAGTTATTTAATCATTTATGTATGAAGAGGTACCGGATTCAATTCCATGTGCCACCATGTTAATTTTTTTTATATTATAGAAAAAAGGACAATAGGGATAGTGTTTTTTTTAATAAGTATTTTATTTAATACTTCAAATTCGAAGTGACCGTGAATGTCTCTCTGTTTCTTTCATTATTACGCCTGAAACTCTGAATTCCTTTTAGTGAAAATGTAGTATTAGAATAAAAGCAGCCTTGGATATAAGCAAAGTTTCATATTCATTTATTTATTGCTCATGTTGCTTTACAATATAAAATATTTATGTATTGGAGTTATGAAATCATGGCATGTTAGAGCATTGAAATAACGACAGATATTTAAGTACTTATATATAAGTGTCGGCTTCTACATGGACATAACGTAGCTAGTTTATATAATAAAAAAATAGTTTACAGAATTTGTTTCTATGTATTGCACGACTGTAATAGTTTGCTCTTTTCAGAATCTCCTCTTCCTGCCGATGCACATTTCACCCAAGAAGAGTTATCAATATTAGATGACATCGATTTGGAAGATACTGATGACTTTTTACGAAATCTACCCTCCAATTCTTCTATTTTTCCGAATGATATTCCGGATTTTTCACCAGCTCCTATCAATAAAAACTTCCCTGACGAACCTCCACACAAAACTGGCACTCTACTATCTACTAACACTTCATCGCCCTCAGAAATTGAAGATTCGCAACCTAACACACCTAATCCATATTTTTGTGAAAGCACGAACATTCCAGGTTTGAATATCAAAGAAAATCCTAGTACCAGTAACTGTGATGACAAAATACATGATGATACTCCAATGCCATCACCCTACTATGATTTTTGCCCTTCACCCTTTCGCGAGGACGCCTCTTGTGTTGATAGTCCTGCCTATACTCCTGCATCTAATGTAAACGACACAGACTCCCCAGTTACTACTCCAACTTTTCGGAGTCGCAAACGCGTTTCAGAGACCAAGAAAGACAAAGGTAGACAAAGAGAACGTTTCATAAAGGATTGGAAGGATGAGGTAAGAAAACGGAACGTCAATCGAGGCTTACAATATACTAGTAGAAATGGAAAAGTGCATAATAAAAAAATACTAAAACCTTCATGTCCTACAACGTGTAGAAAAAAATGTAGTGAGAAAATATCGGAAGAGGCTAGAGCAAACATTTTTGAAATGTTTTGGAATATTGGAGATCATTCCAGGCAGTGGGACTTTTTGACTAAGTATGCTACTAAAGACATGAAAAAGAGGACAACAACAGATAAGGAGAATTCGAAAAGACTGAGTACTATTTCTTACACTTTACCTATTTATGAAAAAGACTACGTTGTTATTAGAAACGTTCCTGTATGTAAAACTATGTTTTTGAATACTCTATCTATAAGCTTCAATTTTCTATATACAGCTTTGGAAAAACTCGAAAAAGGACAAGGAGTTGTACAGTCTGATCAGCGAGGAAAGCATGTTAATCATCTGAAAAAAATAACTGATGACATGAAAAGTAGTGTACTTGATCATGTTGCAAATTTGCAGCCTGTGGAATCACACTATATCCGCAAAGATTCCACTAAAAAATATCTTGATGGATCTTTGTCGTTTCCTAAAATGTATAAATTGTATCAAGAATGGTTTGATCCCAATAAGTACACAAATAAAGTTACCAGCGTGCGACAATATCGTGATATTATCAACAAAAACTTAAATATTGGTTTCCACAAGCCCAAAAAAGATGTTTGTGAAGAATGTCACATATTTGAAAATAATAAACAGCGCACAGATCAAGAAATAGCAAAACAGGCAGAACACTTGAATCAGAAAGATTTAGCAAGAAAGTTAAAAGCAGAAGACAAAGAATTAGCACAACAGCAACCTGAAATTCTAACAGCAGCTTACGATCTCCAAAAGTGCTTGAATGTACCCCATGGAAACGTTAGCACATTTTATTATAAACGTAAACTTACAGTTTATAATTTTACAATATTTGATATAGGATGTCGTCAAGGTTATTGCTTCACCTGGCACCAACAGACAGCTAAAAGAGGGGCAAATGAAATTGCTAGCTGTGTTTATAAATTCATTGAGCAAACAGTCAACGTTGGTATAAAAGAGTACAAATTCTGGTCTGATAACTGTGGTGGTCAGAATCGAAACAGGATCGTTTTTCTGATGTATATGATGGCCAGTTATAAATATAAAATACAAATTAGTCATCGTTTCTTAATTGTTGGCCATACACAGAATGAGGGCGACAGTATGCATGCTCTAATAGAAAGACAGACTAGAGATAAAATACTTTATACACCTGCTCAGTGGTACACAGCGTTCCAATTCGCTAAAACCGATGATAAATCTTATAAAGTCACTGAAGTTTCTCAAGATATTGTAATGGACTTCAAAGCTTTGCTTAAAAAGGTTAATAACTGGATTTTTAGCTCTGATGGGTCTAAGATGCAATGGAATAAGGTCACCGAAATAAGGACTGAGGCAGAAAATCCTTACAAATTATTTTATAAAACTAGCTACATGCAAGATTCGTACAGCTGGATTGATTGTGCTAATAAACCTAAAGCAACACGTAACAACATTGTCCATAATACTGAAATTTGCGATCTTCGCCCAGCTTACAACAAGCCGATCCCAATAGATAAAAATAAACACAAAGATTTAATGGACATGTGCCACAAACTGATTATACCAAAGGAATATCACTTATTTTTTTCTAATTTGATTAAAACTGAGAGCAATACAGTTGAAAGCGATTCAGAATAAGTAAAAACATTTATTTTTTTTGATATTTTTTCACTTGTTAAGTTTTTTTCTCATGTAAATTTTTGAGACTGATTTAATTCTAAGCCATCATTAGTATCTTAAATATTTAGACTTCTGTGATTTTCATTATAGGCCTTAAAAATAATTGTTCCTATATAAATGCGGTTCCAAATATAATACAATTAGTATTAACTCTTATTTTTTGAAAATAAGACAATGGGCAATTGAAACAATAAACATTTTTTATCTTTGTTTTTTAAGTCTTACTATTTCTATTTATGTTGATTGTATGGAAAATTTTAAGTTGTGGTAATGTTACCAATTTGTTTTTGTGAGATTTCTTTTATGAGAATTAAAGTTTTAAACAATTTAAGGGTATTTAATTCATTTTACCTATCTTTTAATACACTTGACTCAATATAAAAATGGGTTGCTTTGAAAGTTATGTTCTATGCATAGTGAGTCAACTCTTGATATTTTGATAAAAATAATATATATCAGATAAAATGTAACATAGAAAAATTTCTAATAAGCGTATAAAAATATTTTTTACTAAATTTACCGAATAATGCTTTCACAAAAAGTAAATTCGTTAGTACGACGTACAAAAAGGTAAGTGGTAGGTGATCCATTCTTAATAAACAAACGTCAACGTACACTGGTGTATCTACATTATCTCTCAAATTATTAAACTATTATGAATTTCATTGTACACTATTCAAAGCTTTCATTATGTTCATTTGAAAATAATTAGTTATTTTTTCTTGATTGTGTTAACATTTAAAATATGACCTTTCACTCTTCATAATGCTCTTCCTGTAAAGTTATTAGAAGTGCAGTTGACTCAGTATACTTAGGAGCCGTCGATACGTTGGTTAAAAATTTTAATTGGTTTTCGGATTAGTGGCTATATATTTATGGTTGCATGCTAGGTGCTTGGATCTGGCTTCTCGTTGCGACTGTAGTGTCTTGTGTTCGTGATCATGAGTCGGCAGATCCGAGGGTGTAGGGCCTGGTGGTGGGCGACCCCTCAATAGAGATTTGAACTTCCGAATAGTGTCACCTGATACAATTAAATATTCAACTACACCTTTAAAATTGGTCAGAAGTGGCACCATGTTGTTCTATTGGCCCTTGGTGCTCTGTCTACCCCGTAAGGGATAAGGCGTGATTATATGTATGTATGTAAAAGTATGTTGTAGCTAAATATTTACAGGGTCTTACATTCTGCAGGAGTAAGATTTCCTTCAGCAGGTTGAGCAGCAGCAGCCGGTTCTGGAATTATCCTGGGCAGGTTTGGTACTCCAAATGCGAATTGTTGACCCGGAATCTGATAGTTATTATTCAGTAACGGCACATTTGTGGGATTGTTTTGGAGTCCTTGAAATGTCATCATGTAGTAAGGAAAGCATGTAGAGAAATTTTGATGCATTTGAGCTTGTTGAATCCACAAACGCAATGCTTGAAAATAAGCTTCACGTTCAGTGGGTGCATCACCATTTCCATTAGAATTTTCTGCTCCAGTGGGGGGTGTCTCATTGTCCGGGAGTCTTTCTGTATCAGCCATTTGAGCAAAAATTTTCTGGATATTCTTTAAGACGGCAAATTTATTGAAATAAATCAAAAATAGTTTTAATAATATCAACACAAGGTACACGTCAGTCAGCCAGCCTTAATGTTTTTGTTTTTTTCTACATTTTTTTTTTTTTAGTTTATCCCGAAGGAAAGGCAAGGGGAACTAAGCCCATACAGCCTAATCATTGTTTAGTAAAATGTATTCTGAATTTATGATGAATGACAATGATGATGAATGGAAGCGTCGGAAAAATCCTCAAGAACAAGTGTAAAGTTAGTCAAAATGAAAAATTATTGCAGAAACAACTTACATGCACCCATGAGGAGATCGTAATCCGGCTAAAGTTTTACTCGGCTTACCTGCGTATAAAACCATGCACACGCACTAGATTCACATCACAAGTAATCAAAATATAACTTATCTACCAGAAAACATCACTTTACGGACACATGCAAGCCATTTACAAATAATTTTTGATTTTCACAAGAAAATTACACCTGCACCCTTCCAGCTTTTCCCGCCGAATCCTTTTTTTCTACACCTCTCTACTTCCCCTCACCCCTAACCACTTGACAGTTCAAGACCCGTCCAAAAACTAAAAATCGCATCGTGTAAATTATCCTTAGATTATTAAATTATCTAAGAAAAATAAAAAATTGTCTATGAACTGTATGCTTTTTTTTTAGTTTATCCCGAAGGAAAGGCAAGGAGAACTAAGCCCATACAGCCATTGCCTTTAGTAAATGATTTTTGAATATATGATGGATGATAATGATGATGAATGGAAACGTCGGGGAAATCCTCATGAACAAATGTAAAGTTAGTCAAAATGAAAAATAATTGCAGAAACAACTTACATGGGCTACAAGGCTACAAGATCGTATTCCGGCTAAAGTTTTACTCAGCTTACCTGCGTATAAAACTATGCACGAGCACTAGATTCACATCACAATTAAACAAAATATAACTTATATACCAGTAAACATCACTTTACAGACACATGCAAGCCATTTACAAATAATTTTTGATTTTCACAAGAAAATTACACCCGCTCCCTTCCAGCTTTTCCCGCCGAATCCCCTGAACTGTATGCCAAAAGCCCACAGATAAGCAATGACCATGCCTCAGTGGCTATTCTCTAACAATTATTTCAATTTATGCGGCCTTAAATGTTATAATAAAAAAATGTTTGAAAAAAATAAACACAGAATTTTTCGTAGTAAAAAAGCACAGATATTGGGGTCAGTCCACTCTGATCATATGATCCGTTGTAAGTGGAAACTGATCACGCATTTTGGTACACTCTAATCACAAATAAATAATTAATATCTGTCTATGATAAAACTAGCATAAACACTGGACACTATAAATTTCGCCCGATCAAGTAATAAACATTTTTTTTTAATTTACATAATTTCCCAGTATTTTTATTTGGCATAAACATATTTTGTTTGATGTACAGAGTACGTACCCTTCGTTAAGGGTGGCAACGAAAAAAACATGTAGTATAGATATTTAATTTTATAAACAAACCTGATATCTAAATCAGCTCTTTTAGTTAATGAAATTAACAATAAAACACAAAAAATCAATAAAACGTAGTTTGAAATATAGGTTTTTTTATCAAATACATTTTAGCCTCTTCGATTCGGTACGTTTAGTTCGGACATAAGACATTAGTCGGCCTCTAAACATTAACCGTAACAGATATCTAGGACATGAAATTAATCGAAAAGTTCAATCGATAATTTCGAATAATTTTGGAGCAACACAATTTTAATTCCGCCAAAGTGGTAACACTTCAAATGACATTTTACTCTACATAATTAAAAATCGGAGTCTAAAGATACCAAATCCCTGATAGTCCTCAACACGTACAGGCCGCGTTAATTTGCCATCGTTCATATAATATGTTGTGTACTCCTGCCTATCCTTGCTATTTTTTTTTATTACACTCTGAGCCATTAATGGTGGTGGTCTGTCGGAAGGGCTGGGTGTAAACGTGATTTTTCAGACTAAAATGAGAGATAACTGTTTAAAGATGTTCTAGTTTAATAAGATAAGTCGGGGAGACATTGCGCTACAAATATTTGTACAGGTGCTCTATGTAAAAATATATGACTTGGTATTTTATCACATTTTTGTGGACCGGGGCAATCAGTAACTCATTCCTATTCAGTGCTGTGAATAATTGACTGCACCCTTTAGAAACCAACTGTGTTTATAGCCGAAGCAGAAAAATACTGTAAGTACAAACATTTTTCAATGCTTTACAACCTATCTAGGCACCTTGTTTTCACGCTCACTAAAGTTTTAAAGTGATAGATATCGTAAACATCCTGGATTTTGTTAGTAATTGATACGATATCTCCAGTCACTGTTGTGCTACTTCACCCTATAATTTTAGCATTAATTCTTATAGAAATGTGTAATTTAATTTTATACAGAGGTTGACATATCTATACATATAATAAAAATGTAATGGATCTCTGTCTATACATGGAAGATATACAGGATGTAACAAAAAGGGTATGTTAAGCGAAAAGCTATGTAAATACACTATAGAGAACCTATCCACAAAATTTGAGATCGAAATGGAATGTTTATTTTTCCCGATAGTATGGAGAATTTTTAAATATCTCAGGAATTTTCATACAATCTTGAAAAATAAAAATGCGATTTCGAGTCTCAAATTTTGGAAATAGGTTCTCTATAGTGGGCTATTTATACAGCTTTTCGCTTAACATACCCTTTCTGTTACACCCTGTATAAGAAAAAATATTATAGAATATCTTTATCAACACAAAACAATGATGATAGTACCCAAAACAATGATTTTTGGAATTTTTGTCTGTTTGTCTGTGCGTTTATGCACGCTTATCTCAGAAACGGTTGAACCGATTACAATGCAGTTTTCAGGAATATATTGTGACAGGTCCTAATTTCAGATAATTTTGATATTTTGTTTTTTTTCTGTAGTCCACGCGGACGGGTCGCAGGCGTCCACTAGTTATACAATAAAATTGTTAACTAGGTTTATTTTCACTTACCCAAAATAATGTAGAAATTGGTTCCTATAAAAGTCATAACTTTTATCATCTAGTAAACTAGTATGTTACATAGTGAAATATCTATAAAATAAAATTCTATATAATAAAGAATATTCACATTTAGATTAGTTTATGTAGTATCTGACTACCTATATTTGATTTTCCTAAATAAAGACAATTTTCTACAGTTATATCTATTCTGTATTAGGATTAAGCTGTATGTGTTCAATGATTTGAGTTGGTAGTCAGTGATTTTTTGGTCACACATTTATTGCATTCACTTTGATGCAGTTTGTTTCACACAATGCGTAATGTCTGCCAGCTTATCCTATGAATGTCTTGGTAGTATGCCACTAAAGATATTGTACCCATAACTAGGTATATGGTCGCTAAATGCAAGTACTTGCAAGTGTTGCATGCTTTTTGCCACAAAATTATGCATTTATAGATAATACATATTCAGTTTACATAATTTAAGTCAAATTTCTAATGTTATCTAATGTAGGCAGAATGTAGATATTATCTTGGTTCTTAGTTACCCAGAATATCTATTTTAAAACATCGAAAAAATTCCTTCACCTATTAGTTGTTTGATCCCAGACCCAGATAGGTCAGTCAGTGAGCAAGCAACTTAAATAGGTACCTACCTAACTATAAAATCAAGATATTCAAAAGACTAGGTAGCTACTTTCTTTAAATAATAATGATTTAGCAAAATAATATAGCTGTAGTTCATATATTGTTCATATTCATTAAATAATAGGTACATACATAGTTTTTAAAAGTTTATGTTAGAAAATAACATACTTTTTCCATATAAAATGGTACTTCCATTCAGAACAATTTTGTAAGTAAATTATATGTAGTATAATAGACATGATAATAGTAATGCAGTAAAGTTTATTAGACAAATAAAATTAGCAACTTTTACAAATGAAATAGCTCAAATAATTAACAATCTTTTAATATAAAATTATTAATAAAGAAATGGAAAAAATTCTTCACCCTTCGCCCTAAAAAAATTAACCATCTACATATAATTGCGTGTACTGACTCTGTTGACGGTGCATATTTGATTTAGTCGGCGTCGTAGATAGGTTGTGCAGCGCACGCGATGGGTCCGCGCGTCGCCCCCGACGCGACACCGACACGACTCGCTGGCGTCATCGGGGCGGGTCGTGACGCGCAGCACACTGTATGTCTTGCACGAGGACATTGTGCGTAATCTGTAGGGTATTTAAGCATGAACCGTTTTACGCGGCATAACGCTATAGACTCGCAAGTAAAATCTATGAGATAACTAACTTAGTTATGACAGTGTGACCATAGCTTTACGGACTAGTAGAGCTAGTTAGTTGGGATGCGATTTTCTTGTTTGAATGATTATCATTCTCCGGGCGAACTGAACCATTTTGTTTCCATGAGGCATTCTAGAAGACTGCTGCTATATACAGTGCAGAGTGACGTTTCACTAGTCTCGCTACCACATCGGAGACAGTGCTGGTTTAAGAGTTCATAGAGGGCACGAGTAGGTTGTTGGTGTAGGTGCTCTTGCAGGCTACTTCCAGAATTACTCCAACCTTAACTTATCGCCAATCAGCTCAGATTGGAGGTTAATCACCGTTAATCACGTCTTAGATAGGTTACCACAGCATTATTGAACCGCCTCGGTGAAGACGTCGTTCATATCAGTTTTTGGAGTTCCTAAGTTCTGAGTCACATCTCTTTCTGTTAAGTCATTGAGTAACACGGACAACGCACTTTATTTTCCGAAAAATGAGTCATATAGGTAACGTACCATGTAAGTAACTCCCAAATGTATAATTCTAAGATATACTATAACATCATCGTTTTTACATTAATACTAGGTAAATACTTCTTAGAAGTTGATACCTGATAGAATTTATCATAAATAACTAATTTCTTTGAAGCATTAGTCGTAAACAGCAATCTATACAACCTATCTATCTATACATATAATAAAAATGTAACTGATCGCTGTCTGTACATGGAAGATATATAAGAAAAAATATTATAGAATACCTTTATCAACGCAATAGTACCCAAAACAATGATTTTTGGAATTTTTGTCTGTTTGTCTGTGCGTTTGTGCACGCTAATCTCAGAAACGGCTGAACCGATTTCGATGCAGTTTTCAGGAATATATTGTGATAGGTCCCACTTAACATATAGGCTACTTTTTATCCCGGATAATTTCGACATTTTGTTTTTTCTGTAGTCCACGCCGACTGAGTCGCGGGCGTCCACTTGTATTCAAATAAATGCGTAATCTATCTTAGTTATGGAAGGCATTAGAGCTTGGTATCTATATATTAAATTCAATTACTACACCTTCCTGTAGAAAAAACACAATTACGTAATTTTGGGAGATACCTTGATGGTCCCGTCTGTGGTCTTCATACTCGTAGTTAGATGTTTCTTCGCGATTTCCTGATGTTGACTGTTCAATGTCAATAGATATTTTAGCTTATTTAGCATCTCGATCAATAGTTGTTATTGTTAACTTTCATATGACAGTGAAGATTTTTTTTCGTTATTGGCATGCATGCCGGAACGTAAATTAAAAATTCAGATAGTTATTATACCTACCTCAAAAATGTCGCGTCTTATACGGTAGTTAAGGGTCCTCAAATCGTCGTCTCTCTAAATCACAGGCTATTCCTGCAAATAGGCGACTATTGTGGTGTTTTCAAAGGGTTTTGCCCAGGTTTAGTGCAAGAAATCAAATTGAATTATTGTCGGCCACATCTTAATCGTATTCATTTTAATTCAATATGAGAGTTCACCGCGTAACTTATTAGGTACTCAACTGAACTGATAATCAACTTCGACTGATTTTAATTTATTATCTACTAGCGACCCGCGCCCCGGCTTCGCACGGGTGCAATGCTGATATACATATAAATCTTCCTCTTGAATTACTATCTATATCAATTTTAAAAAACCGCATTAAAATACTCACGTTGCGTAGTTTAAAATATCTAAGTATACATAGGGACAGACAGACAGCGGGATGCAACTTTGTTATGATGTGTATTTAAGTAGCATTTCTGTTTTAATTAGCATGAAAGAAAGCATCTGATTAGAGCTTGTAATCCTAGGCGTTGGAATAATAAAGATGACGTCCATTTTTGCGGAATTTGGGATGACTTATCATCGCAAAACCCGTGTCTTAGCAATCTAGCCTGTAATAATACGAACTGTCAGATCGGTATGTAGTGTACCTATTCGCGCGAGATTTGCCAAACGCAACAAACATCCAAGGAATAGAGGCCGCGGAGGTAGATCAAAAAAATACGAAGGTAGAGGTAGCTTTGCAGAGAAATATCATTAACATTCCGGGCGTCTCGCCCGGCCTCCTAGTGATTCGCGCGCTATAATTCATAAATCACGGGGCATTTACAGCTTTGATAAACGTGCCGGCTCCGTAACATTGTGGCGATGTTTCCGCTTTGCGGCCTTTGGGGGTGTTTGTGCAGATTTTTTATAATGCTTTATTAGTTTTAATTAGGGATTGTAGCTTCGGTGTTCGACAAAAGGTATTTCAGTATTCTTTTAGGATAGAAAAAGTCATCTTCATCGGAGGTAAAGTAGGATTTACATAAATATACACACGGCGGCGCAAATTGGTGGTCAGAACTGCAGGATCACGAAGGAGATTCTTCAGCTACGTTTAGCATATAGGGGCCAAGTGTAGGTAAATGATGAACTTATGGCCTTAGACAAGTAGCTTAAAGACATGCACGGAAGGAGATGCAGCTGATGTATTCTAGCTAAGTCCCGCATCAGCATAGGAAAGTATGATTTAGGAGCTGAATTCATACCTATCTACGTGTAGGCTCACGTAGTGAGTCTATTCATGTGTGGGAACGCGGGGCTGAGCCCCAGGCGAGTCAAGTATGCAATAAGCGGCGATTTCCGCCCATCCGTGCCTAACCGCTGATGTGTGTCGTGACTATATTATTATCGACCTACTATACTGTTGTTGAAAGTTTGGTTTTCGGAATCCGTAGAAAAGAAATATTTCAGAGCTCAGATTAAACAATCGGTAGTCCCTTTTATTTTAATCTAAGTTTCAGGGGCTTTATTGGAATGAGCTCCAATATCTTATTAAGTTCTCTTACGACGAAAAGTATTGTATGGAGTAGAATTCTATATCCTTTTGAATGGCTATGATTAAAATTCAATAGGCGTCGATCCGTCCGTCGGTACCTAGACATATTTAGGAGATCCGACGCACTATAAATACAAAGTGGCAGCGTGAAGAATGCGCTCCGAACTGAAAACAGATAGCGTACAACAGGCGCACATGGCCACGCCTCTGACGTCACAACTATGGTATAAAATAACAGTAGAACGTGTAAACTTGCAAGCACATGAAAAACAGTGATTGAAAGTGACATTGGTAAAATTTATCAGCGCTGTGTAATTTGCTAACTGAACTAGTTAGCGCGAAAATAAAAAAAATAAAATACCATCTGGTATCTGTCAAATTTAGGCAATGTTTAGCTTATACAATGTTTAAATTGTTTTGTACTAAAATGTATTATGTCGCAAGTAGTGGGACTACATCTACAGGATGCTCTACCATTCGCCTCTACACTATGATAGTGTCGAATAAAAAAATCGCATCGTTTGTTCTACGTTTACGACAGAAGATCTGCGCCAACGATAATATGCCTCCAGGAAGCTGCGATAGGATTTATTGCTGAGATTTTTACTGCGGTGTAGTACACGATAATTGAGGAAAGATAAAACGGGACTGTTCGCTGTATTTTAATTAAAGATCAAACGTCGAACGGCTTATTGGTTTTGAAACTACTTACGGGGTATATATTTGTAGTAGATAGGCACCTAACACGATAGATTCTAGCGAGAACCTCATGAGAAGATAAAGGATAATGTAATGCATCTGTAACTCAAGTTTGTCTGTACATTAAGGTTATAGCAGTAAAAAATATTATGGGACGTTCTGAGAGCCAATAGTAGCTTTTTACACTAATACTAACTTATTGATTTTTTGTCTGTCTGTATGTTTGTTAGCGCTTAAAACTTATGCGTAAGGATCAAGAGTACCCTAAATCGACGAGCGTGCATGTAGACCCGTGAAAGTAGACAGGTTAAGCAAAGAAGTGTGCCGTGACCGTAGCAAATGAAGATCGCGATCTCTGCCTAATCCTCCGAAAAAGAGCGTGATTTTATGTACCTATTTACGTAAAACTTTAAAAATTATTTTAATATTCAGACATATCTCAATCTACAATATCGGATAGAAAAAGTTTATGACTATAAATAACATTGGGATACCTTTCCGCACCTAAACATCAACTTGTCCAGATAGACCCTGCTTCTCGGAAGGTACTGTATTATATTGCACTCACCTTTCTATTATTCTCGGCTCTTATTGTTCCCTTCATTGAACCATCAGACATTCCTGACGGATCGATTGTTGCTCCAGTATAATACTTCAATGGGAACGCCATTTGCTCGGTTACTTTTAGAATGTAAGGGAAAATGTGTAGTCAATATATCTAGTTTGCGGTTTTAATTATGGTGTAATGATTGCGGTGTAATAACGTCATTGATTTAATTAATAATGTACTGCATTACAATTTATAATAAACATAAATATAGGCACAGTTTCCGGTATTACTGTAGCTACCTACCTATATGATAGGGGAAAAAAAAATTGGAACGGACAACCTAGTCAGGACCGCGGGCATCTGCTGGATGCATCTTCGCTTCCAACGCTGTAATGATGATAATTTGCATCTGTCCCTGCTATGCTAAACATGGCTGTGTTATCTCCTTTAGGATGCTGCAGTTTTGGCTACACCATACCCCCTAGCATGACCACAGATGACCACGCATCGTGGATAACGTATTGTACGATAACTAGGCGGCTATTTTTTTTTTTAATCGTATTTGACAGGCAAAATGTCGATAAATCAGTTCATCATATCGTGTTTCGCAGGTCATGCTAGGCTTGCATGTCTGGATCATAGCCGCGTGTATATGTATGAGATTCCTTATTCTATGTTATGTACCTATACAGGATGATTTTTGGTCGTCAACGTTCCCGAAAACTACGGAATCTCCTCATCATCACGATCATTTTTCTCAATGGAAGCATATCTGGGAAGTGTCTGGTTTCCAAAATATTAGGGTCCAAAGTTGAGTAAATAGACTGCGATTTTCTGCATAAATGCACATAGACGCGCGTAGCAGGATTTTTTCACAAAAAATAATTAATATCTGTCTATAAAAAAACTAACATAAACACTAGACACTATAAATTTCGCACGATCAAGGAATTTAAATTTTTTTTTTTCCCAGCATTTTTTTTGGCATAAAATTACTTTATTTCATGTATAGAATACGTACCCTTCGTTAAAGGTGGCCACAAAAAAACACCCTGTATATTATTATTATTAACTAGCGGACCTGACAGACGTTGTCCTGTCCCACGCCTTTGAACTAACGTCACCCAATTGTTTTGCCTTCCCGGACTTTCAAATTGCGAACAAATTGTTTGTATGGGAATATAGAAAAGTAATGTTTTAGACATGTTCAGGCATTTTTTTATATTTTTCTCCGTTAGAACCATCCCTATACTTCAAGGAATACGCTAAAAAAAGAATTAGCGAAATCGGTTCAGCCGTTCTCGAGATTCGCGCTTACCAACACATTTAGCGATTCATTTTTATATTATAAGTAGATTAGGATATAAAACTCTTGTATGCCCCATCGTTTTTAAAACTAGTTGTTCTCAAATCGTACATCATGTTACTACAACTCATAGTGCAAGAAATAATTCTATTCCTTAATATGTAACACGATATGTTTTACCAGTTTACAATTGGACCCTGTTACGCGAAAACGTTCCAATCCACAGGTTTGTCAAAATTAAGACCTTTGCAGTCGAAGTGTATCTATGTTGACGTCAACGAGTAGCCGCGCGAGTTTGTCCTCTGCACATAACATTACACGCTATTTACGTACTTAAACATGTACGGGTGGAAGACACGCCCCCGACCTTGATACTTTACATTGGAAATTTTACTATTTGCGTCAATTTGTGCTGTTATTTTTTAAAATACTTCAGTTGTATGTAGCGATAGAGCGTAACATTCGTGATACACTACCCGTTCTACTAATAATCCGCGTGTAAAGTTATGTCCTCCTTATACATAACTATTGACATCAAAATATTTGCATTACATATCTGTCAAATTAAACCGAGTATAGCTTATTGTACCTATATAGTTTAAAGTTTTTTTATTTGTGAGGCCCTACATGTTTTGTGCTTACTCTTTCATGCAAAAACTATCGCACAGATTTTGACGAAGTCTTGTGATATATCTTATAGCTTTTCGTCAGAATGACACACCACAGGCATGAACGTATAAACAATAACGGACAGAGTGTTGTCAATACACAGAGTGAGGCATTCATAGTAAGCTCGGTAACGATATTCCATGGAGTAGGGATGTGTTATTATTACGCGTTATCTACCCACTTAAAGAAACCATCGGCGCCTACTAGAAAATACGCACACATGCGCAACGCGCCGTCATTTCGGTGCTTCAATCTGTGCATTGACAGCATTACGTCCGTTGTTCTTTATACGTTCATGACCACAGGCTATAATTTACGAGTACTCGTACACCCAGCGAACGACTTGAGCCTCATTTGTTTATTACAATAAATAGCTTTTTCCAACCAAAGTTCTAAAGGCTTTTCAAAACTCCCCATTGTACATTGCTCCCACGTATGTTTACTAATTATGACGAAAATCGTTTAATTAACACGCTCATCAAAATAACTAATGAGCTTATTTAAGCTAATTCCCGTAATATTGCTCGCTTCTAACGCATGGTTTATTTATCAAACACTAGGCGCTTGTAAACCATGTTATTTTATTAAATACATAATTAATTATAAATTGAAGTTTTGGTGGATGTTTGGATGTTATATATTATAGAGCTTTTCTATAGTTGCGCCACACTAACTTTTAACCAGAAAAGTAGTTAGTATTTTATAATAATAGCTATAAGACTTTTTACATTAAATTTAGGCTATAAAAGACGTCTCATTAGGTTTTCTTGTACAATAGGTACTATTAGCTTTCTCGCCATTTTAACCATTTTATAATTATATCGCGACTATACTGTTTAATAATAATGTAAAACGTGCACTACGGGACCCATCACGGATAAAATGGTGATCGGACAAAGTCACGAAAGATAGCTAGTGCTCCATATAAAGTCAATACCGATACAACGGTCGTGTAGCCTCCAAGGCCTCAAAATCCGTTCCCTAAGCATAAATAGGGACGGACAGACAGCGGCAAGCGACTTTGTTTTATAATACTCGTATGTAGTGAATATCATTTGTAGAACTCTGGACTAGATTTTGTGGTATTTTCTGCTCTAATGATATCACGAAGAGTTTAGATGTATAGTTACTTGTTTTTAAATTAAATCATATGATTTAGAACGTGTACATTTTATCTTGCTTTTAGTTCGTTTGCGTCATCGACAAAAAACTAGCAGTTACCTATTTAGGACAAAAATAACTTTACATTTCCTTATCGCAACATCCTTATACATACCTGACTGAGCTCCTATTGTGTGTTCAATCTGTAGGCAAATATGTTGTGTGCTGTCTGTTGACCTGATCTTAAACCCCCTAAAATATGAGCTGTGACCTTTGCTACTTACTTAAATATTTATTATATTTAAAGGTGTCGTAAATATCTCAGTTTTATTCTATGCGCTAGGAAATTCTAACGCGGTGGCCGGCGAGCTGCCAGGCATTATGGGCTTTTCGATTTTGTTTACTTATCATAGAATCTTGCGCTCTCTAACAAAATTCACGCTAGGGTTGTTTAACTTGTCTCTGTTTTTAACAGCCAACCAATCAAGGCATTCGTCATATTGATTGTCATATTGATTTATTAATTATCCTTGTCAGTTGTCACTAATTAAACTTGTCACTGATCTTTTACACCTGTTCCCGCTTTGCTAAACGTAGCTATAAGATCTCCTTTATGATCCTGTAGTTGTTGAACACAGGCGTCTGTAGTTACACGCGTATTCAGATGTATTTCAGAATTGTTGGTAATGCTTTCAAATTGTTTACATCCATCTGCTCTATCTAGAGCTCTCTGCAAAATACAGCCAATGATAGGTATATCGATACGGATTTAGATTTTATGTGTTTTCGTCTCAATTTAGTAACGGTTTCGTTCGTCCTATCCTAAACAGTTTGATTTGATTTACTTTAATTTACTCGTAGAATTCGTTTAAAATATTCACTGCTGCCGACTACGTATTTGCGTCTTAATGGTTTTCTAGAGGTGCCACCGACGCTTATTTGCGTCCTGGCACTTAGTGCCATCAGTTCAACGCCTGATTAGTAAATCTGCCGTCAGCGAACGTGTGGTGACTATTAGCCGCCAGATACTAGGTGCTCCTTAGGGTACATTACAAGTGACCATCAGATAATTTAATAGAATCTAGTTATAAGAATTACAAAATACATACATACATACATACATATAATCACGCCTTTATCCCTTACGGGGAATTACAAAATCTCCACATTAAAGTACCTGATGAAGTAATTTCTCCCCTGCAAAACAACCAAGTTGTACATAATCAAGGTAAATTAATTAGCAATTTTCCCAAAAGATTGAGTTACTACAGTCAAGGCGAGCTTATTGATCCTCTCGTACTATACGAGTAGGAACGGATGGAGTATTTATTTGTTCGTGAGATCTATCCAACAATGTTATTATTTTGCGTGGTAAATGTTTAGGGTCGGATGTCTTGATATGAAACATGGAGATAATAATAAATAAACAGTATTAGCATTATAAGATGTATTATCCTCGGCATAATTACAATCTCTGTTCTGTACACTTCTTATTTTATGATTGAATTGATGAACGCCCCCGACTGCGTCAACGTAAACTTTAGATATCCCGTTAAATCCCGATATTACATTATAAAATTATTAATAAAGAAATGGAAAAAAATCTTCACCCGAGTGGTAATCGAACCCACGACCACTGCATACCGTGCCAGCCGCTCTAACCACTGAGCTACCTTACATTGCTTATGCCTTTGAGGATTTATGTCACACAAGGTCCAAGTAAAGTGCATATAATCGGTAGAGGTGAAACAAAGGTGTCGATGGTAGACAAAGCACTAGCATTAGGTATCCACCTAAACCATTATCTGAAAGCAATCACGACTGGGAACATTAGCTCGCCTAGTCGTAAAGCTTAGAGTCCATTATGGCGAAATACTTTTCTAAATTGCCAGTTTAGAGCTCGGCGACTAGTGCAATGAATTTTGTTGCGGGCTTGGAAATGTCATTCGTCTTCAAAAAAGCAAAAGCGAACAAAATTAGACCGCTTAAAAAAATACTTTGCAATAACACGGTTATTTCAGCAGAATCTCATCACTTGATTTATTTGGTACGAGCAGTTGTCAGTAACTGTAAGTTATTGAAGTTTTGGCATTCATAAATTCTTATAATATCAGCATCAGATCCGACGATGATTCGCTACCTCATTATATGAAAATTTATTATGTCAGTACACCTACCTTTTCAATTAATTATATGGGATAGATCAACGCGTTCGTTCTTTAATTAACGAGGAATTAAAACATTTTACCTGGAAAGTATTCTCCACTGTCGTCCAGTAATATTTTTCCATTTACAATAGGGTCGGTCAATGAGCCCTAGGAAATAATCGCAACAGGGAAAACAATAATTTGCTAGAAAATGAAGTAAATGTTACGCACAACAATAATAGCTAAAACGTAAAACATTGCAAGTTTTATTTTCTATTAAAATATACTCTTTTCCTTTTAGTCTAAGGTAAATAAAGCCTCAGGTAGTGAAAAGTAGGTCACCTTTTGTAGTCCCTGAGTTGTTCACGATGTAGGCGGAATTGATGAATCCATTTGAGATGATATAGGATTACTTTCAACCTTCGTAATGTGTAACAAATAAATTTCTTAGGTTTAATCCATAAATGTTTTATGTGAAAAGTTAATGTAACACCTGAAAGCGCTACCACCCCACTAATTTTATAAATGCGAAAGTAAGTTTGTTTTTTTTTTGTTTGCTACATTGCCACAGTTTATTTACTCAACCAATTTTCTTGAAATTTTGCATACCGTAGAGAGTACGGAGAAGGACATAGGTTACATTCTGTAATCCATGCGTACGAAGTCGCGGGCAACCGGGCAACAAAGCTACTTTGCAATAAATGAATCCGCATGGCCTACGTATTAATATGTAGGTCATATTAATTAAGTAGGTACATGTGTATGTGATTATTAATTCTGGGCAGCATGCTGGTCTATGTTGGCTGTAACCTTGGACGCTCTGAATGAAAGCACCTTGACACGCCAGGCCGGCGCCAGCGCGGTCTCGCACCTGCTGGCGACAAGTTTTGCCCTTTCGAACGTCACCATACTGATAATATAATTGGACTATTTGACGTATTTTTAACATCGCACCGTTGTAGTAATTGTGCGAATTAAAGCCCAATTTGCTAAATACATATCCTGGTTGTTTAATTATCATTGTATTTGCACCTTTTGTTGTTTTATTGCATTTAATCCAATTTACTCTATGTACATATCTGGTACGAAGTTTTTGTCGAATTATTTCTTTCACTGTTGGTGGTTCAACTCAGGATAATTCCTCCCCTGTCTCCCACCAAATCACCACCTTGTTTTTTGGTTTTATTCCTCCATACCTATTTCTCCTTCCATGGTGATATTAACACACAAAAGCACGACGACATCGCGTTTCGTTAGTCTCGGGTCAAAGCGATTCAGGGCAACAAAATATTGTTAGCATTACGTTGACAACAATTAGATGGGGCAAGGTTACGACGAAAAACCTTTTATGAAGACAACGACAAATTATCTTAAAAGCTTTTTAGTTTGTTGCCTGTCTGAAGTTTGGAGATTTTTCGTCCCGGTTTTGTCTTTTTGTAAACGCAGAGAAGGGTAAATGTAAAGCGTTAAGTCACATTACTGTGATGTCTACCTTGAATAACAATTACCCGCATCCCTTGCAACTTGTCCCAGTTCCATTTAATTTCATTTAGATGATAAAGGTATCTATTTTTAACGTTTAAAAAGTACGGGGCCTGCAGCCTGCGTACGCAGAGATAGTTTACCATAACGATGGTCGGTATTAATCTGCGAAATAGTCTAAATTGTGCCGCTGCGGGTGTTCTCGTTCAATTACGTAGATTTAATGATACTCGTTCAGTTCAAGATCCTCCAGAAGCAAAACTTTATTGTTGACTTTTCCTGAGAGTACACTCAACGTACGTGATGAGATGAAGATGACAGTTTCAAATAAACTGGGGTAGGAGGGTAGATAGAAATTTTTAATGAGAAAACGTAGACACGTAGACATAAGGATTAACTCGTCGTAATGTACATAATATACGATTTCCAATAATTTGTTTCGTCTATACTTCGTCACGTTTTGCTTTTAATTCGACGAGAGTGTAAAATGGAGTTCACATTAATATTGGAGTAGGAGTCAGCACAGTAGGTACTCTCGAGGGACACTTTTGGGACTTTCCAGGCAAAGTTTCGCAAAACTAATTAACCCAACATTACCTACATTTGCTTATACATAGGGACCGTCACATGATTTTATTGAATTGTTACTTATTTATTTAATAAAGCCTTACCTACTAGAAAAGGACAAAGAAGTAGAACGTGTCCTTCACCTATAAAACGTTTACGCGCCCTTTCGTTGCAATCACGAGAATTTACTGCTTAAATAACTTTTTTATTTATTTTAAACTAGTGGACGCCCGCGACTCCGTCCGCGTGGACTACAAAAAAAAAACAAAATGTCAAAATTATCCGGGATAAAAACATTTTACCGGGTAAAAAGTAGCCTATATGTTAAGTGGGACCTGTCACAATATATTCCTGAAAACTGCATCAAAATCGGTTCAGCCGTTTCTGAGATTAGCGTGCACAAACGCACAGACAAACCGACAAAAATTCCAAAAATCATTGTTTTGAGTACTATTGTGTTGATAAGGTCTCCTATAATATTTTTTCTCATATATCTTCCATGTACAGACAGCGATCCGTTACATTTTTAACCGACTTAAAAAAAGAGAGGTTATCAATTCGTCTATATGTTTTTAAAAAAATTTTATAATTTTTTATGTGTGTTACCTCAGAACTCCGTCATTTATGAACCGATATCATTTTTTTTATAGTTTGTCATGGTATGCTTCCAAGTTGGTCCCATATTCACCATGTCAGAATCTGTTGATGGGATCTTGGAGAAATCGAGGACAATCCTCAAATATTGTAGGCACATGTAGTCTGTTTTTATACTTTTACTGAGCGTTTTGATCACCTACATATAAAACATAACATCTGATGATGGAATCTCTAAGGAATCTATGGATATCCTCAAATATAAAAGGCACGAGTAGTCAGTTTTTCAGATTTTTATAGAGAATTTTGGTCAGCTACACATAATATAAAGGAAACGAGGGTCTGATGATGGAGCCGCCGAAAAACAGATAGGAGAACTTTTTAGTAACAAAATCCCCCTATGGCAGGGGGAGGCCTACGTCCAGTAGTGGACTACAATAGGCTTATGAAGATGAAGATAATTGCGATAAGTGGTGAAATTATATGTTGCGTTAAGCCGTGCCTCGTATCTCGTTATTCTCATGTCTACCTCTTCCTCTATAACCATCTTACTTATAGAGGAAGAGGTAGACATGAGAATAACGAGATGACGGACCTACATATTGCACCGACCCCAAATGATTGGGAACAGGGCAGGAAGAAGGAGTGTAATTATATGTTGCTTATATTGTCAGACGTAAAGTTTCGAAGCCTACTCATTTCTCTCTTTTGTCATGTGGCCTATTTAATCATTTGCTGGCATATAAATCTGACAATATTATGCCTTCTAAACTTCGTACACGGCTTAACGCAATATATATTTGCCCTTTAGTAAAATTTTACTTTAGTAAGCTCGAGTTTTGGGAGGATGTCGGTTTAAGTTTTAAAAAAATTATTATTATTATATGTACGGACGAGGACGTAAGGTCCTCGGTAAATGCATTTCCATATAATTTGCGATTTGAAATCGATCGCAGCTATCTATGCAAACAATCTGAAAGGAGGTCAACACAATTCGATACAGTTTATTCCAACGATAAACGTCGCCATTTATCGATCAGGACCTTCTAGAAGATATATTCTGCTATTGTGATTGCGATGTGATAAATTTTATAAACATAGTAATATTCCGGCTTCTCATACAAACAAACTAATATTATAATGTTGGTATCGATATAAATCTATCAAAGACCACCGTTCATTAGGTGGAAGTTTTAAATGAAAAATATCAATTGCAATTCTGAACTAGTACGTAGTATTGTATATGCTGTACCTATTTGTTTTGTGTAGCTTTTGTTTGTATACTGTAAAGTGGGCGAGAGCGCCCCGTGACATTGGATGCAGATCATGCAGATATCAACAATAATACCGCCTCGTGCGTGACGCAATTGTCTTGCAGGTGATAAGGATTTCTATATTTTCGTATGAAAATGTGTCATTCTATTCGATGACGTCAAAAAGTAACACATTGTTTCATGCAATTTTACGATCAATTTGACCACAATGTGGTTTTACACATTGTATTCTATCGCTTTTATCTGGTTCAAGAATTATCTCGACTGAGCAAGTGGGAAATATTGAGACAACACTGGACTAGTTGAGAGCTCTCGCTATTTTTCTGAAGTGTACAGTACAGTCTCGTCGGTTGCAATATCTCTTTAGAGTAAATGTAGAGGCTAGAGAAATACTGGTATCGGATGATATAAGAAAAATAAACCTATTCATTAACCTATTTATCAATGTCTTTCGTAGAGGAAACAGTAAAATTATTATTGGCCCTGGGTGGGGTAGAACTAGCACGTTCGCTGCCGGCTGGTTTTCTTAGCATACCGACATAGTTTCAACGCCTAGTACCAAAGCGCAAATAACCGTTAGTGGTATTGCTAGAAAACCTTCATCTTCAGCCTATTGCAGTCCACTGCTGGACGTAGGCCTCGCCCAGGACACGCCACAAGGCTACTGCCATAGGGGAGTTTGGCCCATAGTCATCATGCTGGGCAGGCGGGTTGGTGACCGCAGTGTGATTTTCGGACTATGTTGTCAGTACGGGAGGCGCTGCTGCCCACCCGGAAACCCTTAATCGCCTCGTACGATACCCACGGGCAGGCAGGGGTGGCACAAACTCTACTCTGCCGGCACCACGCGGCTAAGAAAACCAACGAAACGCAAATACGCATCAGCGCGGCGGTAAATGTGCGGGGCGACCACTCGGGAAAAGCTTTGAAATCTTGTTTTATTCGAGGCTATCCTGAGAAAGGGTTAAGGGCGTTGGCGGCACTGCCTAAAAAGGTATGGATCCTTCGTGAGTGTTGCCCCGTGAGTACGTGATGAATCTACGTCATTGGCGGATGCATATAATTGTGGCGATTGTATTACATACGTCAATTGCATATAAAGTAGTTGCGCGTCGTCGTCGGCGCTCTTCAATTGTATTGCTATTTTCAAAGGACAAATGACTGCATAAACCACATTGTAGTAAATATTTAGAATTAAAAATATATAAATGGAATAAGGCGTGGTTGTGCCGTGAATAACTCTACTCACATTGGTAGTATGTACGTACGTTAGTTAGTATTATATTATGTTATTCATAGCGAAATTGTTAGTCAAATATGTACAAACTTGTGTTATTGTCTATTTAGAAACGTCGAGTTTTCTACGTAAAAAGTGGATGACTATTAGAATAATTTTATATGTTGTTGTGAGTAGGTTTAGTTTAGGTATAATTAATAATGCATTTACGTCATGTCTATTTTAATTTTAGAACTCTATTAGAGAATATAATAATTTAGCTATTTTACTAGTTGAACGTGACCTTTGTATTATTATGATTTTCATAACAACTTGCGATTTGTGTTTTACTTTTCACAGAATGACAGAAGTTATTCTCTATCGAAGATTTTTCGTGTTTGATTTTTAATATATTTACATACATGTGCACACGGCTTTGTTTCCGAAATGTAAGAGCATAAGGGAGATCTCATAGCCACTTTTAACATGGCTGGGACACATGTAGATGTGATATGCCCGATTCCGTTAAACGACTCTTACGACATACACTGAAGGATATGCAGCTGATGTATTCTCATGAAAACATCTTTATATAACAACAAACACCATCAGTCCATAACTATGCATGCACTATACATATAGGTACCTACATGGTTGTATTGACATGATGTCTTATCACATTTAGCAGGTAAAAGCTTTACCGGGTATTGATAGGAAACGCAATTACATGCTGCAGCGGGGAAGGTAATGTCATTTATTTGTGACGGCTAGGGCTCCACGGTAACAGGCAACCATAACCACAGAGTTCTGGGGCGTTATTACACTAGGACACTGTCGCGGCAACGCGTCATCTTAGTCCAGCCCCCTTTTTGACAGTTCATAGTGATGATCACTAATTGAAACTCATTGAACTGGACATGTCGTATGTGTGGTGTGTTGCCAAAATTTTCTTCAGAAAAGGAATTATGCCACTTCCAGTTGCTAAGTTTCAATGAGTGATAATCACAATGAACTGTCAAAAAAGACAGCCGATACCCGATGGTTACCATGAATGTTGAAACAGGAGTGTTTCCATTGTGGAAGCGGGACTCCGCTAGAACTGGGTTCATTGTAAGTCTATGATGGTAAGTAATAAGCAGTGGTCGGAGTAGGTATATTGAATTAAGGTCATTGACATTAAACGTATATGTTAATATGGATACGCCTCCGAGTTTCCGGATTATTATGATAAAAATAAAATAAAAATACGGAAACTTCGAAATTATTACATGAAACTAGTTAAAAATGTATCAATACTCTCAACGCTATGCTGCTAGTTTTTGGAAACTCCGGTACATTCCGGAAAAAATGCAAGTCCATGTTATGATATCATGACGCAAGTATGTAAAATCAATATACCTACTCCGACCACTGGTAATAAGGTACCTGTTTTTTCATTGATCTAATAATTTTTGGCGGATTTCGATTTAAACTCTTATCTTGTTAGATAAAAATTATGATGCGATTAAATTATGTTTTTTTTTTATCAATAAACAAAAAATGTGCATATAATACTCGTACGTCGTGGCAGCAAAAACTTTAGCGCCTGTCTTATAATAGATCTTTATTAAAACTAAATTATAGTTGATGAGTCCCAGTGATGACGTCACTGGTGTCCTAGTTTGATGGGACCCTTACAACCGTAGCCTTGTTAGCGCTAGTGAGCTATGTTAAAGTTAGGTATGCTAACGTAGTAATTACAGAAAATAACCCCCTAAGGGCGTGCGTGTGTGCGTTGCACGTCTGTGGAAAAATACCACTGGGCTACCTGGTAAAATTTACCTGCAATAACCAATTGTGGTGTCGTTATACACCCATATGAATGATGATGATAAGGTACCAACTACCGCTCCGACATTTAGATAGATTTTAGTAAGATTTATGCAGCTTCGATGCACAAATCTTACTAAGGCGCCAAAATCCATCAGAATCTAGCATATTCATTAGGGCTTGGTCATGGGTACCTACAATAGATATAGTTCGCGCATTTTGTACAGATACGTTGGCGTTGATTCTATGCGCTCTCTTTTTTCATAAGTTTGTTTCAATGAGTGCAATCGGTTATAAAGCCTGTCTGGACGCGAAATATTGCTTTTTAAAGCGACATTTTGTGTTCGCGCTAGTGAATTACGCTAGTGGGCAGCAGCGGTTTAATTATTCGTAGTTTCGAGTGGGCACTGAATTCATTGCTTGGATTTAAATACCAATTTCATCGTCTTTCTTTATGTGTACCTAATGTCAGTTTGTAAAACTGTGAAACTTACCTACTGTTTGTATTCACGCGGCCAGCCCTTAACAAGTGTCATTATAGGCACGTAATATATTTGTGGAAGAAAAGTACCATGGAATGATAGTGACTTGTCTAGGTCTGTAGATACGTAATATGGAAGCAATTGGATTTGTGGAGTGCATCATTTCTGCGAGCTAGAAGAGGTACCTACACTTAATAGGGTACTTACAGTTTTTGAAAATATCCGTTCCGATCCCAGCAAGGATCCGTTTTATTTAATTTTATCCCGTCGCGGGATCAGATGTATATTTCATTTATTTTGTATTCCGTTCTGATCGCGTGTGTCTTCTCAATGATTTTTTGTAAGTACTGTTAGCAAGTAAAACATTATACACATACAATACCTATGTGTAAATAAATAAATAAAATATTGTTTTACGAATGATTGTTGATTTGACTAACAAGTCGAGACTATTTTACTAATTCTTATTTTTGGGCGAGGAATTTTTTCCATTTCTTTATTAATCATTTTATAATTCTTATTTTATTTGTCTTAACTTTGTCGTTCTTCAATAAAACAACGTATAGAATTTTCATTTTTTTATTTACTGTTTTATTTTCTGACCTTACACATTCAAAAGAACTCCAAGGGATCAGACCGGAATCTAATTTGTTGTGGATTTAAAGTAAAAAGGGATTAGTTTAAGGGATCGGACTTGAATAGATCATATTTTTGATCTACGGCTCTTTTCTTCAGGCTTTCTTAAGTCCTGACAACGGGGTGAGTAAAAAACTAAAACCCCGCTAATGTAACGCTTGCTTTGTGTGTAGTCTAATTTTAATGTATACGTTAACTATGCATACTTTTTTGTTTGTACCATGGAGATTTCTTCTCCATGGTTTGTACCTAATTTCTAATGGTTATTTGTACGCGTTCATTGTACGCGTAAACGCAAGGCTGTTTGGAATTCATAAAAATATTTACTTTGCTTATAGTTTAAGATAATGTGCGCACACATTATGTGTTAGTTTTGCAATTAAGTCAATATTTGGAACAATGTGTGTCTTCTACAGATAGATACGTAGCGGTTGAGTTGTAGATAATATCCGATTGTTTTGCCTTCAGAAAGAAATTAAAGACTTTTTCCATTTTCCTAACACGCTCAGGCTCTCCTGACCTGTTTCCATAATTATTGTATCATAAAATATGATGAATCGTGTACTTTATTTTAGACTTTGATCATTACTCTCAATTTCATAATCATTATTCAAGAAAACATCCGGCATTCCGCGGCTTGACACATGCCTGAGTTAGTACGTAAGTTAGGTTGTCAATTTGTACTATGAACTACGAAAAAAAAAATGGATGTGTCATAATATTAATTTACCTAGCTCCGCAATATAGGTATTATCTATTTAGAGAAATATACCGTCACCTCATAATCCTTAACTTAGTAAGGATATTATAAATGCGAAAGTAAGTTCGTTGCCTCTTCAGGCTTTATTTACTCTATCTTCTTGAATTTTGCATACATATCATGTAGAGTACGGAGAAGGGCATGGGCTTCAACCTGTAGTCCACGCGGACCAAGTCTCGGGCAACAGCTAGTAATAGTAATAATAGTAATAAACAGATTATTTTGATGTCAACGGCTATAGGCAACGGCTGTGATCACAGTTTTAATGTAACTACCTCAGCAGAAAGTTTTGCATATATCTGCGGTTCCCTCCATTTGTGTGGATTGGGTGGCACGTGCCAGTTTAATCGAGTTTCTATTCTGTTTGCTTTAATCTAATCGCTGCTCGTTTGCGAGATGTGCCCCTACTTTTGTTACGTACCTACATAGAGCTAAATCAAGCAGTTTTTTTTAATGGTTAGTTAAATGAAATCATTTTATTGCATACTAAGTGTACATAACAGTTTTAATTGAGTATCAAAGCACTTATAACTTAGTAGCCCTTATGAGGCACAGCAACACTCTTAAAACTAAACTAGATAAGTAAGTTCTTATGTTTTTTTTTAAATCACATTATTATTATTAGTCTGCAGGCGTACCTAAACTATAAATAAATATTAACATTACATTGACGGAATATCTATTGGAGTAGATGTCAAAGTTAACTATTAAAAGACCCTTTAGGTTAGTGGTTAGAATATGCTGCGAAACAAATTTATTTTGTAATAAACTCTAAAAACCTATTGTTAACTCTCCTAAAAAAGGTCGCTCTTAAAAACTAAAATATTTTATTCATTCTATACTTTATGGACCTCTAATGCATATCCAGTATCCCTTTCTTAAAGATAATATTTATAACAGCCTAATATAAAAAGTTCATGAAATTTTTCGGTTTTCTGAAAGTATACGAGTAAGTGCCCATAAATTTTTGTTTAGTTAAGTTCATAAATCTCGAAAAGTTATTTATTGATGTGTATGATAACGTGCAATATTCTAAGGTACTCTTCACCAGATTATGTCGAGGTCTTAGCAAGTCGTAAATAATAGAATCTTGTTACCTACGCCAATTGAATTGAATTTGTTTATAGCATGACCGAACTCTTATGTCATGGTATAAATTGATCATTGCTAGGCACGGTCAATCGTGTCTCCTGAGCAATGGTGATAATTCACGACTCCCACCTGTACTCATTCATACGCAAAGTGATCTAGTCTAGGTGATACTGGGCTTTACGTTGTAGTAATCACGCAGCGAAAAAGCCAGACACATGGGCATTTTTGTGGGACATTTATAACGTGTGATAGAGCAAAAGATAAATCAAATATAAACGTAGAGCAAGTCAGACCGAGGGAAAAGATTTAACTAGATTCAGTTCCTGGACGTAATTTTGCTTATATGATTTGGATCAACTTATTCCATGTATTCATATCTCAAAACTCATGAATGTTACGTCTGCTCAGGAGTAACATAACAGGCGCACAGACATTTGTACAGACAGATAAAAATGGTCGAGTGGTTTTTCCAATTAATTTTCATTAGAACAGACCGGATCTGGTTACATTTGTGGCATGGATTCCCTTCACGTATCTGGAAAAGATGAATGTGGGTGAGATAAAGTGTTGGCATGAAACAGATATGGCTGAAAGTGTTATATTTGTTCTAATTACACGTGCTAATGATGGCATTACAGTGAAACATCATCGCCTATTAGCAGTGTTTGTGGAGCACTTTATTTGTGTTGTTGTGTCCTAACGCGGTGTTGGTAAAGCATTGTATGTTCTGATTAAAGCCCGCACCTGGTAATCAAGATAAACTGTGGCTTAGGCTTAACTGCATATAGATATAGGTTGAATTTTTGAAATCGTCATCTTTCTGCCCTTATCCTGATATAATAGGGTTGGCGCAATATTTATTTAAAGATCTGCCCCTTATTACCTAACTAGCAAAAGCAAAGCGATAGCGAAAATTGTACAAAAATCGCCGATAGCTTGTCAAATTCGTATTACATAAAATGAATTTCAAAGGAACTTTGACATTTCAAGGCGAATATCGCACAATTTTCGCTATCGATTTGCTTCGGCTTTGCTATTGCTTTTACGTAATCGGGGGGCTGGATTGAACTAGAAAAATCTAAAAATCAACAGAAGGGGATTTGTTCCATACGGATGTTTATATTTGTTAGTATGGAGTCATGATGGCTGATCTTAGTGAGACGTTGCGTTTGGTGGAAACAGACGTGAAATAACGTATCTTCGGATATATCACCAGGGTCATAAAGATTTCTGTTTATTGGTACCTACAATGACCTTCATATAGGAATTAAATATAATGTCATTGTTGTGTGTTTTATTAATTGACTCATACTTACTCAGAATTAATAAGATTTATATAGACAATATTTATAATCATCTGCTTTTCATGGTTGTATTTTCCTTTAATTTACTGTTTAGTAGTATGTTTGTTTAAGTAGACAATATTATTCTCTTCTTTTATCAAAAGGTGGGTGGGTTTAACTCTGACTTATAAAGCAATAAAAAAATTGATGAAGTACTTTTATTTTTTGTATCTCCAGTATTTACCTAGAGTCTCTACCTTCTCACTGAAGAAAAATTCTACATCCTGTGTTGTATTTCAGATTGCTAGCGCAAAGCAACTGCAGATTGTATTAAATTTACTACTCTAATTCCTAGCAATAACCATATTTTGGGATATTCGTATTTGGGACAGTTTATACTGCAACTGTAAATATTTATAGCGGATTGTGAATATTGTGTTTTAAATAGGGTATATTCGTAGATTTCTGGCGTGCCGATCCCTTTATAGATCTTCGAACTGAGAGCAAATATGTAAAATATACTTTAAGTCTCTGTAGATATATCTATTTACTTACCTAAACGGCATACCTGATTTCTTTGTCTATTTTAAATAGGGTATATTCGTAGATTTCTGGCGTGCCGATCCCTTTATAGATCTTTGAACTGAGAGCAAATATGTAAAATATACTTTTAAGTCTCCGTATATCTCCGTATATCTACTTACCTAAACGGCGTACCTGATTTCTTTGTCTAAGCAGTCTGAAAAAAAAAACGGAAAATAAAATAAATAACTTAAACAAAATATTATTGTAATATTTTCTTGAGATACGTATCATATCAAATAAGGATTTTATTCTTTCATAGCTTCGTTATCGTATTTGTATTATTACTAGGTACATGATTTCAAAACGAATTGGGGAAAAGGGGTTTCCTTTATTACCTATTTTAAGGACCTTAGATGTGAGCAATGTTTGTGTTTTATTAAAACAATGTTTATCTTTGTTCACAGGTGAATGCTCTGCTAGAGAGATATCTGTTCGCGGGTGAATTTCCGCACTGCCTAGCCGCCTTTATTAAAGTAAGCCTTTTTAGATATGTCTAGAGACTCAAAATTCACTCGATTTTACTGTAAATGTCGAAGAAAATAATTGTTATTTATTTTACGCAAAACGTAAAAACAGAGAAATTAACTTTTTGTCTTTTCCAATGTTCGGCAGAAAAAAAACCATCTTCCGCCAAAGCGCTATAATGTCGGTAGGGAATTATATACGTGCTTATTAATGAATTTAGCTACTGATATCTGGAATTTTCATTAAATAGTAGTAATTGTAGTAATAGGACAAACTGCGGTCACCAACCCGCCTGCCCAGCGTGGTGACTATCGGCAACTACCCCCCATGGCAGTCTTGTGGCGTGCCCTGGGGGAGGCCTATGTCCAGCAGTGGACTGCAATGGGCTGATGATGATGATGAGTAGTAATTGTATATTAAGTCTACATATTGTATTTTCTTTGAAAAATTATATTTATCTTGTCAGTTAATTCAAAGATAAACGGAAAGTTATTCGGAGATGGTGAATTGTTGGTTTTGACGGGGATTCAAACTTATAATCCGAGTTCGCAATCTCTTCAACTTGATACCTGTTACAGAATGGTTTTCTCTTACAAATATAGGTATAACTTGAGGACGAACTCAGAACTAATATAAGTAATACCGGAAGATATACGTGATACCTTCTTACCCTTTGTCAAATCTTTTTCTGTGTTCAATAACATACATTAGCTGGAACTGCAGGATAGCGAATGAGATCCTGGTTTAGCAGAGCGGGATCAGTCGTAAAAGATTATTGACAACTTGTTAGCCAACATCGGCTGAAGGAACACCCCTAAATTCCTTTGTCGGCTCTTACGAATTATGGAAGATCTCTGTCTCAGCATCTGCATTCTAGGTAATCCCCGCATTCAGTACAGGAAAAGAATCCAATAAAGAATGAGTAGGTGTGTGTGTACCACCCACCTAAAAATAATCAATGAATAACCTGAATTAACTAAATATAGATTTAGATATCCTTAAATTCATCATCATCATCAGCCTATTGCAGTCCACTGCTGGACGTAGGCCTCTCCCGGGACACGCCACAAGACTGCCATGGGGGGACTATTTGCCCATAGTCACCACGCTGGGCAGGCGGGTTGTGAATCCTTAAATTATGGACTAAAAATAGAAAGCCCTCTTCACAAGCGTCGCAGATATACATCTAAATGTGTTTATCTACAGTGGACATCGAATCCGGGACGGGGCAGAGATCAACCTACGTTTTAAATAAACCTGTTGTTTCCAACACTTTTTTTATATTTTTCAAGATTAACTGTGCAATCTCGTTTTGGTATTTTTAATATTAAATGTGGAAGAAGTATGATTTTTTTCTGGGAATAAAATAACTTGCTACAAAAACAATGTCCTGGATAAAATAATCAAACTTTGTCGTGTGGATTAAGATTAAGTCTAATATTAAGGGTCCAATATCAATAAAATCATTCATTCTAGCGGACGCTAGTCGCAAGTATTTCTCCATTGTAACGTCCTTTGATCATAATGATGAACTCCGACCGTATTTCGGCCAAGGCGACCAATCTCTATGGAGATTGGCCAGGTACGCAGGAGATATTATAGTGCACAAGTGTGTGCGCAAACACAGATGCACTCTCTATTCCGTTACTCTCATAGTCCGATGGGACGGAAAGCCGACACGACCGGAGAGAGATCAGGCGCAGGACCAAAACGGTTTTACGTGCTTTCCGAGGCACGAGCTAAATGACAATTTTACAACATTAAAATCTGTACATGAAATAAATTCATTGGTACAGGCCCGTGACTGGGATCGAACTTACGCCTCCCGCTTGGAAGGTGCACGTCTTAACCACTGGGCTATCACCGAATAATAATATCAACTTACTAAACATATTTGTGCTTGAGATACAGAAAGAAAGTAAACAGAAACATCTCGAGAAACATTACCTATATATCTATACACATCAACTTCTAATTTTCCTCTGCTTAGTTTTCATTTAGCAGAAAACGGGAAATGGAATATTTCATTACCCTGTCTCGAAGTAGGTAATTGGCTCGTCTTTTTACCTGTTGGAAAATGTTGAGACTTCCAAAGCTAAGTTTACATTGACAGCGTGTCTTATTAAATTTTAGATATTGCGACTCTACATGATACTAATCATAGCGACTGCATGTCATTATACTTGGCTGTAATTCCATTACTCAGGTACAAATGTGAAGGTAATTCGTATACTTAGTCCTAACATATCCTAGACATGCATTGCGCACGCTTGAAAATATTTTCACTAAAGTTAACTTCGAAACGGGCTGCCCAACCAATTCCGATGGGTAGTCCCATTGAATAAATTTCAGGATAAATTTAAATTTCAGTGCCAGATATTAAAACTGCGGTAGAGGAAGTAGCATAACAGACTAGTTTATTAAAGCTACAGAGATCATTAGCAAATTTCTTACAAAATGTACTTACACACACACACTACCTATAATGAAGGTAATAAAAGGTTATGTACTAGTAATGCACAATTGCACATTGAGGATTTACTTACTCTGGGATTACTTAGTAATTAAGCGTGACTTAGATTCCAGCTAATTGGCCGGTTAAGCTACACGGGCTACTACGCCTCGTAGCTTTGTAAGCTTGTGTAGTTTCGTAGACACTTTCGTAGCAAGATGTAGTTGCATTTCATTTGTGTATCATTGAATGATATTAAATTTTCATAAAATTATTAATAAAGAAATGGAAAAAATTCCTCATCCGAGTGGGAATCGAACCCACAACCTCTGCATACCGTGCTAGCGCTCTAACCACTGAGCTACTAAATAATAATAAATACTAATTTTTTAAATCTTTGCTTTCAAAACCATAGGAAGTAAAACTACATTAATGCCAGGACGAAATGGTCCTTTGGATATGATGCTAGAATGGTCTGTTCCTAGCTTGTCTTAATCGATTAGGTACTCCTGTGGTCTTGATAGGAATAAGGCAATTAGGTATATCGTTGTGTTTGCTAAGCCTAGACTAGACTAAACAGAGCGTCTGGGGCCACATGGGCATCACGTGCTATCCGCCATCATTATGTACCTACATACGTGGGAAAACGCGGCTCGATAACGTAAACACGCGTCGTATAATCTGGACTCGTGTTGATAATACTTGTGTACTTGCACGAAAATAGCAGGCCCATATGGAACTCGGGGGATTTACTCCATTCATCTGTACTAACGCACTTAATTTAATGGTGTCCTGTACGTGCCCCTTTTACAGGTGAATGAAACTCGTTAAAAAGGTAAAGCGATATTCAATAAAGAATATGACTTACTTTGTGACTTATGTTTTTGTGTCATCTTTAAAGTAATTTTTATCTAACAATTTTTGAATCAATTTAGACAGCGCGTAAAATTACTTTTCATTTGTTAAATTTTATGAGGATGAGAGTTTCTAGCAGTTAGATCTAGTAATAAAATTAGGTAAAAATGGGTTAGATGTAGTGGCAACCCAGCCCAATGAATAAGTAGCTGAAAAATAATATCTTTTTTAGGACATTCCCCCGGTACTTTATTTCCATCAGCATCTATTAAATTTTAATTCGGTCCTTTTAGAGAAAATAGAGCAGTTTAATTTGTCGTTTACGCCGAACAAATCGTTTCGTATCTCATTTCGTTAGCCTTAAAATATAATAGGTTACTTAGCTTATTTAATGTCCTTAAAATATTCAAGAAATGCTTCCTCGGTAAAAAAAGTGAGATCACTCGTACGTAAAACCGGGTTTTGACAGTAGATAGATAAAATTCTTTATTGTATGTTCTACAAAAAAATATTATATACAAGGGCGAGCTTAATACCCTGCAAGGCATTCTCTACCAGCTAACCTGGTTCCTTATGAATATAATTTGTTGGGAGCACTATCAGAAATGTGGATAAGAAAAACATTCATCTACAGTACGAGTGTGCTCGGACCGAATGGGCTCGGATGACTTTGCGGACTCGTATCGTGTAAACTGTAAACATTTAGTCCGAGCGCACTCGGACGTCGTCGGATTGGTTACCGTAGCGTCCGAGAAGTCAAAACCCTGTGAAAACCCAGCTTAATAGAAGGTACTGTAGGTATACTCCGGAAGCTACTATCAGATTGTATTTGGTCGTCTGTTTCCACGTAATATGTGGGCCAAATCCAATATCGGCTCATGAATCTGCATGACAGCTTAGTATATCCGGAAAATATTTTTCCATTCCGTCAGTTCGCTCGCGTCCCAAATTTGTCTCTGCGTTATTAAATTATACGAGAAGTGAGGACTATGTTTTATTTATGTTAGCATAACTTACATACATACATACATACATAAAAATCACGCCTCTTTCCCGGAGGGGTAGGCAGAGATCACGGATCTCCATTTGCTACGATCCTGACACCTCTTTCGCTTCATCTACTTTCATGATATTCTTCATGCACGTTCGTCGGTTTAGGGTACTCTTGACCTGACCTTTCTCTAGAATTTCATAAGGTAAGCATAACTTACCTAGAATATTATATTTTACGAACTTATGCCAACCAAATGTTTAGGTATCCTAGAACTATTTACCCTAAAAGAAGAGGAGACATCGAACACGAACGCTCGGTTTTTGTGACATTACTTATTCAGACCACCATTTCTGCTCTTCTATTCCTGTACAAACAAACATTTGCTGATAGTTCGTTCGATAGTTTGACAAAAATATCGTAGAATTTTAACGAATTATCGTGCAATACCTAATTTTAATTTTTATGGCATAGCACTCAAAATTATCGTGGATCTACGATAATTATCGTGCATCTGGCAACGCTGGTTATCCGGAACTTATCAGCAAGTGGTGAAACTGGCACTAAGTGTCTGTCTACATGTTACTAACTCCAAATCCTAAAGCCTCGTCCCTAAAAAAATAGATTGTTCTACTTAAATTATTTTCTATAATCGTCAAATAACAGTCCGTGCATATTATTTTCCTCGTCGTGCCCTTGTTTTTCTTTTCCGAGCTGTCGCGTCTGATTAGGAACGTCAGATATGTCGCAGGTATTGTGTTCTCGATTCCCGGCTATAATGGCGACAAAGGTCTGTATCGCTCTGCTCGTTGGGCCGTCATTGTGTATCCGGTAGTTGTCGGCCGGGACTAATTGGATCTCCTCGTTGCCAAGTTTTACACTATTGTAGCAATTATTAGGTTTTCATGTGTGGAGTTTGTTTCCGAATTGAATCATCCGTTGGGGTATTGCTTTTCGAGTGGGACGTTACATTTGGTGATGTAGATCAGTAGATGAACTTTTTTGGAACGATAGAGGTTTGGCTTGGAGGAGTAGGGACTTGTAAATTGTGATTGTGTCAGTTCAGTTTGCCGTACCACTACCCATCGAGATGCCTATAATTTTTATCATCTCTCCGAAAAGTTGAAAAGATTATTCGTCGTTAAATAAATTTAAAATCAGTACTACCATAATGGAAGATAAAATTATTTTTATAGCCATTAAAAATATTACCATTTCCTTTCTATTAATTCGCTGAGAGATAATAAATTCTGCTTGGTTGTGAGCCAATTTTTGCGTTTCAATTAGATTTTCTATTTCCTTCCCGGAATCAAACGATCTTCAAAGAAACATTATCAATTTGGATTCACAAGTGCCCTCCCTATTTCTTCTTAATTAGATAACTTCCTGTTGTAATTAATTAAAATCTAAATCACTTGTCAGGAAATTTAATGTGATATCGACTCTCTTGAATCTTTATTATTTTGCCAATCTTTCGAACATTATATCTGCTTATATTACCTGCCTAACGACGCTTGTTCCTTTACGTTACAGAAAGGTCACTATAATCGTATCCTTATTTGTCCTTCCGTCCTTGTCTATATTTCTAATCAAATATATTTTTATACAATGGCCCGCAACACCGTCCGCGTGGCCTGCAGAAAAAACAAAATGTCAAAATTATCAGGGATAAAAACATTTTCCCGGGATAAAAAGTAGCCTATATGTTAAGTGGGATTCCTGAAAACTGATTCTGAGATTAGCGTGTTCAAACATCGATCCGTTACAATTTTATTATATGTATAGAAGATAAGCAATTTCAATATTTAATTGCCTCGTAAAGTATTCATGTAACACATGTGCTTACCTAACGTTTACAGCCTTGGAAATGATACTCGTTGGTGTCCTAAAAATCGATAACCTGTCGAATGTGTATGTACCACCACCTTTGTACGGTGCAGGGTGCAGCTATTGTCTGGCTATTCTTTGTTTTCTAGTTCGATTCCCAATTGGGACATTCAACCATCAACGCGTACTTATATACGGTTGGTAAGAATATCTACTAAACTAATCGCCTTTGTATTTGTTAGTATGAATGAACTCGTGAAGCAGGACTGTTTCACTGTGAAAGCCTATTGCAGTCCACTGCTGGACGTAGGCCACCCCCAGGGCAGGCTACAAAGCCATTGACATAGGGGGTTGCCCATAATCACCATGCTGGGCAGGCGTGTTGGTGACCGCAGTGTGATTTACGGAATATGTTGTCAACACGGGATGCACTACTCCTGTCGCTTCTTCTGATACATGCTGGCAGACATGGGGTTGTACTATTTTATCAAACTCAATCACCGAAACATGGTTAGTGAATAGTATATCAAGTAATGAGTTATTTGACTCGAGGTACCTAGTCTGGCGGCGAGACAGAGATTACTGTAGGACTTCGCAAAAGTACGGGGGTGGCGTTCTGATAGCTGTAAGGAGGGACCTGTCGGTATTTGAAAGAACTGACTGGAGAAGCTCGGCTGAAGATATTTGGGTGACCATTGCAATGGGTACCACAGGTACGTATCGTAGGCTTCATCTATGCACTATATATCTATGCGAGGAGGGTTGTGGTAATAGCTATAAGACTCAGTTATGCAATTTCACTAATAAGCTATGTGAACTCACTTTTCAACATCCGGCAGATTTATTTGTTGTAATGGGAGACTTTAATTTTAAAAACGATGTTTCATGGAGGAAAATAGACAATGTATTTGAACTTACACCTTACAATTATACAGCGGATTACTTACTAAATTTTTTCAATATTATTAATACCTGCAATTTTAATCAATTTAATGGACAAACCAATATTAACGATCGAATATTAGATCTTGTTTTTTCCAATTCTATTATGCTAATTGAGCACTGTGATTCACCACTAGTGTCGGAAGACGAGCATCACAAATCATTGAACATTGAATTACAATCCATTCAAGGTCAATCGCTGAAACAAAATATTAAAAGTAAGTTTATGTATAATCGCGCAGATTATGATTCCATTGTAGCGGAGCTTAACTCAGTCCCCTGGCAGGATCTCATGAGTGGCGTACCTCTTGATGATGCCGTCCAACTGTTCTACAGTAAATTGTACTCATTGCGCGAACAATTTATACCGACCAAAATCGTAAAGAATAGTGAATATCCTCCATGGTATAGCCCTGCTTTAATTAAGATGATTAAGGAAAAGGCTAGAATTCATAGGAAATTTAAGATATACGGGCGTTTGTATGACTATCAATCCTTTTCTACGTTACGAACTAGAATTAATATTATGGAGAGAAGCTGTTTTCAGGTATACATCGAGAAAGTCGAAAACTCCATAATTAAAAACCCTAAGTTTTTCTGGTCCTATATTAAAAGTAAAAAAATGTCTAATACCTATCCTAGCGTAATGCGATATAAGGATGTCATTGCCTATAGTGGTACTGATATAACTAATTTGTTCTCCACGTATTTTAACTCAAATTTTCAGGAGTGCACTGTTGACAACGTCACTACTACAGAAATTTATAGTGGATCTTTGCCTAACTCGGGCTGCGCCAACATTTCGTCAGTCAATATAACGTATGAAAAGGTTGAAAAATTCGTGAAATGTCTAGACCTAAACAAATCAGGCGGCTCAGACTCAATTCCACCTATATTTATAGTTCATTGCTCACGAGGACTTGTTAAACCACTCCATTTACTTTTCAATAGATCTCTTAGAGAAGGAATTGTCCCTAGTATGTGGAAGCAGGCACTTATAACCCCTATACATAAAAAAGGAGACAAGTCAAGTATAGAAAATTATCGACCCATCTCGAAACTGAACCTGTTTGCTAAAATTCTAGAAAAAATCATTCATGGTGACGTATATGCGGCATTGCAATGTTCGTTTGGTCCCGAACAACATGGCTTCATAAAAAATAGGTCTACTACCTCTAATCTGTTACTAATTAATGAATATGCGACTGTTGCTATGGATGGAGGTGATCAACTCGACGTTATTTATACTGATTACAGTAAATGTTTCGATCGAATTGATCACATTATATTATAAAAAAACTACTTGAGGCCGGAATACATGGTAATCTTTTTAGATGGTTCAAGTCCTATGTCGATAATCGTAGTCAAGCTGTTGTTCTACACGGGTTCACGTCCGACTGGACCTCAATACCATCTGGTGTACCTCAAGGATCAATTCTAGCACCTTTATTATTTATAATTTTCGTTATGGATATTAAAAAATACATCAGAAACTCTAAAATATTACTTTTTGCAGATGATATGAAAATCTTTAAAACTATTAAGAAGTATATCGACGTTGACGATCTTCAAAGTGATTTAGTTAGATTCGAATTTTTTTGTTCTGTAAATAAATTAGATCTTAACGTATCTAAATGTTTCCAAATGACTTTTACCAGAAAACTTAATCCTATAATTTCTAATTACACATTGTTGGGCCAGCCACTAGTCAAATTACAGAATGTTAGAGATTTGGGTGTAATCTATGATAACAAGTTGATATTTGACGATCACGTAGATAATATAGTAAATAAAGCGTCAAAGGCGCTTGGGTTCATTATGAGAACATCTTCAGTATTCAGTAACATTAAAACATTAAAGATATTATATTGTGCCTTCGTGCGAAGCCATCTCGAATATGCATCCCAGGTGTGGAATCCTCAGTACCAGATATATATAACCAGAATAGAAAACATACAGCGACGTTTTTTACGCTATCTCGATTTCAAAGCTAAACAGTGGTCCGAAAATTACCATCATCGTTGTGCACGGTATCATATTCTACCGTTGGAAGTGCGACGCAATATTGCCGACATCTGCTACCTTATACATTTGGCTAGAGGGAATATTGACAGTCCAGATCTACTATCGAATATACATTTAAGAACTAATCATCTTAGTCTCAGACATAGACCGATCTTAAGTGTACCCTTCTCTAAAACTAAATATCGACAGAACGCTTTTATGAACCGTGCAGCTAGATCGTTCAATCAAAGCTCAGTGCATTTTGACTTAGATTTGTTCCATACCAGTACTTCTACCGTTAGACAAACATTAACAAAAAATTACTTTAATATGCATCAATACCAGTAAAAAAAAAAAAAAATATATATATATATATATATATATATATACTCGTATATATATATATATATGTGTGTGTGTATGTGTATGTATGTATGTATGTGTGTATGTATGTGTGTATGTATGTGTGTGTGTGTATGTGTGTGTATGTATATATATATATATAATTAATAATAAATATAATTAATAATAATAATAAATTCAAAAACTACATGCTCCTGCAGACCTTGAACTTCTTCTTACTTCTTTTCCTTTCTATTGTGCGGAAAAATAGGCATATACTTGATACATATATGTTCTGCTATCTTGTTTTTCTTTTCTTAGAAATGACACTATTATTATTATCTGTAAGCAAATTATTTTTGCAGTGATGTTCTTGAGGGTTTGTGATAAGTGAAAACCATTGTTAATGTTGGGCAGCTATGCCTAGGTATATTACTGTTATCGGACATTGGCAGTTGGTCTTTTTATTCAAGTGTCTTATATTAGGTATATGTTCACACCTACCTCTTTAATATTAAATATTTATACGTGGAGATTTGTAATTGGCATAGTATATATGGATATTCTTTAAGTTATTGATACTATACTGCTGTAAATCTTCCCTAAGAGTAAATAAATAAATAAAATAAAATATCCTGCCAACACCATACGACTGTAGGTTATGACACGTTATTTAATTTAGAACTTTGACAGCGCAACGTTATGGCACTTTGATGCAAGTTTATGGGTTAATATTTTGTTATGACACCCATCACAAAGGGATGGGGTGGTCAGCGGCTAATTCCAGTCGGATTAATGTGGCCGTAAACCCGTGAAGGTTTCAGCGCTAGACATAGTAATATAATAACAGTAAGGTTACTTTGTGTACGCACACTCAAGTTTTTTTGAAGCGACATTTACGAGATCGGTTAAAGAATTTGAAAAGTAAAATAATATGATTATTCTAAAGTATAGGTTTTTTATACCATATAATAACTAATAATGCTTTAGCCAGTGTATATGTTAATTAGCAATATCACACACATTTTCACAAAACCACCAAACAAAGAGAGCTCTTTTAAATAAATCTGTCTTTTTGTCTAGATGTTGTTTATGTACCGTTTTCACTTTACTATGGACCAGATGTTAAAGGACATTGAGCTATGACTTGGTACTATCTCCGTGGCGTTTGCTCGACTAAGATTGTGTTGTTGGATCAGTCTGCGATTGTTTGAAGTTTGTGATGATTGACTGTGGTTTGCTTCTATTTCTGGCGGGCTTTTGAGTTCCTCGAACACGTGTAAAGATTCAGTGTCACAATATTTACTCTTATGACGACGCAGTGTTGTTACACATACCGAGTTTTACTACCGCCCCGCTTTTACAACAACGGGGTGTATGGAGAATGCTTTCAGATGTGGCTCTATTATTGATTGATATTCATTCATATATAGGATACGAATAACTACGATAGTATAAAAGCAGTTACTTATAATAATAGATGTAATGTAAAATGTAGATGAACGAACACTTTTGGATTCAGGGACTGACATGCCAAGCTAACGATATAAGAGGATGACGTTCGCCAGAGTGAAACTGGAAAGAAAATTTTACCAAATGTTTTATGATAGGTATGCCATGATTTTATTTCCAGAAAATTATTACAACCTCCGATGGATTACGGTTTTACACACCTTGCAATGCCTGTGCCGAAACCCTACAGTCTATATTATAGAATAGAGAAAAATCCATACAGGAAGTGCACAGAGGAGATGCAATAATCTGCAACTGCCAATGTAACCTAGACTAACAGTAACACTAGAAATCGAGTTCTGTGTAAATCGTAGATCAAACTTGAATTTGGAATGAAATAATCTACCGATATATCTCTATCTCAGCAATTGGCCATAAGCGAAGTAACATGAACCAGTCACTGATCAACACCCACCATTAATTTATGCCCTTCTGCCCTAAGCGGACACTATTTTATATGAACAAACATTGTGACACCTCCTCTATGTCCTCTTTTCTTCATAGTGTGGGACACCTCGTGACCTGCTCTACGCGGTGTCCGCTGCGGTGCAGGTGACACTTGATATGCGACAGAGAATTGCACGTGTGGAATATGATATTACTATATAGTTTTTAGGCTACGACCGTTTGTATGTGTACCTTTGTACCTATCTGCTATCTGGCGTATATTTTATGGAATAAAATATGTCCAGTGAGTGTAGCGACTGCAAGTACTAGATAATAAATAAATAATCACAAACTTCACAACACATTAGCCTAGTCCCACACCTAAGATCCCTAAGGTGTTATGTTATATTTTTCCATATAACCTTTGCCATCCCCTTTTTTCAACTTTGATTTAAATTTCGTAAAACCCCTTCTTAAATGTATAACCAGCCCTCTGTCATAATTATAAGTTTCCATTGCTAATAGTTTGAGCTTGGGGGTAACTAAGAAAATCCTCTTGGATTCTCGGTCATAAGTACTCGTATTATTTTACCACAGAAGCATCAAATGTTCGTTTGGGTTTTTTAACTTTTTAATTACGAAGGTTGTTAGTGAACTTATTTCGTGAATTTTTTTTTTTCTATCTCAATACCAGTATATGTACCTCTTCAGCGGCGTTCTCGCTCATGCATTCATGTAATTCATTATAGCATCGCCCAAGTTTGGTGCTCTGTGGTGAGATCATTATGTGCAACCTCACATTTGTAACTTGTATCCGTTTTAGGTGGTATCGTAGCCACATTTAGGTCATAGACATTCAACTGTACTGCCCCCTGTTCATTAGAGATAATACGCTAAGCCAAAGAGTTTCTGATGTTGATTGATTATGTTATAGGTGTGGTAGCTATTAAAAATATTATTCAGATACTGGTATGAACATTATGTGGGTAGAGGGATGCGGGACCTACGTAGGTAACACATTTTAGTGCCGCTATAAATGCACTGAAAGGCCATTTCCCATCATAAACATAATGACGTAAGCAAACGAACGAGAATGGATAGGTATCGTACGTACGTCATACATAGCCCTCAAACATTGCCTTCAGATGTTCATTTTGCATTTATATAGCTGTTTACTGTCTCTGCTGCACAGTTTTGTAAATATTCATGTAAGAGATATGCATAATGAGCACTTTCATCTACTTTATCTATGGCTGAACATTCAACTTATCTAATTCTGTAAAGGTCCTAATCGGTCCCATTCGGCCATTAAAACTAAAAGAGTACCTAGTATCTTAGTTTTGAATGCAAAATAAAAAGTATTTTCCTGGATTAAAAGTTGCCTATGTTCTTAGAATCTCCAATTAGTTTGTTTATTATCGAAAGCATTAATATAAAATTATTTGTACCAGTAATAAACTCCTACTCTGAAGAACCATTATTGTTAAAGGAAATCTAATTATGTTTCAGTTTTATTCCCACAGATAAGACATCTCAATACTCTCAAAAGATCGTCCAATAAATCGTCCGGTATTTTCCAAAGCCCAGTGGAGAAACATAATCAAAGAAACGTTACCAAGGATACAACACAAATTAATACTAATCACTCTCCGTTATCACTAAATAATGTGTAACACAAACCGTACACATATGGCTTACCTACACATAAAGGGAGTGTGATCTATTATATCAAAAGATAAGGTAAACCTACGCAATAAACAAACTCGCTCGAACTATTCAATCTCTATTCCGAGGGAAAATATCCATCTTTTAATGGCATTTAAAGCCTTTTGGGGACACATTGGTCGGTGGGCTCTCACTATCGGATCAGAGGCCAGGTGCGTGCGGGGGAGGGTGGAGGGTGGATAGGTGGGAAAGGTATGACATGACAGCTACAATATGTCGTGAAAGTTATGATATAAAATTGTATGTACCTATACATTAAATGCATTTTACATATTGTTTTGTATTAAAATTGGGATGTAGGTAACATTGTTGTTACATACAACATAATATAGCTACATTCACGTTCATTATCACTCGAAGTTTTAGAGCAACCGGTAACGAATCCACTTGTAAATATTTCCGCGTAAATAATTAGAAAGCACTATGTTATTTTATACATGTGGCAGTGGGCCGTCCACATCTGTCGTAGAACCGATGAACGGTGGAGTAAACGGGTTCTCGAATGGAGACCGCGCCTCGGCAAGCGTAGCGTTGGGCGCCCTCCGGCCAGATGGACCGATGACTTAAAGAGGACGGCTAGTAGTAAGGTAGTGACTGGATGGCAAACGGCAACGGGAGATCGAACCATGTGGCGTACACTAGGGGAGACCTACGTCCAGCAGTGGACTGCAATAGGCTGACGATGATGATGATGTTATTTTGTCGACCAATGTTGGCATTGGTGGTTTTAGTATTTGTAAAAAGATATTCACTGCACAGGATCTTTAAAAGATACAGAAGACGCGCCATGCAAACACATCAAATTAATTGCGCACATCGCGCATGTATCTATAATTTCCTTTTCTCCCCTCGGGCCGAGCAAATAATACTCCAGCCAGATTGATTACAAGACTAATTCGATAAGTTGACGCATTATCTTATACGTCTCCTTGGCTTTAGCTTTACTTGCGATGAGGAAATTAGAATCAATCAATATTCAATAGGTACAAAAGGAGGCTCGCAAATATCCCCGGGCGGAACGCAATTATACCTCAGTTTTTCAAGTTGAATGTAGTAAATATTACAAATTATACATTTGGCGCTGATCCCGAAATGGGTTAGCCAGAACTGAACAATCATAAGGTTGTGCTGTCTATCACAACCACGCTTAGTATAACGGGAATAGATGTTAATGATCAGTGCTAGCTCATCGCCTGAGAAAATGATCCTTATTCAACTCTTATGACATGCACGGAAGGACATGCAGCTGATTTATTCTAGTGAAGTCGTCCCGCATCAGCACTCGACCTACTAATTTGTAGATGCGGGCGCTTGGACGGTTGGACATTTCATTTAGTACCTAACTAGGTACAGTTTATTCTATCCTTTTGAGTTATTCATTCTAAGGAATGTTTCTTTCATTCTTTGTACCTAGAGCAAGGAAAAAGTGTGATTATTTTTATCATGATTATTTCAAAATTGATGTGACAAAGTTTGATTATAAGTTAATTATTTCCGCTAGGGCGCTCATTTGCCGGTTTGTCAGACACGTACCAATTTACATTTCTGGGGAGGAGCGTCGTGCATAACATGAGGCTTATCTACATAAATATTGATATGGCATTGCGAATCTGTATTGTGGCCGTATTTTAGCTAGGTTTACCATACCAATAATATTTGTCAGAGATTTGTTTCAAAAGGCTAAAATAGCCGCGATAGCTAAGCGTATTGTAAACATGGAGAATAATATAAATGTTTGCTGTAGACCGTGAACATTATATTTATTCGATGTAAAACTGTAAAGTCTGTATTTTTCCCGCCGCCAGGCAACTCTGTAACTTGGCCCCGAGAGACTGTCGTGTTATGATGATGTAGCAACACTGACGTGTATATGAAATGTGTTTACTTACCCTGAATGGTAATAGCATTTTTATCTGTTTTATCTTGTATGATATAACCAAGCAGTATCTATAATAGACTAATATCATAAGAGTCGTAAATACGATACTTTGAAATGCGTATCAATAAAATCTTTACATAGAAATTCCGTACAATGTCTTTTAGTTCAAAATGTTTTCGGTCGGAGAGTCGTCGACGAGTTTCCGTCGTATGTCAATTTACGTGCCTAAATATACGATTTTAATGTAAATATTCTGGATAAATAAACATTTTGTTTGATCGAACATGGGTACAAGTACACAAGCGATTCTTTTTCATATCTCTTATATTTTTTATATAATGAAATTTTTTGCAAATCCTTTCTAATCTTAATCTGACTAAGGTTTCAGTTTATAAGGCAGGGTTAGCCGTGTGTAAAGCTGATATAATATTTTTGCCAGTGCTGGTCCTTCCAAAGGGCACGTCAAGGGATCACCAGAGATAGCAGCTTAGCCGGGACTAAGGGTTATTGTGCATGGTCCAGTGGTTTTTATAATGTTTAGAAGTAGGTAACTACGAGTATAGTTACTGTTATACGTAGGTATATACCTATAATTCCGTAAACTTTCCTGTGAGATGTTATAGGTACATCTATAACATCTATGTTATAGGTTTACAGGAATACAATATAACAACTATAGCCCCAGTTGCTCGTACAAGTAAGCCACAAAATAAAAAAAACTACACACTCATATTGGCTCTCCCTCGTTATACGTTTAATATTTTGAGCTTGCAACATAGAGTAGGTAATATTATTTTTTACTGCCGCCGAGATGATACTACGAGGAAGTAAAACCTTGATTAATCGTGGTAGCTATACTAGTTCCTTATATACGGGGCTGTCTACCATAATGAAATATGTAGGAAAATTAATAACTACGGTATCTTAAATCAGCATAAATATCATTTAACTACTTAATAACAAAGATTTGTATAAACAATCTATATACATATAATAAAAATGTAACGGATCGCTGTCTGTACATGGAAGATATATGAGAAAAAATATTATAGGAGACCTTTATCAACGCAATAGTACCCAAAATAATGATTTTTGGAATTTTTGTCTGTTTGTCTGTGCGTTTGTGCACGCTAATCTCAGGAACGGCTGAACCGATTTCGATGCAGTTTTCAGGAATATATTGTGATTTTTATCCCGGATAATTTCGACATTTTGTTTTTTCTGCAGTCCACGCGGACGGAGTCGCGGGCGTCCACTAGTTTGAAATATATACCATTCGTTTGACGGTCGAGTTACATAGCATACATACCTAACACACGCGTCTGTGGTTCACGAAACGGGGTAGCCAGAACTGCAGGATCATGAAGGAGATTCCAGAGTCACGTCTAGGGACAGACGTTAATGATTACATTCGACGTTGGCGGTAGAGTAAATGAATGTGAAATTGAGATCATTCTCATTTCTAAAATATCTATTTAGTACTCCCCTTATCCCATTATTCCCTACTAGTTGCAAGTTGTTTGTCTAATTCCGATAAATAATTCTCGGTGAAATGTACCCTAGAATGCGGGTGAAGCGCTTACATGAAATTACGTTACCTCCCTTTTCGTCATGGTGTCAGTAACAAGGCGAGATAGATGGCAATCCGATTATCGTCCCCTGTCATGACCGTCGGCGGAGGTCGTGTGATCACGTGTCAAATTGTATCAAATCGCAATCGAGGCCTCCGGACACGTCAAAATATATATCTTAGTCTCTTCGATAAAGGAGTATGAGGATTCCGAGTGATGTTACAGTTGTATCCGATGCCCTGGGCGTTTAGTCAATGTAACATCGTTTGGCATCGACGTTTGTTGTCTCAACACTCTAATAGCGGTCTGTTTCAATAGCAGTTGGAATCCATCACGTGATTTGACACTCGCGTGAAAATGAAGGCTTCCTATTGGATCAAACGTGTCAGTGATGATGAGCCTCAAACGATTCCTCTCTTATTATATAGAGCATCTATTATTTTAGGTACTTTATCTAAGATCTCTAAGATCAAGACGACACCCCCCTTTGGTTCAGTCGAATCGAAACCTAGTAGGACTTGGTGCAGTGGTGAGCGAGCTTTGGATATTTGAACTTCCGCCGAATGGTAATGCCTACCTAATAGGTGTAATGCAATATAAAATTTTTTATTAATTAAATTCCCAGGATAATTTCTCTTAACAATAATTTTAGAACAAGATGTAATTTTTGAATCCTTCGTACGAAATTACTGCGTATTTTGCCTTGGTAACTTTACCAATCAAACCATTACCTAAACACAGAGTGGCCTCTATCTCCTATCTTCTCTAATTTGACGCATGACACCGGAGAGCGGCACCACATTTACATATTATGTTAGGTGTTAGATGGGTTACTTCCTTCCAAGGAGATGGCAACCTACATTTGATTACGATTGATCCGTGCTGCAAGACGCTGTGTTTTATTGAGTGATCTGACGCTTTAATGGTGACAAATACACTGAAGACACTGCGATATGATCACATAAAATTGCACTGTACGGAAATTATTTATGTTACTAGTTTGTTGTTTTACTGCTGAGCTCAGTCTGCTTCGGTTACAGGCAAATATAACATGTTATTGTGGATGTTTTTTACGATTACTCATAGTTTTCTTTTATATTGTTTATATTATAGTTATCTCATTTGCAACTGTAAAAATCGAGTATTGCGTCTTAGAAAAGTCGAAACAAAGCAAAACTGTTAAAGCCTGCTCAGCCGTAACATATTTCCTTTTAACTTCGTTTTCTTTCTTGTAAGAAATAATTACGAATTTTACAAATCCATCTTGTAACTTTAGTCTAAAGGTAGCTTCCTACGGTGCGTGATTTCGCGGACGGACGCGGACGCGCCGACAGCTACGGACGGACGCGCACCACGGACGCGTCTGTATTACCACGGACCCTCCGTTTCCCACGATCCGTGGTGCGGGCTGGTGCGCGTCCGTCCGTAATATCACGCACCGTGGGAACCCACCTTAACTCTGCAAAATAAACATATAAGTACTTCAAAATGTTTTAATGTTATCTCTGAACATTATCAATTTGCCATTGAGAAGTATTGAATTAAAAAAAGCTATATTATTAATTTCTACTATAACCTTCCATACAGATTGACCTAAATGTTACTGGCAGGCAGTGGCCAAAACTAATTAGTCCATATGAATTAATTATTGCCTTCATTCGTTTCAAACACGAGATTCTCTATCGATTTATATGCGTGGTTGTGTGATACGTGAACTTTATAAAGCAATAGCAAATATATTCGGGAATTTTCTCATTTTCGTTTGGTGCATCCTAGGATGCACAATTACACAATGCATAGGTGTATTACCGTAAACGAAGAGAAGCTAAAGAACTGTATCAGGATTAGTCAGGAACTGTGTGGAATGGATGTCCGTGTTCTCTGCCTACCCCTGCGGGAAGAAGGGGTGATTTTATGTGTAAAGTATCATTTACCATAAAAGATTTTTAAGTCAGACAGAGTTATAAATATATATTTCAACAAATAGTTTGTTAAATGAAATTGTATTAGGCGTTTGTAATTTGTAGGTGTCTCGTGGCGATTGTAGTTAGTGCAAGTGCTTGTTTTCGCAGTTATGAGATCAGATCCGAGGGTCAGTGGAGGGTGTAGGGCCCGGTGGTGGGCGCACCCATAGTGAAATAGATGTTATTTTGTTGTGTGCTACACAGTCTGTTTTATTTAATAAGTCAGGTGACGTGGCCAAATGGGGTATACATCCACCGGCTAGAGTAAGTAAGAAAGTTCCCGAGAAACTTCACACAAACATCTGTGGCAGTGAGATAGGGGTACCTAATAGTTTGTGAATTTATATCTAGTTTTACCTCATCGATTTCGGTTTTAGTTTACACTAACTACATCCCTAATTATGTGAACAATATTTCTCCCTAGACTAATGTTTACTTAGCTAGAACGTAACCTCAGACTTCTTAAAAAAACAAACTTCAAGTTTTTGCTTCATTATCATGTTTAGACTATCGCATACCTACCTTCCTAAAAACTTCACCTTTGAAGTTATTTTAGTACTAGGCACTTAACTTTTTTTATCGCAAACTTGTTAGCACAAGTATCTGATTACGATCCGCGGGTTTATCGCGTAAAATTTTGTGTTTTTAAAGTTATCTTGCGTAGCATCTGTGACGGTGTGGTTTTACGTATGTCAGTGTATTTTGGACTCGATATCCCAAGAGGTAAGAAACTTGCCTCCAAGTTCGGCACGTGCTTATGTGCCGAAGGCAGTTTCAAATAACGTTTTGTTAGCTTAGTTTCTTTTCTCCCCTTTGTTGGAGAAATATGGTTTCTTTCGAAAGTCATTTTGATATAAGTTTACCAATTATTTTATAGAAAGTCGCCTATTGTATCAATATTTTTTTTATTTTAAAATTCTTTGGTAGGTCCTATATTAAAATATATGAGGTGGTATATAGGTAGATGATTACCATTTTATTCAAGATCTTCGGCTTGCAAGGCACGTGTCAAAAGCTCTAACTGGTTAGAACTTTTACCCACGGTACAAGACTTTAGGGAACGCTGTGGAAGTATATTAATGTGTTTAAGTAAATACTAATTTCTTTATTTATGTAAAGCAATGTATTTGTTTGTTTCAGGGCGGTTCGGCGAGCGGCTTTACTGTGGGGCGGTAACGCGCAACCTGGAGCCGCACACGGGCACATGTAAGTATTTGTTTGATTCTTCTTCTTCAGCCTATAACAGTGCACTGCTGGACGTAGGCCTCCACCAGGGCACGCCACAAGGCTAATGCTAATGCTAATGCCTGCCATAGGAGGGTTTTGCCATAGTCACCACGCTGGGCTGGCAGGTTGGTGACCGTTGTTTGATTACTATATAGGTAGGTATATCCATTGTATACTAGAGGTGTAAAAGTAACGAATAAAAGCGTACCCGTATGTATTCGTTACTTTGACCATGAGTACTCGTTACTATCGTATCGTTACCGAACTCGTTACTTCTGATACCGCATATGGTATAGTAACTGTAGTATGGTAACCAGTCGAATCGACGTGAACTGTCGACGTAATATACCAAATTTGCAATGGATTTACTATTTAGAAAATTTTAATCACAAACTTAAATTATATTACAAAGAATAGTACGAAACAGTAAAAATCTTTGTCATTTCAAAAAAATATATTTAAGTACTTTAAACAAACCTAATCCCCGTTCTTTGAAGTAAGCGATTTAAATGAACCGCATCACGCGTATTGGTAGACCATACGATCAAAAACAAACGTATCAATACACCACTTGCGATCCGAAACAGTGTACGAGTATTATACGAAAAATACCCATGGTACCTGCAGACCTTGAACCTCTTCTTACTTTTTTTTTTCTTTCTTTCTATCGTGCGGAAAAATAGGCATATACTTGATACATATATGTCTGCTATTTTGTTTTTCTTTTCTTAGAAATGACACTATTATTATTATCTGTATGTAAATTATTTTTGCAGTGATGTTCTTGAAGGTCTGTGATATAATTGTTAGTGTTGGGCAGCTATGCCTAGGTATATTGCTGTTATCGGACATCGGCAGTTGGTCTTTTTATTCAAGTGTCTTATATTAGGTATATGATCACACCTACCTCTTTAATATTAAATATTTATACGTGGAGATTTGTAATTGGCATAGTATATATGGATATTCTTTAAGTTATTGATACTATACTGCTGTAAATGTTCCCTAAGAGTAAATAAATAAATACCATGATACGAAACATGCGAGTAACGAGACGAATTCCTGGGTAACGTTTCGTTACTCGGTACTAGATGCAGTACCCGTTACTCAGTAACGAATACATACGGTTTGTTACAGCTTTATTGTATACCCGTAAGCAGTGGCGGCTACTGACATTTTTAGATGGGGGTTCACATTTTTTTTAATATGAGCGCATGCAAAATTACAGTTTGGAAATGCCGCGCGTGTTCACTCTCTTAACGAATGAATCTATCCCCACTCTTATTAAAATTCAGATGAGCTAATGAAACACATTAAAGACAACCATATAGCGTTCTAACTCGGACTAAGCGTCATCTAGGGGCCGCATACGCACACTACGAATTAATGTGAGCGGCGCTCCAGATTAGGCAAATTTTTCATACGAAATCTTCTGTTTCACGCGCCGGCCTATGTCGGTATGTCTCTTTCGCACTCATTGAATACAGTACTAGGAATCGTACCAAATTTCGTTTCTTTGGAGCGCGATCGCTAGCGCTCCACTAGATACATAAGATTACAACTTACTTGAGACGAACGCGTAGCCACTATTGTATAAACATCGTAGAATTGAAAGATAATTATAAATATAGAGAAATATAGATTGCCTATGTTATCTTCGTGGTGGGAGTGCACTGCACCAGCGCTCCTTAGGACGAGCCGCCAGTGCCCGTAAGTCCAATAATTATGCTTTGCAACTCCGTGGGCTTCGACAATGTATCAATTTTACGAGTGACATCGAATGTCGCTAAGTTATTGAAACATTCCCTGATGAACTTCGCTGTTGCTTAGTACATTGTCTAACTAAGCTCTCCGATGTCTCAGAGAGTCACAACAAAAGAGTGAGAACAACTAAGTAAAAATGCCTAGAAAGAAGTTCATGATGTAGGTTGGCATTATGTTACCCGACTCAAGAAGTCCCGAAGTAAGCACTAATATTGAAAGGTTTTGATTAGAATCATTGACAATACTAATACCTATACACTTCGGATATCACGATAATATACGGTATAACATATGTTGTGTTACATGCACAATACATCCTATATATCGTATCTACTTTCTTAACTAACTTAGTTACTTACGTATTTGTTACGTAAGTATTGACGGAACCCCCTATTATTCCTTCATTTGTGTCGGCACTGTTCCAAATTGCGTTACAGAACGAACCGCCAGCTGAATTTCTGTTTGTGGAAACTGAGTTATGTCTGGTATAAAGTTTAAATCGTGCGAGCTAATTCTGTAATAAAACAAACACGGATAATTAATGATTATTTTTCTCCCTTTCATTTCGTCCAAGATTGTAGGTTAGAGTTTAGTGATTGATGTTAATGTTTTCAGCGGTTTCATTTTGATGTGGTGTATTATATTATGTCCACATAACACTTTTGTAGATACTACAAATGAACCAATAAACATGAAATCATATAATTTGTGTCTGCTAGCTGCTAGCATAGAGACGAAATCACTTGACGCATCTTGTTTAATTTATCGGCGAAATAGTGCAGACAGTAGCAAAACAAATGCATCAGGATATATTTTGTCATAGTACGAGTATAATGGACACGAATGAAATCAAGAAGCCTCGAAGGCTCCATGTTTTACTCTACTTATATAAAGTTATAACTTTACCAATGACCAAACACTTTACCGATTTCTTGAATCATCTATAATCCCGATGCCAAGTAGCAAGTCAGCGTTGACCCTAAACTCTCTTAATGCGGACGCGTCAACTCGTGAATTATTCCTTTCCTTTTGCCGGTAAGCAGCTTACCTCGAGAAGCGCTCAGGCTTACGTGAACTCGTATCAAAGAAAATATTATATCGATGTACGGATACGGAAATCATAATTGGAATAATTGTGTACCTATAGATAGATGAGACGGGGTGTGTTGACTAGTTTTCGTATTTAACAGCGTTGAGATTGAAAGGGCCATGACATGCACGAAATAATCAGATTGATCTCTTATTAAATATTGGTTGAGTGTGGGGTAGGTTATTAAATAATCCTGTGCTAATGCAGGCTTTACTAGAAAACATTATCATTTTCTTTCGTGTATATCGTAAGAGTCGATTAAGGAACTTAGAGGCGTTCATTCGGCGATGAGCTAGCAACTTGTCACTGATCTTTAATATGTTGTTACAGTGTTGCGGAGGGCGCGGCGGCAAAATGGACGATGCCGGCAGCAACAAACAGCGCCAGGCCACGAGGGTCTTCAAGAAGAGCTCGCCCAATGGCAAGGTGGGCTGACCAACTACTCATTATCAACATCAAGAGCCCATACGAATCGCTGCTGGTCAAAGGCATTGCGATCTTGAGCTCACTCTCAACAATATTGGCAAATTTAAGCAAGTCTAGATTTCTCATCGGTCCCGACTGCAAAGTTACTATATTCCATATTAGGATTTATTTTGGTACCTAGTTTTTTCCTTTTCAGTTATTAATAAAAAAATTAATGATTAGTTAAAAAATATATTTTTTACAGATTGTTCTAAATCTGTCATGTTCCATTTTTGTAATAATCTTTCTTTCCTTGTTGTATGGCTATTTTCGCTGGTTAATTCACTGCCACATTCTGAATATATTAAATTAAATGTATAATTTACGAGAGTCTAAGCTTAGAAAGTTGAATAACGATAGACTATGGATGAATGGTCAGGGTTGTAGGTATAAAACGTCCATTAATTTTCGTTACCTTTGGAGGGTACGTCCTGTCGTCACTTCTAAGCTTATTAAGCATTATTGGCATTTTAAGAATTGCATGATGCTTTTAGCCTACGTCCAGCTTATTTGTAGTATACTTGATATTAAATTAAATTAATTAATTATGACTGTAAATCTGCTTAAATTATAGAGGAAAACCTTATAATCGTGTTCATTAAAAAATAATAACGATCACTAGCCGCATATCTGCTAAACGCACAACCTAAACGTGTGTTCTAATTTTAATACAAAGTAAGTAAATAAATGTAGATTTTGTTAACGTAGGTACTGTATGTAGGTAACGTAAAAATCTTCGCCTCTATTGAGAAAATCACGCTCCTCTCACTCAGACCGAGGAAGTTATCCGTTCATCCGGCAAATTGCAATGCGGTGCCGCTCCTGACTCGATTTGTTTCTCCTTTGCAGATCACAGTGTATTTAGGCAAAAGAGACTTCGTAGACCACATCACACATGTAGACCCGATTGGTGAGTATACCCATGCAATTATTGTGTAGAATGTATATTGTGTTGATGGGTTCCACTAATACATTAAAGACCCAAAGTCAATTTAACCTGTCCGTGTTGCTTTGTTTTTCTTCTTTATAAATTGCTTGGTCCTGAATGAATCAACGCACAGACAATACATGATGTAGCCATCCGTTAAGAAAGGATTTGGCCGGGGTGGGAACGGGGGAAACGGGAATTTTAAAGTTAATAACTAAATTACGAACGAGGAATAGACGTTAAACGTTTTTCTTTGAAGGTGAAATGTGGGAGTGTCCTATTTAATGTGCACATATCTGATAATCTCTTTGCGGATGATGGCCGTAACGTATGTACCTATATGTAAAACGTCGCGATTTCTATTAAAATTTATTAATGCAGCAATTGATTAAGTATAAAAATAAAAAATATGTATAGTATGATATTAAACATGAATAACATCATTACGTCACTCCTTAATAGTTATGTAATGCAAAGTGGCGTTAATAATAAACCTATAATTTGATTCAATCTATTTTAAGCACATACTGTACAAATCTACTGAATAATTTAATGTGACGTAATACGTGTAACCTACGTACATACTCGTAAAATAATATAATTTGATACTTACCATTTATTGTGCCCTGCGGTAAGTATTTGGGTAATTACAGCGAGCATGTTTACGTTTCGGTAACCTTACATTCCTGAAGAACCGTCGACCTCCGCCGTGATCGACGAAAACTTATCTATGTGAATATTATTATGTTTATAAATGCGAAAGTGGCTATTTATATCTTGTTACTTACCCTTTCACGAAGAAGTGGCTGATGAGATGAAAGTAACAAAATAAATAACATATATAAGCTACTCTTTATATCAAGACGTATATACTAGTGCTAGTGGTCAGCTCGAAATAGAAGAGAAATATATCTTACACGCTTTTATTTTCTAATCTTCTCCATATAAAGTTTAACTGTGTCGATACGATATAGCTAGATGACCTGCATTTGCAGACGGCGTGGTGCTAATAGACCCGGAGTATGTGAAGGAGCGCAAGGTGTTTGGCCACGTGCTGGCCGCGTTCCGGTACGGGCGCGAGGACCTCGACGTGCTCGGTCTCACCTTCCGGAAGGATCTGTACTTAGCGGCAGAACAGGTACGATGTCACACCACGTCAGCCTATTGCAGTCTACTGCTGGACGTAGGCCTTTCCCAGGGCGCGCAACAATGCTCGATCTCTCGTTTTCGCAATCCAGTTATTACTAGCCGCCCTCTTCAAGTCATCAACCATCTGACTTATCGGTCATTCTGACGGAGAATGGACGATTTATATCGATATTTTCATGCGATGTATCGAATACTCGTACGCAAACTTGCAAGGGGGATCAGTGTCTAGTTTGCTTCTACTGACTTAATCATCCCTCAGCACGGCGGTGACCGCTGGCTTTGAGACGTAAAACTTGGGGTTGTGTTCTTTATATGACGTAGGCATCTAATAACAATGAATCTCTCGAAATTTCCACAATAACGGGAATTCTAAAATTTCGCTTACACATATAAAATGCTTTATCCTGAATAATCGAGGGATCAACGCTCAGACTAAACCGCTGATTTATGAGACCTGAAACTGGGAGAATATCTTTATATTATGGGCATCTAATAAGAAAGGATTTTCCTAAATTCCTATGAGAACACGAATAACGGGAATTCCAACGTACATTTACAAAGTTGTGGGCGTCCTCTAGTCTTCATAAGTTTATGCGGATTAAGTAGTAGGCGTCTTGTCTCACACACGTATTCCACCCATATAATAAAATAACGTGTCCCCATGAAGAAGTCATCAATAGCAAATGTATGCTGGGTAGTGAAGCAAGAAACGACGACGCGAAAATCCCGCATTTTCCGCTCTTCTAAACCGCGCATTGTTTTTTTAAGACTTTTAATTAAATTTAAACAAATAGGTTTTAAAAATACCCGCATATGCTTGTGGGGTAAATGTGACTAATAAAGGAGATAAATAAAAAGTCAACTAGGTCAATTTGACCGACTTAAAGTCGCTTCAAGTGCGTGGTCACGGGTTCTAGAGAAGTATTATTCTATGGTTGTAGATATTCCCCGCGGTGGGCGCGCCGAAGCGGCCGCTAACCCGACTACAGGAGCGGCTCGTACGCAAGCTGGGCGCCGCGGCGCACCCGTTCTACTTCGAGCTGCCGCCGCACTGTCCCGCGTCCGTCACGCTGCAGCCGGCGCCCGGCGACACGGGCAAGCCGTGCGGCGTCGACTACGAGCTCAAGGCGTTCGTGGCCGACGGGCAGGACGACAAGCCGCATAAGAGGCGAGTTACTTTGTTACGGTGCCTGACATACTAAGCATATTTCCATCGAGGGTTCGCCCACCACCGGGCCCTACGCCCTCCGCTGACCCTCGGATCTGCCGACTCATGGTCACGAACACAAGACACTACGTCGCAACGAGAAGCCAGATCCAAGCACCTAGCATGCAACCATAAAACATAGCTGCTAATCCGAAACTAAAAAATAAGATTATAATACGACGCTATTATTTAATTTCCAAAATTTCTTTCAACTTGTCCTTTCTAAATAAATATTTTGTACTTTTTTCTAGAAATTCAGTGCGACTGGCCATCCGTAAGATAATGTATGCGCCGAGCAAGCAGGGCGAGCAGCCTTCAGTCGAGGTCTCCAAGGAGTTCATGATGAGCCCCAACAAACTCTACCTGGAAGCCTCTTTGGATAAGGTACGAAACTATATTAGTTCCTTCCTTATACTTTAAGCGGTGATAGCCCAGTGGTTAAGACGTGCACCTTCCAAGCAGGAGGCCTAAGTTCGATCCCAGTCACGGGCCTGTACCAATGAATTTATTTCATGTACAGATTTTAATGTTGTAAAAATTGTCACTTAGCTCGTGCCTCGGAATGCACGTAAAACCGTTGGTCCTGCGCCTGATCTCTCTCCGGTCGTGTCAGCTTTCCGTCCCATCGGACTATGAGAGTAACGGAATAGAGAGTGCATCTGTGTTTGCGCACACACTTGTGCACTATAATATCTCCTGCGTACCTGGCCAATCTCTGTAGAGATTGGTCGCCTTGGCCGAAATACGGTCGGAGATCATCATCATTGCATATATTGTGTCTTTCGTGCCATTCCAAATAGCTAGGGACAAGTCTACATTTAGTAAGCTGACTTCAAACTTTCAGTAATGGAGTAATCTTTCGCACAAAAACTACGTATTTATGTTCATGATCACAACACGTTCGTATACAGGCTGATTTTTGGTCGTCAACGTTCCCGAAAACTACGGAATCTCCTCATCATCACGATCATTTTTCTCCATGGAAGCATACCTGGGAAGTGTCTGGTTTCCAAAATATTAGGGTCCAAAGTTGAGTAAATAGTCTGTTTTTTTTTGCATAAATGCACATAGACGCGCGTAGCGGGATTTTTTCACGAAAAATAATTAATATCTGTCTATAAAAAAACTAACATAAACACTAGACACTATAAATTTCGCACGATCAAGGAATTTAAAATTAAAAAAAAAAAAAAATCCCAGCTTTTTTTTGGCATAAACTTACTTTATTTCGTGTATAGAATACGTACTCTTCGTTAAAGGTGGCTACAAAAAAACACCCAGTATTGTTGCAGCAGCTCTTTCTGTAAGAGTCGATTAACGCATTCCGTGCCGGCGAGTACCTATTTGCGTTTTCTTGGCTTTCTAGAGGTGCCTGTGACGCGTATTGGCGTCCATACAAATTTGACTTCGCTTTTAAAGGTGCCGCTACATACGTATTTGCGTCTTTTGTTAACTCTCCTATTTGTATTTTAGGGTCAGTCCCAAATTGCCTGTTTTCAATTTCTACATCTTCATACAAATATAAATAAAAGATTTACATACTTACATAGATATTATTATTAGAAGTAGTACATACATATTGTAAAATATGTAAAATTAGTAAAACCCAAAAATAATTGCAGAAACAACTTACATGAGCCCATGAAGACATCGTATTCCGACTAAAGTTTTACTCAGCTTACTTGTATATAAAACCATGCACACGCACTATATTTACATAACAAGTAAACAAAATATAACTTATCTACCAGAAAACAACACTTTACGGACACATGAAAGCTATTTACAAATAAATTTTGATTTACACAAGAAAATTACACCCGCTCCCTTCCAGCTTTTCCCGCCGAATCTCTGAAATGAATGAACTAATTCAAATTTAGTGTTGCAAGTGTAACTTTGCGCAATTTCCCCAATATCGATATCAATGTCGTACTAAAATCTGTTCTCAAAAATTGAACTATACATATAAAAACGTGTCATTCATTAGTTACGCCAAATCATAATACCTATAAATATTTACCACATGCGAAAGTATTCGGTTTGTCAGTAAATATAAGGAAACACATACTATTCTATTTTTATTTATGGTTTCTATTGTGATAATAATTCTACTCATGTCATCGAGAGTATTCAAAGCCTTTCACTCAAACAATTGAATATCCAATATATTTTACTTATTCTGACTATTGAAGAAATATTATTACAGCGGCTTATCGTTAGAGAAGATGCCGTCATTGTCTTCTTTTTTTCGAGTTATGTATTCAATATACTTAGCGGTCATTAATGACCTAGTCAACATCTTTAGTATTCTTAGCATTATGGAAATATTTCAAATAACCCTGACATTTTTATTTATGACCTCTAATGTATAAGGCACGATAATTCTGTCAAAGTTACATAGATAAGAATAATACAAAAAGAAAATCTTTGTCTTTTGTAAGATTTACGCTATTGAATTCTTATTATTAAACAAAAGAGTGTAACAATACAATGGCTTATCATTAAAGAAGATGCCGCTATTGTCTTATTTTAGAAGACAAAAAAATCCTTGTTGCCTTTTCTTAGATTTAAGCTATTGAATTCTTATTATTGAACAATAGAGTAACACAGTACAACGGCTTATCAGCTGCTTACCTAAACCATAGACCTAGAACCAAGTCTCAGTCATGACATGGATGATCGTTGGCAGTAGTTTTGACCTACATTACGTTATCTACGTTTTGGAAATTCTATTTTTTTACTTTACTATACGAAGTACATATAATAGTCTGTGACTATATCTATGAAGATGCAAAGGGTAAAATGAGATGTTCACAGTGGAACTAGCCCGAAAAGAAAGTTATTGTCACTTTTCACAAAAACTAACAATAGGGCTCGGCCCGGCCGCCTATTGTTCGGCGATGACGCACAGGCGCGCCAAGCGGCACCGCTAGATAGTCCGAGGACGCGCATACGTATACAGCGGCATGGCTGAATGTTTGCTTGCACGCTTATTGGCGTCACGCGGCACTAGGCGTTGAACTCTTATGTCATGGCATGCTAAGAAAAACAGCCGGCAGCGAATGTGTTAAGGAACTCTGGCATGCTCAACTTCCTCATTTCGGGAACACGGCTGCAGCTGAGTGTATAAATAAATAAATACGAGGATTTCACAGTATAAAGAAGCTGTATAAGCTTCCACGTTAATTGTGTTCTGACAATAACATTCCCAGGAGTTATACCACCACGGCGAGAACATAGCGGTGAACGTGCACATCGCGAACAACTCTAACCGCTCCGTCAAGCGCATAAAGGTCTCCGTACGTCAGTTCGCAGACATCTGCCTGTTCTCCACCGCGCAGTACAAGTGCACCGTGGCCGAGGCGGAGAGCGAGTGAGTTACTTTATAATTATACAGGGTGGAAATGACAGCCAGGCAAATACTCAAATGCTGACAAAGTACAATTGTGTTGAGTCATACGATAATGTTATTACTCGCAGGAATTTTTTTTGGTTTGATTACGCTCCACGATCACATCATAACGTGACGCGGCTTAGGCGGAGAGCGAGTGACTTAGCATACCGCTTTTTTGAAAGAACTGTGTGATATTTTGTAAATCACTACTAGTTGCGATGTCACGTTGTTCTTGTGAAGAGGCGATATAGCCTGAATGGAATTCGATTATACAGAACGAGGGTTAGATATGGGTATATTCTATTCCACAACGTTCTATTTGTTTCAGGCTATATATCGAATGGTCGCTAAAAACTGTCACAAGTCTAAAAATAGTAAATTGAGAAAATGAGCTTTCAAATTGTTTGTGGAAATAAGACTGTAGGTATATTGTTTTAGCGGATATGACAGTATTTTAGTGGGTGTGCGATATTATAGTAAAGTGTAATAAGTGTGCAAGTTGCAATGCTCACTGTTCTAATAGTACCACTACACGTTTCTGTCATTCGATCAAATAACAACTAGATATAATGTCAAGTAATTCCTGTATGTGTACGAGTAGTTATGTATGACAAGTTTACGGCATCAACTAAATTCCTTCTTTTGTAAACCTCAGTATACATACTACCGCGTTCATTTTCATACCATTTTCTGGAGCCCTAATCGTGATTAAGTTGTTATTTAATCGGATGATTCTCATAACTTTGAACTGAACTTAGTGCTTCTACAGTATTCAGTTTAACTTTGGCAATTAGACACAAATTTTTGGCAACGCAGGATGTAGATTATCATGGCATTTAGGGCCCTTTAAAATCATACTTCATTACCTGGGTGCTTCTTACGATATTTGACAATATGAACAGGCTGAGCAATTCTGCAATATTTAACAACGCATTGCATATGTATGTTCTTGAAGTCTTGAATAAATATTGCATATTTCGCTGTGGAATGCCATGTCGCGCTGCTGTTTGCGGCTTGCTAATGAGGGATAAAAAATTTGTTAATTTTAATACCGATATTTCATTGTAAGCATCAAAGTTGTGCCTGGATGTCTTTTAAATGTCGTGAAGTCTTAACAACTGTTTTACAGCACATAATATACACAACATGCACAAATACAACGCGATAAACTAGGGCACTATTAGAATATATTTAACTATTGTTCGTTGTCCTTTTCCTTATTTACTTATATAAAAAAATCAATATTTGTATGTCAAAATTTTGCTACTCAGGGAACCAAATTTGACGTCGAAGAGAAAATTTAAGTTTCCCTTTATTGGGGCATTCGATAAGAAACTAAGTGAAAGGACTCTGTAAGTAAGTGTTTGATTGTTTACAAATGCATGCAGTGGGGACTACAAATTGTTTTGGGACTGTTGCATAAAATAAATCTCTAACAGTAATACGCGAGTTATTTATTAGTAAATTCGGTTATTTTTGAAGATTTTATAACTTCCGGCATCTTTATAAAATTCTAAACTCCACAATTTTCCTGGCACATAAATCCCCCTATTAATAACCATTTTAATTTTATATTTCCATATACATTACTACTACTACTGTTCAATTCATTAAGTTGATAAGGGTATATGCAATAAAATGTTAATTTAAAAGTATTTCGTTACATTAATTTGATTTGTATGTACATAAATCATTCCCTTATCTTCTTTTGATATTAAAAAAATAAGATCATTATATATTTATCGCACAATTTATACCCAAAACTGCAGGGCAGATTGCTGTCGAAAAGAATAAACTGGAACCTACTATGTATTGGTTTCTCAAAACAAACATTATCTTTAAACCTTTCTGTTGCATATTAGCTATTGATAACTAATTTCTATCAATCTAATTGAACTTTCGACTGCAACCTGTTACCTTTGACAACGAACGAAAATGCATGACTTCATAACATTCGGACCAGTTTACCGACTAATGGCTACGGTCATGCAAATACAGCATGACGTTGGTTCGACGTTAATACACAAACCATTACGCATTACCATCTATTAATGCTTGAAAAAAACTTTTTTTCTTTAAATCCATACTGTGTTATTACAAAAAGACGCGTTTAAAGTTAAGAATTACTTAAACCCATGGAGAAGAAATAAAAGAGGAGTAGTGGCTAAGTATATTATCATACAAAAATAGTGTGCCGCGGAGCGGGGGTGAAGTATGGGACGAGGGGAGCATTGAACACTGTAGCCCTGCCCATTTATAGAAACCACACTGTAGTGACTAGCCAAACTACTTGCTCATTATCAATATGGTTCAAGATTGTTTTACTAGTGCAATTACTCATCGTTAGATGGCAATATTATACTACGTTTTAGTAAAAAAGTACCCTGATAAAAGCGCTAGTGTCTTTGTAATTTTAATATGGTTACATTTCGGATCACAAGCGTGTGGTTACAGCTACTGCGTTACATTGGCGCTGAAGCTCCGCCCCTATCATGACGTCATGGCCTCACGATTGCCACACGACTCACTTCATAGTCCCGCCTCCTCTTTTATACGTTCTTCATGCTTAAACCTGTCGATATTTACTGTGATCTTTAATCCTAACAAAATGAGTTGCGTCTGTCCCTCTCCGTTTTATGTAAATGGCTAAAACAGAAATGGATAAATGTGGTGGACGGAATCGACCATAAAATCTGTCGTAGTCTATGTTTAGCCTAACTAAACAATGACGTAAGGATTTTTGTAATAACTCGTATAATTTTTAACTTTTCCCACACGACTTTATGTTTTTTTTCTGGTTACGTCTCCTCTTTATGCCTCTCCTCCCCTTTATGTCTCCTCCCCCTTTATACCCCCTACCTCGTTTGCGTTTGCGTTTACGTTTACGCGCACACGTCGTGAGTCCGCGCTGGTTGTCGCAGGGAGGGGTGTCCGGTGGGGCCCGGCTTCACGCTGAGCAAGGTGTTCACACTGACGCCGCTGCTGGCCAACAACAAGGACAAGTGGGGACTCGCGCTGGATGGGCAGCTCAAGCATGAGGACACCAACCTCGCCTCGAGCACCATGTGAGTGACAGACGACACACACATCGCCTTTTCGCATTTAAACTGTGTAATCTCTAAAAATTCAAATTAGACGAGTACAGCAGATTTAAGTAGGTAATTCACCTGACTATGTTTAATGTGATACTAGCTCGATTTCGTATTTTTTTCATAACAACATACACAGTATTACCTATTTATCAGGTATTCCGTGATTGGAATCAAATTCATGCAAATCAATGTACTTATTGTTAAACAGATATTTGATACACATTTTTTTCAGTGTCGGTGACCCAAACCAACGAGAAAACCTAGGAATTATAGTACAATACAAGGTGAAGGTGAAATTATGCCTCGGTCCTCTGGGAGGGTGAGTGAATCTTATATATATACCTATATGTATAGTAGTAGTATCTATCTCCCTCTTCATCCTATTGCAGTCCACTGCTGGACGTAGGCCTTCCGCAGAGCACGCCACAAGGCTTCTGCCATAGTCACCATGCTGGGCAGGCGGGTGACGGCAGTGTGATTTTCGGACTATGTTGTCAGTACGGGAGGCGCTGCTGCCCACCTCCCGGAAACCGCCTCGTACGCTAGCCTCGGGCAGGCATGGGGTGGTACGAACTCTACTCTGCCGGCATCACGTGGCATCTATCTACCTACCTTTAATTTGTAATAGTATAGTCACTAGGATTTTTTTGTGTTTATAGTTTCTACCAATAATTTTTGTGGGTAAATATGAGCAGGAAGACGACCCAGCAATATTTTATTTCTCCTACTTTATGATATCGCAAAACAAGTTATTGGTAAATTATGAAAAGATATATCTATTAATTACCATAATCAAATAATCCCCAAATTCTGTAGCTGCCGATTTCTCTGCCTCACTCAACGGAATTCAATTCGTGTCTGTTGAATTATTCACGAGATATATTACTCCACGTGTGAAAAGAAATGGGGAATTAATAAATACTAATGGTATTCTCTTCTTCTATGCTATATTTTCGTGACCATTTCGGTGATATTAATCTATTTTAATATGTATTAGATACATAGTTAAAACCGTATTGCCTCTTATGCAATGACATTATTTTTACCTATGTTTAATCTCTCAAAAAAGCATAAGTTTTCAATAATGGTCGTGAGTATACCTAATGCACGTATGTATTATATCTTGTGAGGTAATATCTGTGGTGTTCCCGCAGCGACCTGAGCGCCGAGCTGCCGTTCATCCTGATGAATCCGAAGCCGGAGGAAGAGCCGCCGCCGCGCTTCACCGAGCCCGCGCCTGCCACCGCCGAGCACGACCTCATCCAGCTCGAGCCTCGCCCGTGAGTGCACTCACACCGCCCTCACTCACACTCACACCTCCTCACACTCCCACTCGCAGCCGGAGCAGAAGCCCGCGCTCGTCGCCGCCCGAACTTACAAAGGAATCCTACAGCCTCGCTTAGCATAGCCGGGCTAGGTGTAAAAGATCAGTGACAAGTTCCTAGCTCATTGCCTGAGATCTAGCACATCGCCTGAGTCTGTATTTATTTAGTAATTGTAATGTGAGCGATTATAGACATCATGTAGAAAAAAATAAAACTACATTATATGAAAATCGAGGTTTATTGTGTATCGCTAATCTATTCTTATTTCATTTTCAGAGACGAGAATGGTCAAGAGCAGGACGACGACATAATATTCGAGGACTTCGCGCGACTTCGGTTAAAAGGGGCGGAGTCGGATGCCTGAGCCGCGAACGTGCGGTCCATATAAAGCATGGAGTAACTAATCACGTACAAGCGACGCGAGACGCGATCTGACCATGAACTCCCTGTACAGTGTAGTGAGAGGATTTGACTTTACATACGATCGTGGTTCGCGCACATTTGTCGACTTTTTACAGCCATCGATTGATGTGCACAAATCATCTAAGGTATTATAATGAAGAATTTTATATATGACTATTATTCGATGTATATCGTATTTGAAATAAAAATATTTTATTATATATAGTTGTCTACTGATCAAATGTTTCGAGTACAAGTTTTAATTTAATAGTATTACTATGTTTTAATATTAACTATTGGCCATCGATTTCCATGAATATAGTACAATATTTTGGTAAATGCATTTAGTAGATTATGGTTGATTCGTATATTTCCTTTCTGATTGTATTAAATGTACCTAATTTTAATGTTGATGTTATAATATTCTACGGTGATAGTAGCTTGAATGTTTAGCACGTTATGTTACCGGAATGTAGAGTACATTTATTTATCTAGCATCCAATTAACGGAACAACATTAATCCCAATATAACAAAGAATACAGTGTATCTTACCGGCGAACTTTACTGGTAATGTCCATAGCGTAACGATAACTTTGTAAACCATTGCTCGCTGCTACTTGCTACAAATGCTTATAATAAAACCAGCAATGAACTATAAATTGATGTGGGTCGATGACGTTGATTTACCAGTTAAGTTAGTCAGCAAGTAGTAAGATGTGATCCACGGCGAATCCGACTGAAAAACATGTTAATGTTAAAGTGAACTTCACGTGAAAAGAGCGCTCAAGGTTTCCATCTCGCTCTCTCCGCCGACTCGTGTAATGTGCGAGCAGAACACCGCGATACGATTACGCTCTTCTTACGTGATGCTCATAGTGACGATGCCCATTCAGGTAGATAAATTATTTCCGCACTTCATGTTATCTGGTAGCTAATATATTTACTCATGTTTTAACAGATGTAAATTGAGAAATTATAACATGCTGTTACAGATTGTAATGTATTCGTATATCACTTAATAAATGTGGATTACTATTGTACAATTGTTAACTTCAGTAGCCTTGATAATCTACGACCCAATGAATATTTTTAGCAGATTTAAATTGTTTCTGCCCACATTTCGGCCCGGACAATCTAATTTTATAATTCTCTACGTGTCCGCGTGGCTGGGGCACTTCTGTGCCTCCAGGTACTATAAATAAGTAAATGTTGTAAGTATAATACAATTTAACTACTTGGTATAAATATCTGTATGTACTATACATGTGGGACTCAGATTCGGATGTTTTTTCAGTTGTATTCCAATCTGTGCTCTAATAAACAAAAGTATTAATTTAGAGCTGAACCTTGATTCCTATGTTCTATAGCAGGGGTTCCCAAACTTTCATTTTTCATAGACCCCTTTCAAAAGTTAACTGGTTCTGGTGGACCCCCTACATACTTACAACACATACAAATTAATTGTGAAATCCCATTTTTTCACGCCAACGTAGACCCCCATCGAGTCCCTTGTGGACCCCTGGGGGGTCCACATAGACCACTTTGGGAACCACTGTTCTATAGCGTCGTTAACGTTTGGTAATTAGGTGTGCTACATACTTTGACATTAGTTTCAAAAATTTTGGGCTACATTTTTTAAAGAGGGAACTGGCAGTCATATTCTGGAAAAATAACCGCCGCTCAAAATATAATTATTAGTCAAGATAGCGAGTTGTAGTAATAATAGTAGCAATAGCTGTGCTGCGGATGTAAATCGCTTACGTACTTCGTTATGAAACTGTTTACTATACAGTGTGTCCAGGATAGAGTTAGCGATATTTTGAGGGCGTGGGGATCTAACTGCCCTCTTTTAGAAATGACAGCTATTTTGAGTTTTAAATATATTTTTTTCATGTTAGTGGTCAATTTTGTCAATATCTCTGGATTTAAAAAGTCTAATAAAGTAAGAAAAAACCTCAGATGAAGGAAAAAACTGTGTTTGAAAGCTATTAGTATTGTCATCATTCAAATTATAAAAAAACATATGGTACTTAACAGCAATACCACATTAAAAAATATGTAGATATGTACGAGTACATGCTATGAAAACTAGCCCGTTAATGTGCATTTTTTTTGTAAATTACAGAAACCAAGTAATAATAGCTACAAAACAACGCCTAATTTATTGCTCAGAGTCACATAGTTTAGAATTTATTGTTATTTGAAATTGACCCTTGCGCCAGCGCACATACCCCGTCACTCAGGTACCGCTACTCAGGTACTCAGATAAAAGAGGGCAGTTTGACCCCCCACATGGGGGTGTTTTTATATAAAATGAAGTGTACAACACGCCCTTAAAATATCGCTAACTCTATCCCGGACACTGTACATAATAAATATGGTAATTAATTTTAAAAATCTGTTGTTTCCCGTAAACTTACATCAAACTCGTATTTATGATTCGACCGAGTTTCCAGCGCAATGAGCGACCTGCCTTGAAAGTTGTTCGCCTTGTCGTCCACTAAATGTCTTATGATGATGTATGTTCTGTGAAAATATATATTTTTATTCTGCTGTACAGTCTATAGTTATGTAAATTCTGTGGCATGTTTCTTGTATATGCACAAACTATGCTCTTCAATAGTAAAATGTGTAGTTCTCTCAAAAATATGCACAAATTTTTATTCCGATTTCTTTCGTTTCGGCCTCGTATTAACTTAGTTTACTGTTCATAAAAAAAAAGTATTATGGCCAATCCTTTTTTTTTATTATTGAATTTATAATTTTAAAAGTCGTTAACTTCCTAGGTTATTTCGTTATGATGTATTTTGATCTAAGTATTATGGATTGATGTATAACAAATTGTATAAACGAGTATAGGAACAATTAAATGATGAATCAGATTTACAGCCTGCGCCTGCGCATCATACAAGTACAAGTAGCCATTTATTGTGTAAATAAACGTTTCTAGCCTCCAGAGGCTAACTTATGTTACAGATCTATACTCATTGCACATTTGTATTATAAAATAATTATGTACATGTAATGTAACCATAGCTCGCTCTGGTATTTCATAATTTTAATACAACTCTTTTTCTCCCATAAGTGTTAAAAGCTGTCAAATGTAAGTTTAACATACAAAATTAGTCTAATGCCTAAGCTATGTACCCAGAGCGAGAAATAGAACCATTCGTTTTGATATATCACAAGGCTGTAAATATTATATTTGTAACTACATAATGAACTAGTGTTTTCTCAGATGCCTTTCTATTGAATAAGAAATTTTTGAATCCATTGAACAAAGTGAAATCCATTTAAAAGGCAATGCACTCAACTTATACTTTTTTATTTAATTTTACATCGAATACTATTTGATGTATACTTTTTCAATAAATAAATATGTAACCAATTTACTGACTTTTATTTTGAAAATAAGTTTGCACATTCGTACAAAAGCAACTTATAGGTACACACTTCGCCTGATCACATTAACTGTATAATCATAGACTTATATATGATGTTTTTTTGTGGCCACCTTTAACGAAGGGTACGTATTCTATAACATGAAATAAAGTAAGTTTATGCCAAAAAAATGCTGGGAAAAAATATTAAAAAGAAAAAAAAAAATTAAATTCCTTGATCGTGCTAAATTTACTCAACTTTGGACACTAATATTTTGGAAACCAGACACTTCCCAGGTATGCTTCCATGGAGAAAAATGATTGTGATGATGAGGAGATTCCGTAGTTTTCGGGAACGTTGACGACCAAAAATCACCTGTATATTATCGATTTGTATAATTGCGAGTGGGTAATAAGTTCAATGAACTTTGTAAAAGCGTAGAGCTTGATCTCTTCCATACCAGTTTTGACATAGCCGAGGCGTGTGCTTAGTGAGAATTTTTTCCGTCAATAAGTTAGTAGGTACCTAGATTTAATCTATTCTTATTCTTTATTGCACATACACAAAAAGAAATATGGCATACAACATTAAAGAAGAGATGCATGTACAATGGCAAGCTTATCTCTACCAGAGATCTCTTCCAGCAAGCCAAGCAAGTAAAGATAAATTGTTAACAACAGGGTAACGTGCAATTAAACAAATTCTAAGAAACTACAAAACTACATTAAGGGGTTATATCCACTTGTGATTTTCAAAAAATCGATTTTGATTTTTTTTCATTTTTTGAATGTACATATATTCAAGAATATTCTCTGAAAATTTCAAATCGATCCGACAATTAGTTTCGGAGATATGAGCGTATTAGTAAGAACGTCTCCGAGCGTTCGAAAGTAGGCGGAGCACGAGCCGGAGTAGCTGCTGTTTCTGGTAGCTTCTACCCTTTTGTTCTCGACTTATATTGTGTTTGGGACCCTAAGATAATAATACAAATGGAAGCAAACGACGAAGCAGAGGGTTCCTCTTATGGTGCTGGAATAGATGACACTATAGCGAGAAGCCTAACAACGCCACCTTTTGGTGGGGGTCGCGGCCCAAATAAGAGGGCAGTACGTTTGCCGTCTCGCTACCGCTCGCCTTAGTTTTAAAATTGATAGATACTCTGTGGTAGTCAGTTCTGCGTCTGCGGAGGTGTTCCCCGCGTTTTTATAAGTTTTCTTGTTAATTAATTATCATATTACTTGTGCCCATTTGTAATGTTCTGTTTGGGGAGTTTATGAACAATAAACTAACATTATTATTGGAATATAAGTGAAGTTTTACTTCTTGGACTATAAAAGTGGCTGCCCATTGTGAGGCCCGAACATTGATGAACATTCTATGGAACTGTGAATTTCGGTGTTTTGTGATTACAGTGATAATTATTCTGAGAAAACTTGACGCACATGTCAAATGAACAGTTTTCATACAATCGTTTTGCCGGTTGCATCGCATGGTGGACATATTTCCAAGAAAATAAAAGCGCTGCCAACCTAATAAAACTAATCGTTGTGCCGTCACTTACCTTCATTGACAGTGACATATGACAGTTGTAAGTGGTGCCAACATTTTGGACGTAATTACCATAGACTATATGAAGCTACGTTCCAATTTACGCTTAATGAACTTGTTAAATTTTAAACTTTTTTCAAACTTTATAAAATTATTCTAAATGGTGAATAGACATTTAGAACACATTTTGCTATCATCAAGGATTTAATAAAGTGTTATATTCGTCGTTTGTTTGGGTATATTGTAAGAGTATACTTACGGCAGTCACTTAGCCTTCATTCTGTGGTAGCCTTGTTGAGTGTGAACTTTTGTATGATAATTTGAACTATAGTGTTTTTTGGACATAATTGTACGAATTGTGTGTACACACGGTCATAATGGTTGTTACGAGATCGCGATCGAGTAGCGCTCCTCGCAGCCGACAGCCACAGTCAGGGACACAGTCGCCGACACTAGTTTCGGGTGCGCCGCCCGCGCCGGGCGCCCTTTCCGCACCTGTCACTCTGACTGAACCTGGTACGCCGCCCGCGCATCTTTCGCCGGCCACACATGGTGAGCCGCATGCGTATGGGGTGCCACCGCCGCCTGCAGAGCCTGAGTGGTCTCACACATTTCATCGACCGTGCCGCCCAGAAGCGTCACCAGTGCCTAGGGAGGCATTCACATCTTATGTTTCGCCTGTACCTCCTGTGGCATACGCTTCGCCAGGGATTCCACCTACACCTGTTATAATGACAGATCAGCAGTTGGCTCTCTTGCTACGTATGGCTAAAAGTCAAGTAACGCCACCACCGCCTAGTACGACGCCGTCGTGTGGTAGCGGTAACTTTGCCAAGTGTACCGCGCGTTTTGATGGAGCAAGAAGTAGCAATGTCATTGCATTCATAGATGCTATTAGTGTATACAAAGATTGTGTTGGAATTGAAGATAATATCGCCTTAAGAGGTCTCCCTATGCTCTTATCTGGTCTCGCCGCTACGTGGTGGCAGGGTGTTAAGCATACGGTGTCCAGTTGGGGAGAAGCGATACAAATCCTTAGACAGACTTATGGTCCAATGTTACCGCCACATAGAATATATAGAGAACTATTCCAAGCTGAACAAGGCAAGGAGCCTACAGATATCTTCGTAAGCAATGCAAGAGCCTTGTTGTCTCAGTTGCCGTCCTATACCCTCTCCGAGGAAGTGCAACTGGACATGGTCTACGGCTTGCTGCACAGACGAATTCGAGAGAAGGTATGCCGAACCTCGTTTACTACCTTCTCCGAGCTACTGCAACTTGCTCGCCGAGCTGAAGATCTGTTTGAGGAAGTGATGGTCCACAGCAAGAAGCCAGTCCTAGGAGGGACTGAGGTTGTGTCACCCAGCGTCTCTACGGCCCATACTCCTGTTAGCAACATACCATCGGACCGCGGAAAGTCCAGGCCACGATGTGTCTATTGCAAACAGTATGGCCACCGCAAGGAAGATTGCCAGAGGTTGGGAAAGCAGCACAAAAGGCTGGACCCAGTAAAAGTTGAGCCAACGTCGGAAGATTCACCCAGAGTGACGTGCTATGGGTGTGGAGCGCCCGGGGTAATCCGCTCTAACTGTCAGAAATGTAAGGAAACCAGAGCAGAACAGAGTAGAGCTTCGTCATCGTCTGCGTTTCAATCAGTGTCGACGGTAGGCGTGCGTTCAATTGACCCGAGAAGTCGACCAAAGTTAGATATCGAAATATACGGTGTATGTGGTAGTGTGTTAATAGACACGGGAGCAAAACATTCGATCGCAAGTGTTAGCTTAAGAGATGTTTTTGTGAAAAATAATTGTTATTTTGTAAATACTAGAACTGAACTTAAGTTTGCCGATGGCTGTTCCTATGTAAAAAATGTAGATACTGTACAAGTTGATGTTAATGTTAAGGGAGTGGTAGTTCCTACCCTTTTTATTGTCTTACCTGGTGCTTCAGACACCTTATTAGGTATGAATTTCTTAAAAGACGCTGGCATGGTACTTGACTTCTCGAGTGATTATTTTAAAATCAAAGGTTTACGGGGAAAGGTGCCTCTCACATATGAGAGAGAAACAAGAGACGAAGTCGCTTGTTCTGCCTGTGGCCTCAGAGAAGATGAAGCTACACAGCTGACGCCGCGTCAAAGAGGTGAGTTGACTACCCTTCTTGAAAACAACAGTGACATCTTTGAGCCAGGGGGAGGCCCCACGACTTTCGCCGTCCATCGCATCGACACAGGTGAGCAGGCTCCTATTAGTGTTCCACCTTATAGGGTGTCGCCAGCTAAGAAAGAAGTTATGAAGAAGGAGATAGAAAAGATGCTGGAAGAAGAGATAATCGAGGAAGCTGAGTCTGAATGGGCGTCGCCTGTTGTAATGGTTCCTAAAAAGAATGGAGAGGTAAGATTTTGTGTGGACTACAGAGCCTTAAATTCTATCACGAAAACTGATAAGTATCCCTTACCGGTGATCGACGACATTCTTTTATCCACAAAAGCCAATTGTGTGATGTCGACAATCGATCTTAAGGCAGGATATTGGCAGGTTGAAGTTCACCCAGACGACCGAGACAAGACGTCGTTTGTGTCGCCGTTTGGAACGTTTCGTTTTCGTCGGATGCCGTTCGGTTTAAAGAACTCTCCGGCGACGTTCCAAAGGCTGATTGATCGATTTAAAACAGGTCTGAAGGATATCAATCTTGTCGCATATTTAGACGATATACTTGTCTTATCTCCGGATCTGCAGACACACCTACGAGATTTACAGCAGGTGTTTGATCGTTTGCAGCTGTTCAATCTTCGAGCGAACCGGAAGAAGTGCGTCTTTGGCCGTGACAAGGTGACGTATCTAGGTCATGTTGTATCTTCAAATGGTATAGAGCCCGATCCGTCTAAAGTGGATCAGATTTTAAAACGGGACCCGCCTACGAACTTGAAGGAGTTGCGAACCTTCTTACAAACTTGTTCGTGGTTCCGCAAATTTATCGAGGGATTTTCGAGGGTTAGTGAACCCCTGACTAGGCTTACTCGGAAGAATCAGGTTTGGGTATGGGAAGAGGCTCAGAAGCGTGCCTTTGAAGAGTTAAAAGCACGCTTAGTCTCTGCTCCAATCCTTCGCCAGCCCGACTTTAACGAGCCGTTCATTCTGAGGACTGACGCGAGTGCGTATGCCTTAGGTGCCGTACTGATGCAGGGACCTGATGCTCACTCTGAGCGTCCTATCGAGTACGCGAGCCGATTACTAACCAGTGCCGAGAGGAATTATACCACTACTGAGCGGGAGGCTCTAGCCGTAGTGTGGGCGCTGGAGAGGTTTCGCGGTTATGTCGAAGGATCGCAGGTACGTATAGGCACTGATCATCAACCATTGAAATGGTTGCTATCTCTCAAGACACCCAGTGGCCGCCTTGCTCGCTGGGCTATGAAAGTTCAAGCTTTTAATTTGGACGTTCAGTACACTCCAGGTAAGGAGAATGCTATTGCTGATACCTTAAGTCGACCGCCGAGGGTAGAAGATTGTGGTGTCTGTCTACTTACTATCGACTTACCTCATAAAGATGCCGAAGAAATTCGTGCTGCACAGATGGATGACCCGGATTGTCAGAAGATCCTGGAAGCGTTTGAGGATCCTTCTCAAGCTATACAGTGGACCGATAAGGGATTTTATACTACGGACGGAGTTTTATATCGCTCCGATCCTGACGGTGAGTCTGATGAGCCTCTCTTATATCTCCCGTTGTCGTTACGTGATTCGGTGTTGAAGGAATTACACGATGCTGAAACTGCTGGTCATCCAGGTATCGAAAGAACTCTTCTGAAATTGAAAGATAAGTATTATTTCCCGAACATGCGACAAATTGTAACTCGCTATGTGAAGGCTTGTGAACTCTGTCAAAAGTATAAGGCTACAAATCTTAAACCTGCAGGTTTGTTACAGACCCCTACACCAAAACAACGCTTCGAAGTGTTGGCGATGGACTTGTTTGGCCCGCTGCCGGAGGGTAAAAACGGCGAGCGTTGGATCTTCCTGGTCGAAGATGTTGCCAGTAGATGGGTGGAGATTTTTCCACTTTCTGACTCTACTACGGAGACTTGTGCCAAGGTGTTGATAGAAGAGGTCTTCCTAAGATATGGGCTGCCACGGAGAGTTATCTCCGATAATGGTGTGCAGTTCGTATCCGCAATAATGCAAAAGGTAATGTTGGCTTTTAATATTAATCAGAGTTTAACACCTTTATACCACCCTGAAGCCAATCCGGCTGAACGAAAGAATCGGGAGATGAAGCAGATGATCGCTATTCTTCTGAACGCAGAAGTCGACCATCGTGACTGGCCTAGTAAGGTCCCAGTGTTACGATTCGCTCTCAATCACGCACCCAATCAGGGTACAGGTAAGTCTGCTGCATACCTTACCTTCGCGCGCGAGATGCGTGCCCCTGTGGACCTGGTCTATGATATTCGCAAAGTGGTGGAGGACGAGAATTATTTACCTCAGATCACCCCGTATTTGGTACAATTCGCTAACGAATTAGACGAGGTGAATGCTCGTATCAAAAACGAGCAGGGGCGCAGAAAGCATGCTGCTGATGTTGGTCGTCGTCCTGGTCCGAGCTACAGTGTAGGTGATCGTGTGCTGGTGGAGTCGCACGTTCAGAGCAACGCTGCACGAGGATTGACAACCAAGTTTGCTCCCAGAAGGTTAGGTCCTTTTATAGTAAGTAAAATCGTTAGTCCTACTACATACGAAATTTGCGACAAAGATAATCACTTGGTAGGTAAATACCATGCCAGTGCTCTAGTTGCGTTTGTTGGTCCAGACGTGGAATTAGCAGCTAGAAGGAGACGTGGTCGACCTCTTTGTACCAAGCCTCGCTCGAGACGAGTACGTGACTTGGAGGGGGAGACTATAGCGAGAAGCCTAACAACGCCACCTTTTGGTGGGGGTCGCGGCCCAAATAAGAGGGCAGTACGTTTGCCGTCTCGCTACCGCTCGCCTTAGTTTTAAAATTGATAGATACTCTGTGGTAGTCAGTTCTGCGTCTGCGGAGGTGTTCCCCGCGTTTTTATAAGTTTTCTTGTTAATTAATTATCATATTACTTGTGCCCATTTGTAATGTTCTGTTTGGGGAGTTTATGAACAATAAACTAACATTATTATTGGAATATAAGTGAAGTTTTACTTCTTGGACTATAACACGATGTAAGTTGAAAAAAAAATAATTTTAATTTAGTGTAAATCGTTCCCGAAACTTTAAACGCGTTTATCTCAAAACCGTGTTTTCAGAGTCGGTGAGGAAAATTTCTCCGAAACCGCTAAACCGATCGGTTTGAAATTTTCACACGACTTACTCAGATATATTTTTCAGGTAATGATCGAAGGAATAAGGTTTTGGACAATAATTTCGATTTTTTAAGCCACTTTGAAGTGAAAAATTTTCATGAAAAACTGAATTTTTTTTTTGAACAGCCGCCATTTTTTCAAAAATCAAAATTTTGACTAGACCTTCGATCATTACCTGTATTTATTTATTATAAAACTAAATATTTTTGGTTTTTGGTTTTCAGATAATTTGGACCAGAGATATCTTGCTCACCGCCAAGCACTTTTTTTTGGAGGTCTCTCCGCAGATCATCTACAGGAGCTAGGGGATCCAATATTTTTTTAAATAAACCGCTGATTGTTAAAGTACATTAAATTCTGTTTAAGTACATTTTTTCCATTAATGTATAAAATAAAATGCCTCTTTGGAAAAAATTCACAAAAAAACGCGTTTTTTCTGCCTCGCAAGTGGATATAACCCCTTAAGAAAAAAAGGAGAGAAACAAATGACAGCATATTCAAATAATGGACAGGTAGTGATTCTTCAGCTTTTCCCTAACCGTGTGGGAATTCATTCCAGAGCTTAACCGCCCTAATCTAGTACCTAAATTGTTTTTATTTTATTTATTTATTAAATTAGAAAACCAACATAATACATAACAGTTCCGTTAAGATACAAGTTGGACAGGAGTTTATATGTTTTTATTGATAAGCCTGTTAGGTTTTGTGGAACTCTGGTGTAAATTGTGTGTGCATCAGTGTCTGAATAGCTCTTACAATGCTTCTATAAGTGTGGACCAGTTATTGGCTTTATGTGTACAATTTTAACTATAGTTATTAATAGCTGTTAGTCTTCCTGAAATTGTAAAATAAAATAATCTCTATACATAACTCTAACTACAAATTTTTCAAGAGATTGTTTTAAGTGATTCACGTGACGATGTTTGATCTAAAATTGTAATATTATAAGGACGAAAGAATAGACGAAAGTAACTATGTTAGTCTAGAGCAGTGGTTCCCAAAGTGGTCCAGGTGGAACCCCAGGAGTCCACAGGAGACTCGATGGGGTCTACGTTGCCGTGAAAAAATGGGTATTAACAATTAAATTCGTATGTGGTGTTGGCCTGTAGAGGGTCCACCAGAACCAGTTGAGTTTCGAAAGGGATCTATGAGAAAATAAGTTTGGAAACCCTTGGTCTAGAGCTTGAGAAAGAATATAGGACAGTTTTAATCCCGGATAATTTTGGGCGTTCACTATTTTAAATATATTTTATCGAAATTGTACTTTTTATGTGAAAAGGTGTGTCTGTGTCAGAAATCGATTAAAGTCGAGTTATAGATACTGATTAATTTTACACTCGTTTTTGAGGATTTTCTCGACGTTTCCATCATCATCATTATCATCTACCCGTCATAAATTCAGAGATCACCTACAAAAGACAATGGCTATATGGACATAGTTCCCTTGCCTTTCCGTGAGTCTTGTCGTTGTTAACTAAAGAAACAAAAAATATGGTGACAATGGCTGTATGGGCATAGTTACCTTTGCCTTTAATTCGCGGAATAAAAAAAGAAATGTTTTGGAGGTTATGAATTGTAATTTTTCATTAATTTTTATTATTATTTGATAATTGATAAATATCTATAAACGGCTATCACCAAATAAATTGAAGACTTTTGAGTATGTATATACTGCAATTAATATACTGTACAATGATTTCTTAAACTGTAAGCTTGAGAAGTGCATGAATTCTATTCGTCGCGTCGTCGGGATTCAATTATGTATTTATCTGTTTAGAAATAATACACGATAGAACTACCGTTACTTATATAAAGATTTCTGATTATTCTGTTGGAATCATGAGTATTCGCGGCTTATCTAAAAGGGAGTTAGAGGAACTGAAAAAAAAAGAAGAGGAAGAAGCGGCCGCTCACGTATGTATTTACTTACTATTTACAATACATATATAGTGTGCTTTACTGTATTTATAGTAGCATCAGCTGTACGATACGTGTATCCAATATACTACATACTTGCTTGAAATTTACACTTCTATAAAACAGCAATAGGAAAGAAGACATTGCTAATATTTACCTAATTTATAGGTGTTCAAAGAGTTTGTAGAAACATTTCAAGATGTCCCAAGTACTACTTCTAAAGTTTGGGTCAAAGCTGGAACTTATGATGCTGGAGCTAGAAGTAAGTCTATTTTACTATTATTTTAAAGTGTTTGGTTATTATAAACATGGGATATTCTCCCAGCCTTTGATGGAAAGGTTTTCACTTCTAAAATTGCATAGATTCAGTTTTGAGTATTATCTAAAAAAAGTGAGTATTATGTTAAACTTGCATTAGGCCATTGTTACAAACAAAAGTAAACTCTTCTTGAATATTACAGAGGAGGATACATCGGAGAGAGGTAAGCTGTACAAGCCAACATCCCGCTTGGAAGAGAAAAGGCATGTTGTGGATGACCCGATTAGGAATCTAACACCTAAGCATGAGCCACCCGGCCGCCCGAGAGTTAAACAGTCCAAAGACAAGAAGAAAAGCAACTTGGAATTGTTCAAGGAGGAATTAAGACAGTGAGTTGCTTTTATTTTCTATATAAAAAGGTGTTATATTACTATAATCATGAGAAGGTATAAAAGAGGAGGTGGGACTATGAAATGAGTCATGTGGCAATCGTGAGGCCATGACGTCATGATAGGGGCAGAGTTTTAGGGCCAGTGTAATGCAGTAACTGTAACCACACACTTGTGCTCCGAAATTAACCATATTAAAATTACAAAGACACTAGCGCTTTTATCGGGGTACTTTTTTACTAAAATGTATAATATTACCATCTAGCAATGAGTAATTGCACTAGTAAAACAATCTTGAACCATATTGATAATGAGCAAGTAGTTTGACTAGTCACTACAAGGTGGTTTCTATGTAAATGGGCAGGGCTACAGTGTTCAATACTCCCCTCGTCCCATACTTCACCCCCACTCTGCGGCACACTATTGTTGTATGAAAATATACTTAGTCGCTACTACTCTTTTATTTCTTCTCTATGACTTTAATATTTATACTTTTAAAAATTTTAAAAGTATAAATTAAATAACAGCATTATAATTTCAGGATACAGGAAGAGAGATCAGAACGTCATAAATATAAGAATGTACTAAGAGAAAGGGGAACAATAGGAATAGAGCCTATAATGGATATGATCCCTGACATAGGCTCTTATGATACTGGAGATCCAAATACAACTAATTTGTACTTGGGAAATCTTAGTCCTAAGGTAAACTTTACTAATGCAGTTTCTAGTTATATTTTTGCTACTCCAACCTCTTTATTACTAAACTTGGAATTATTAGTTGGGAAAGCACAAGTCAATTCATGCTCCATACCCACAATGCTAGTTCCATAAAAACAAAACTTATTGAACAACATATACAAACGTAACAAGAGGAGCTGGCTGTAACATTTCAGTGTTTTTTTTTGGCAAAGTAGGTATATAATTTTATTTAAAACTAGTGGACGCCCGCGTCTCCCTCCGTGTAGACTACAGAAAAAGCAAAATGTCAAAATTATCTGAGATAAAAATATTTTCCCGGGATAAAAAGTAGTCTATATGTTAAGTAGGACCTGTCACAATATATTCCTGGAAACTGCATCGAAATCGGTTCAGCCGTTTCTGAGATTAGTGTGCACAAACGCACAGACAAACAGACAAAAATTCAAAAAATCATTGTTTTGGGTCCTATTGCGTTGATAAAGGTCTCCTATAATATTTTTTCTCATATATTTTCCATGTACAGACAGCGATCCTTTACATTTTTATTATATGTATAGATAAATTAATGTTAATTACTTTGAATTCAATTCTTTATTTGTAGTCCTACACTTTCCATCCAAAAGTTAATACTTGCCCTACAGTAATATACCTACAAATTTTATTACATGATCTAAGAAATTATAAGTAATGTCATAGAGGAATAAGATGGAGTGCTAATGTCATACTAACTGCCTCGATGCACCATGAGACTTTCCGGTATCTCACAGTTCCAGTTCTTGGCATTTAGATTGCATTACTGTAATGTACTCATTACTAATGTACTGTTACGTACAGTAATGCAATCTAAGTGTCCATGACTGGAATTGTTAGGCACCGAAAAGTCTAAAGGTGCATCAAGGCAGTTAGTATGACATTAGCACTCTATAACATCTTATTCCTCTATGGTAATGTGTACTACTTACGGATGTGTTCCTGAAATGATCTGATGATCCTGCAGTTCTCTTCCTTAATTCTTTCACAGTGTTATTATCTGATATAGTTTGAATAGGTCACAATATAATGTTTGTATGTATTATATAGATAAATTAGTATGTAGTAGTATTATAGATATATATTTTATTATATATATGTATGTCTCTATTATGTATGTATCTAAGTAGATAATTAAGTATTGTTATTATTTAGTAAATATATTTATTTTGTGTTAAGTTTATTTATATTTTAATACGTGTGCACATATGATATTCCTTTTATATATTATAAAATTTTCCTTTGTACTTAATGGTTTGCTGGAAATCTCTTTTTAGAGATAAGCTCGCCTTTGTACTATTTCTTTTACAACTTACTGTCTATGATAAAAATTTATGTGTACAATAAAGAATACTAATACTAAGAACAGTTAGGGCTGCATGCATAGCCATAACTGCAGGATCATCAGATCCCACAGCCATAGCATGTAGCATAGAGCTAACAGATGTAAATGATCACGGGCAAGTTGCTGGCTTATTGCCTGAGAGGATGCCTGAATTCCTTAGAAGATAAACTCCTAACATCCTGTGCATCTGTGTGACTTCCCTCCTACAACATGTACGGAAGGAGATGCCGCTGATGTTTTCTAGTGAAGTCACATATCTGCACGGGATGTTCTACTAGAAGTTTAATTTGCAGATAACAGAGCAGCAACTGATGGAAGTGTTTGGGCGGTATGGTCCGTTGGCCAGCATCAAGATAATGTGGCCTCGCTCGGACGAGGAGAAGGCTCGCGGACGGAACTGCGGCTTCGTGGCGTTTATGTCGCGCAAGGACGGCGAGAGAGCGCTGAGGTGCCTCAACGGTTAGTGACCACGAAGATAGTTTAATTGATTCATCCTACTGATATAATAAATGCTTAAGTCTGTTAGTATGTTTCTTGCTCTTTCACGCAAAAACTACTGAATGGACTTTGATGAAACTTTACAATAATATAGCTTACATATCAGAACAACACATAGGCTACAATTCATTATCCTGGGAAAATATTTATATCCGGGATAATTTCGAAATTTTCTTTTTTTTGCAGTCCACGCGGACGGAGTCGCGCACGTCCACTAGTTTATTAATTTTAACTCAATGATTTTTCCCAATGATATCATAAAATAGACTACTTATGTAGTGCCAGTCTAGAAATTGTAATAAAAATAAATAAATTACTTTTAAGATGTTTGCCTGGACATGTTCATGAATTAAATCAGTCTGTATAACTTATCATAAAGAAACATTTAAATGAATGTGGATGATATTTCAAACAGGAGTAATAGGACCTTCAGGGAATGGACATAGGCTACATTTTACTATTGTAATCCGCATAAGTGCACCACTGTAACTGAGCTGTATGGTGTCCTCCAGGTAAGGAGATAATGAACTACGAGATGAAGCTGGGCTGGGGCAAGGCGGTGGTGATCCCGCCCGTGCCCATCTACATCCCGCCCGCCCTGCAGCAGCCCTGCAAGCCGCCGCCGCCCTCCGGCCTGCCCTTCAACGCGCAGCCGCCCAAGCACCTCGTCAACAAGGTACTTACTACTTACAGTCACGCCAATTATTCATCATCGTTTTCATCCTTGAGAAATCCACTGCTGAATATAGGCCTCCCCCAACAAACAGTAACGTACATTATCCCCCACTCCTAAAGAGGCTGGGCAGAAGTGTGCAAATTATTACTTCCGTACTAATAATGTAAAGTTTGTCTATGTCTGAATAGAACTACTGAACCAATTTAGGTAAATGAAATTTGGCACAGAGTTAGTTTATTAGGGACTGAAGACAGACATAGGACTTTTTTATCCTGGATAATTTCGACATTTTGTTTTTTCTTCAGTCCACACGTTAAATATATGTGGTGGAAAATGATGCTAAAGCTACGAGCATCCAGTGATATTGGAACGCTAAGCTTCTTAGCTTAGCTGTTATTAGCTAAGAAGGCTTGTATGATGTGCCCAATGGTTCGCTTAAATTTTAGATTCCAAACTGAAATTAATGATCTTTGTTTTTAGATACCGCGTGTGCGGCACGGAGAATACTATCCAGATGATCCTGAAGACAAGGAGTTCTATGAAAAGGTGGGAATTTGTGTACTATATGACTAAGAATTTGCTAAAAAAAATTCTAAACACAGATAGAGATCCTATATTTACGTTTTTACGCAATGTAAGAGATGATAATAGAGAAACAATTTAATAGAGCAGATAAAAATTGTTATGAGAACCTAATGTTGTTTGCATTACTTTGTTACAGATACTATCACAATCTATAGTCAAAGTTGTAGTGCCCGCTGAAAGGTTAGTGTTAAAATTAACTTAAAATGAACTAAATCATAGTGGCCTTAGCACAAAAAGTGAAAAGCTTGTCTTGTTAAGCCATTGCCAAAACATAAATTTAAAATTTGCTGTACCTGCCTCAGAGAGATTTACATTAAGAATGGAAAGAGACAATCGTAAAACGTAAAACGTTACGATGCGTTACAGGGGCGGGAGGGAGTCTTTCGTACAATACGTTACGCAACATTGTTTCTCTTTTTAAATAAACAATAAGGGAATTAAAACTCCCAAATTGGCAACCCTTTTTCGTTTACGTTTTACGGGGAATCCCTCGATTGTATTAGTCTGGTCGTCACTTTTAATTTGTGCTCGCAAGTTGGCAACCTTTTCGTTTATATTTCACGGGGAATCCCTAGATTGTATTGTACGTCATTTAATGTTGTTTTTGTGTGTTGTTACAGAACTTCTTGCGACTATAGGGTAAAAATGATCACTTGAGTGTTACGTAACGTTTAGAGAGGGGGAGGGGGGTACATAAAAACGTTACGGTGCGTTACAAGGGGGGGAGGAGGGGCGGGTCAAAAATCTTCAAAAATTGCGTTACGTAATACTTGAACGCTCCCATTGATATATTCTAACAACTTTCAAATGTAATTACGTTACCTTGCATCACCCACGCGCCTGCTTCATCTCCTTCATCCGAATACCATCTGTATCCAGGAACATAGTGATGCTCATCCACCGCATGATCGAGTTCGTGATCCGTGAGGGTCCGATGTTCGAGGCGGTGATCATGAACAAGGAGCTCAACAACCCGTTCTTCCGGTTCCTGTTCGAGAGCCAGTCGCAGGCGCACGTGTACTACCGCTGGAAACTGTTCTCTATGCTGCAAGGGGACTCTACTAAGGTGTGGAACTTGGACGACTTTAGGATGTTCAAAGGTAAGGTTTCATAACTTGAGTAGCTATACTGCACATGTAATGTTGCCTGCATCCAACCGACGCCCGCGACCTTGGCCAGGTCATCCGTCCACCTCGCGGGTGACCTTCCCACGCTGCGTTTGCCGATACGTGGTATCCACTCTAGAACTTTCCGACTCCATCGGCCATCAGTTCCTTCGAGCTATGTGCCTGCCCATTGCCACTTCAGCTTGCTGTACCGTTGAGCCATGTCGGTGATCTTTGTACGTCTGCGGATCTCCTCATTTCTGATTCGATCACGCAGAGAGATCCCAAGCGTAGCTCTCTCCATCGCTCGCTGTGCGATCCTGAGCTTCTTTATGAGGCACATGGTTAGAGACCACGTACGTAATATTGAAGCGATAATTTACAATATTTGCATAATACGGGAGCTCTCTACACATTGCCGTGTATTCGCAGGCGGGTCGGTGTGGCGACCGCCCGTCATGAATCTGTACACGGCCGGCATGCCGGATGAGCTGGTGGAGGAAGACGACGCCAAGGACAACATCAGGGGCACGCTGTCCAATAGGTATGTACGTTTTGTTCGTGTTTGTTCGGAAAACGAAGGTTTATTCATCATTCTATGTCATTCTATTTATATTGTTTATACAAATAAACAAAAAGTGCGAACCAAAGAAGTACGAATTTTTTTAACACCCAGATTATGTTTTAAATTGATAAAAATGTTACAAACTACATTATGTACACACCTATGTTTACAAATAAAGAAACTTTGAAATCTCTCGTTACTTTTGGCGTTGCGGAGCGTTAATAAGGGTCAAGACACGGTTAATACCCGAAGTGACGTCGCGCGTGTTAGTATATATATCAATCCCATACATTAGCAACACCAAACACGATCTCACGCGCCGTATATTTCCGACGTGTTGTCGCGTCCGCTGTTAACAGTGTGTCTTGCTTGACCCTAAGTTCATGCTACTGTAATCAGTAAAATGTGCTGATCAAGTGATGTGTTTCCCCACAGCCAACGCGACCGTCTGGAGGAGTTACTCCGCGGCCTGAGTCCGTCACGCACCAGCGTGGGCGAGGCCATGTGCTGGTGCCTCGAGCATGCGGAGGCGGCCGGCGAAGTGGCCCAGTGCCTGGCCGAGGCCTTGGAAGGTAGGGGAGGTGGCCCAGTGCCTGGCCGAGGCCTTGGAAGGTAGGGGAGGTGGCCCAGTGCCTGGCCGAGGCCTTGGAAGGTAGGGGAGGTGGCCCAGTGCCTGGCCGAGGCCTTGGAAGGTAGGGGAGGTGGCCCAGTGCTTGGCCGAGGCCTTGGAAGGTAGGGGAGGTGGCCCAGAGCCTGGCCGAGGCCTTGGAAGGTAAGGGACAGAGGCGCATTTTGGGGTTCCTATCCCTATAGAACCCTTTTTTTGCCTACTCTGTCCGTCAGTCATCAGGCTGTATCTCATGAATCGTGATAACTAACGAGTTGAAATTTTCACAGGACGATGATGATATATTTCTGTTTCCGTTATTTATAACCAAAAATAATATAAAAATCTAATTGGGGCTAACATACAACAGGCATGATTTTTTTGCGGTTTTTGTACAGAACCGTTCGTGTGCGACTCAAACTTGGCCAGTCTTTTATTGAAATGTTTATTTATTTCGGTTCTAGGGGAGTCTACACTACCGCACAAAAGGATAGCCCGGCTGTATCTGCTGTCTGACATCCTCCACAACGCACAAGCCAAACTGACCAATGCCAGCGCGTATAGGAGTGCGTAAGTATCTGGTCTTCTGAGCACACTCAGATAAAGAGAACTGTTCGATCTAATAAATGTAATAATAATTTTATTGTACCATGTTTTGATAAAACATTTCATTCTAACTATTTGGTCTTTACTTGGCATTGTATAGGGTACATAATAATGGTTGTAACTTCATTTACTTCAAGAAATAATCCGACTGCGTAAAAATGTTGTCCCAGTGTCACTCACGACTAAAACGAATCTAGTGATACCTTTCAGGCTCAAATGCGACAAGCCGTCTAAACCGTGTCAAAAAATATACATACATACTCGAAAAAATCAAACTAAAGTGGCAGTGGGTTGGTGATATCTGTCGTTGAGTCGCCACGAAACGCCACAGACACGACACAACCATGGCTTTTCGTCATCTAATATGGGGGCCGTGTCGTCTAGTGGAAACGCTCATTAATTCCACCGCATTGCAGATTACAAGTCCGTCTGCCGGGCATAATGCGGGCCACGCACGCGGCGCTCGGTCGCCTAACATCGCGACTACAGCAAGAAGGCATGCGCGCACGAGTCGGCCGCCTGCTGGCCGCGTGGGCCGACTGGGCCGTGTACCCGGCCGACTTCCTCGCGCGCCTGCAGGCGGCCGTCAGCGGGGACAAGGAGGTCAGTGCGTAGCATGGACAAGAAATAAAAGAGGAATAGCGGCTAAGTATATTTTCATACAAAAATAGTGTGCCGCGGAGCGGGGGTGAAGTATGGGACGAGGGGAGCATTGAACACTGTAACCCTGCCCATTTACATAGAAACCACCTTGTAGTGACTAGTCAAACTACTTGCTCATTATCAATATGGCTCAAGATTGTCTTGTGTCTTTGTAATTTTAATACAGTTACATTTCGGAGTACCGGTGTGTGGTTGCAGCTACTGCGTTACACTGGCGCTGAAGCTCCGCCCCTATAATGACGTCATGGCCTCACGATTGCCACACGACTCACTTCATAGTCCCACCTCCTCTTTTATACCTTCTTCATGGTGCGTAGCTATACAGTAGCAGAGCCATAGCTATGCAACAGCGAAAATTGAGAGTTTCCTGAGAGAGTGTGGGAAGAGGTGCCGGACCTGGCAGGATGCCTGGCGGTTGTCCCGCCCACTCACACACACTCTATTTTCGCTGTCGTATTGCTTCGGCTTTGCTTCTGTAAGTTATGCAATCAGCTTACAAAACTGCCATTTAAATGTAGTTGATAAAGTGTTATATATTTGCCTGTAGGTGGGCTTTCCTTCACGATCCTGAGGTAAAGCCTAATAGTTTATGCGTGTATGTACTTTTGACTTGTTCTCCTCTCAAATCAGTATATTTCCAGCGCAGTTGGAAACATGCTACATTTCTCTACCCTCAAAATTGAATTCCAACAAGATCCCTCGATACTCATACATATAAATAATTTCCAGCAGGAGGAGGGTACCCCGGAGCGGGCTCGTTCTCCGGCCGGGTCGGACGCGTCGTCCGTGTCCGGAGCGTCGGACGCACCGCTGGACGGTGCCGCACTGCGCCGCCTGGCCGGACGTCGCGCCGCGCCGGACGCCGCGTCCGGTGAGTGCCGCTACACGGCAAAAAAAACTACTACAGAAACACTAGAGCTTTTAACGTACCTATTATATATATATATATATATATATATATATATATATATATATATATATATATATATATATATATATATATATATATATATATATATATATATATATATATATATATATATATACACACACGACTATCTTCCTGAAATGGAGTAGCTAAAACTGCCACGTTTTGCATAGCGACGTCAGATTTTAAAGCGCTTGTTGTGTTATAATGCACTAGGAGGTGAGATTGACTTCGCATCGTAAAGGTTTTTATTCAAACCTACCAAAACCCCGATTGAGGTACCGAAACATCGGGGTACTTTAACCCTAGGGGTTAACTTTCACTCAGAAACAAAACACAGATTCCCGCCATGCTGCATGTTAAGAACTATCGATGTAGCGGTTCTCATTGATGGATAGCTCTGTAGTTTTAAACTGTTTTTAGCTTCAATTATATTTCTGACTTGGGCCAAAGTTGACCCATAGAGCTTAAGTATATTTGAAGCGATTTATTAACGTAATTTCTATTGTCTGTGTAGTGGATGAAGACATAGACGGAGTGCCGTTAGAGGCGGAGGCAGACAGTGAAACGACCACAGAAGCGGGATGCTTTGTACCATCACGCTGGGAAACTGTTGAGGTAATATAATATGTCTTTTAGGCTGCCTTTCTACCAGAGATGTGTTATGCTATGTTTCTATGGATGTGATGTATCATCCTGTATTATAGGTACTATAAGGCTCGACTTCGCGCCTGAAATTATTATTGTCAATAGACGCCCAGTCATACATTTGAGCTTGTTATTGTTTATGATTTTTGCTATCTAGTCCTGCGAGGTTATTGATGTTTTAAAATTAACCCTGTATATCGCGCCATATTTTGAGCGCTGTCACTGAATCTAGTAATAATTTCATCTAAGCTCGGGTGGAAAAGCAGTCTTAGTTTCATCTACTTTATGTTATAAGTCATTTTTAATTTTATTAAATGTATTTGTGACAACTGTGACATGTATATTATACCTAGATATAACTAAGTACATGTACACAATACTCCAAGTTTAAAAGACTTAACTTAATAGGCTATTTGGTTATATTATTCTCTGGAGGTTTAAAAACCCAGTAAAAGTTGTATTTTTCAATTCTGTTACATATTTACTTAATTATATCAAATTAGAAGTTTAATATTTAAATATCGCGCCAAAACGCTTCTTTGAAAATATGGCGTCGGTGACATCACTTGCCTGTATCTGTCACTTTGACACATGTCAGTGTAAACAAAAAACAATGTTTACGAGCAGGTGACGTCATAATAAGCCCGACCAATCATGAGCGTTTTGTGTCACGTGACAAAGGTTTTAGTTTTTTAAGTAAAAGCTCAGGATTTTTAAGTAAATCAATTATAATTTTCAACTTCAGTTAGTAAACAACCATTTTTAAACTCATAATCATAATACATACTGATTACAGTAACTGACGATTTATTTTTCACATTGTCAAATAGCCTATTACTGAAGTTGCCATCTGAAACGCAACCGAAGAGACGTCGTTTTGTACTAAAATTGCTTCATGACAATAAGGGGTTTTATAAACGGTCTAAATATTGTCTAAAGCTGTGTTTTCTTAGGATGGCGATGTCGTTATACGGCGGCTAATAAAGACCTTGTTATTATTGTAGGATAGCATTATTAGGCACGTATCTGGTAAACAGAGGTCTCTATCATAATAAGTGTCTGCGAGATGACTTGTGTAACTATTTCCTCAGACGGAGGCGCCGCGCTCCCCTCCCCCGCCGCAGCGCTCTCCCTCCCCGCCGTCCGCGCCCACGCCGCCCGTCTACAGCGTGCACGACACCAGGTACATACTATCTCATCAAAACATAAATGTGAAAATGAAAGCCAAAGACAAAAGAAGTGATATCTAAATGGGTGCCAAGTTCAATGGTCAGTCCTGAAATGTTTTTACAACAACATTAAATATAAGTTCTTCTTATAACTTAGGATAATATATTGTAGCCTGAGGTCTGATTTATATTCGAATTATTATTAAGTACTTACTATTTAATAGTCATGGAAGAGAGAAATTTGCGGAATAATAAAATAATAACCGACTGGTAACAGTTTTAGAGCTTACAAAGGCTATAAAATAATTCGCATATGCCTATGTTCAGCAGGGGACTTCTTAAAGCTGAACATGGTGATGATGATAAAGCATGTTACGTTAGAATCGGGGCGCCATTGCCTCAGAGCTCGTAGCATGAGATGATAGCAATGTGATCGCGTGTGCAGCGCGAGCGAGGAGCAGAGCCTGTCCCGCAGCGTGCTGCGCGACATCGAGGTGCGCGTGCTGCAGTACGGGGACGAGCTGGAGGCCGGCGTGCGGCCGCGCCGCGCCGCGCTGCAGCCCGCGCAGCAGCTGCAGCACTACCGCCGGAAACTCATCAAGAAGGTCGGGGAGTCGATCAATCAATTCCAATTTGGACGAGCCATTTCATGACCAGCGAGTAATTTTAGCAGAATTGAGCGGCGCGCAACAACTTTTTTTTAAAATTTTAAATAACTACTCAATTTCCATATACATATATTCCTTAATTTAAAAAAAAAAACTAGACTAAAAACCTGTCTCAATCGGGCCTTATTTCTACAACTACGGACTTGTGGTATATTCGTATAACATAATACATAGATGATGACTAAAGAATTATCTTCAGGCATTACGTGAGGCGCGGGCGACGGAGGCAGAGACGAGGGAGTCTCCGGACGTGCGCCGACGCTCGCCCATCGAAGATGATAGCTTTTCCACGTTAGTATACATCCGTTTTAGTAGTCGTAGAGTCCGTTTCATAGAATAATTCCTATGCCTGATGTCAGAACTAACATTTTTTGTATGCAGTGACACAGAAAATGTGGTCCACACATAGTAACTAGCGCCATCATCGGCAGTAGCCTTGTGGCGACGAAAACGATGCTAATGATAATTACTGAAACTTCGTGTATAATTAAATTATACACATATTTTTTGCACTTTGCGGTGTCACTGGCCACGCCCCAGTGTCAGTGTTACTTTTTTTTTTTTTTTTTTTTTATATGGCCTCATAACATGTGTCGGGCACAATAATTCCGCCAATGTCACGTAGAGAGGAAAAATCACGCTGGAGATTGGTCGGTAAATAATAAAAATAAACTTAAAACAGGAGTTCTGTTGTGATATACAGGACTGTACCTATAACAAAAAAAAACACCACACTTATGTTACAGATCGACATACACAAACTACTTTTGTTAACATTTATAATAAACTAACATATCAATACATATACAGGAACATACATACATATATAAACATTAGGGAGGATTGGAGAGTAATATACATACATAAAAAACTAAGTATATTAAATATTACAGCCTAATATTATTAATTTTGATAAAATGAGCCAAAATTTTAATAAAGGGGGAATTGACAAGGGATAACACAGTTTTCATATTAGTAGGGAGAGGAATTTCTGGAGGGAGGGAGTGATATAGGGATGGAGATATGTTGGGACAATTGAAAAATATATGGTCTGCGGTGCCATCTGCTAGACCACATTCGCATAAGGAATTATCTCTAATTTTAGTCACTTATTTATGTTAACTTATGGTCTCTATGGTAACTTACCTCTCATATACACTACACTCTACCTACAGTTATAATTATAATATTTCCACACTCGCAGTGCTGTTTATAAATCTTGCTTTCAGGTCATCTAAAAAATCAAAGAAATCCAGAGAGGTATCTTTGTCGCCCCCACCCAAACGTTCGCGTCACAGGTACAACTTTTTTCTTATTTAACAAATTTTGTGGTTATATATTTTTAACTATGTAACTTGCATGTAACAAATGTCATTTTACAGCGAAAGAAAATCACGATCGAGATCAAGATCACGTGAAAGGGAACGGGAAAGAGAGAGGGAGAAGGAGAGAGAACGGGAAAGAGAACGTGAGCGCGAGCGGGAGAGGGAGAAAGAACGAGAAAGGGAACGCGAGAGGGAAAGAGAAAGGGAGAGACGACGACGCTCACCCGCCACGCCCCCTTCGACCCACCACCACAGAAAACATAATAAACACTCGAAATATAAATATTGATGTAATTATAGTACAAATATAGTAAGTTTTACCTACAGCAGTAGTGTTTTTAGTGTGACCTATGACCATGTGTATCATCATAAAACCTTTAAGTTTTATACATAATGATTGCTATCAGCTTTTTCTTCATTTGACCCAATAGGGAACTTATAACCTATATTATAAGTTAATTTTACAATAAAAACAATAATGTTTCATATTTACAAGTACATTATTAGCACATATCCTAATGCGGGTAGATGTCACATTTTATATTTTAGTAGAAGGTATTATGGTACTTTGAATTTTTTTAAAGTTTAGTTACTCAAACCGCTTGTTTGTCATACGCGTTTTTTTTTCGCTGAGTATTCTCTCAAATTATACCTCAAATCCAGTAGTTTTATTGTTTGGTGCGATATTTGGTAGTTCTAACTTAGATTGTGCTGAGTACATTGAAAAAAATGGCGAAAGGATGATGATGTACTGGTATGTATAGGTGAATATAAAACTATTATTATTACATACATTTTTGTATTTATGGATCTAGAATTACATAACCATAGGAAGTCACTAGTTCCCACGACACAGGATATCCTAGTGTGGGGCTAGAGAGCAAACTATGTAAAGTAAAAATATTATTTTGGCAAAATAAATGAATTATTATTATTATACATACCGATAAGTTTGTCTAAACGCAAATTGTCTTGTTTCTCAATTTAGTACAGTTCACAACTCATAGCATGTATGTATGTTGGAGAGTGTACTCACTAGTGAATTTATAGTAAAACTACATAATAAAATGTATATTGTATATTTCAAATTAATAATTTTCACAATAGCATAAAAATCATATAAAATTTAATCACAATTTATAATAAAATTAAAATAATATAGGTACAATGCGTTTTCCAAATTGATCGAAAGCTATAAAACATTTGGTTTAAAAAAAATAATAAAACATTATAATATTTAAACTGACTGATTCAATATGTATTGCGATTATTAAACAACTTATGCTTAAATTAGAGAGCATTAGTATTTCGTTATTATGTTAAAACTATTTTTCTTGCGATCAAGGTAAATAAATACTATAGTTTATACAAAATAAAAGTTTAGCTGTAACAGTGGATATACTTTTTTATATATTAATAACCAGGGATAAAAATAAGTGATATACCATTTTGTAGTATGGCAACATAATGTTAAAATAACATTGCCTTTCATGTCATATATAAGATGGAAACAATCCTACTTTAAAGCTGCCATTCCACGATACATTGCTATGGATGCGTGCGATATCCACCAAAACTTATTCATCGGTCTATGGATTTGATTGGTCTGCAATCCATAACGACAACTTTATGGACAATCTATATTCGAATAATAATATAACAATTTATGAGTTAGTTACCACCTATTTCCATCCCTGCTAACATTGTTCATAGCCTCACAAGCACTCATTACATTAATTTCTTAACATTACATATTGTAGCAAAATCTCACAACACAAAATCAAACTAAATAATACTGAAAGGAACTCACTCAAATCAATAAAGGTTACCTCGTAGAATGTTATTGCCCCCCTTGCCTTATGTAGTTCAGTATAACTATTGTGATGGTTATGATGTTTCGAGTCGTAATATCGTAATTCGAATTTATAACCTATCTATTAAAAAAGTTAAATTGACCTAATCATGATATTTATTAAGACTTATAGGTACATAATATCTCGAAAAGGTATTACTACAAAGTTGGGTTGGGCTTAATCAAAACTTAAAACTAAGAATATTTGGATATAGGTAGGTGTATACTTCTCTATTTCACTAAAATTAATAACTATAAAATTTGACAGACATGTGATGTGGCGTCTAATCTACCCGTACGATAGGAATGTATAAAAATATAAATAATTGTTCAAAATCACAGTCTATCGTAATGATTGATGATGAAGATTTTTGTAAAATTATTCTCAAATTTCAGTCTACTTAAAGCTAGCTTGTGATGTATTTGCGTAATAACAGATACATACAATAAATATAATAATATTTCTATAATTTATTTGCTTATTTTGATGCCATATTCATAACTTGTGCGTAAAATTTGGCAATAAGGCATTGGCTTCTATAGGGAATGGTATATAAACTAACATCTACTTATAGCAGTCACTAGGGTCAAATAATCACAGGGACGCTACGCTAAGCTAAGGCTTGGTATACACTGTTACAAGTAGTGAGGAATACACTAGTCTTATTATCTACTTTTAGTTCATTTTCAACATCTTATTATCAATATGAAGGCCTTCTTTTCAAACTAGCAGTGTACTAAGAAATAATGATAAAATATCTTAAGTTTTAATACATTATTGGACTGTTTTATTTAATTATAAAAATGTTAAGAATTACACCTTGTTACTGATTTCTATATTAATGATACTAGTTTGCGTTTAAACATGCCTAAATAATAAATATACATAACATATTTGTTCAATAACAAACACATCTAGGCCTTATTTTTGTTTAATTAGGCTTTGTGACAAAAATAGTCACGTAAGAAAGCACTGACAGATATCTCATTTTGTCTTGACAAATGCACATATAGTGTGAATAGGCTAGTACTAACGGCATTTCTTACGGGACGTTAACTATCCGTGCTCTTCAAATAAAATCGTCTACACAACTAATTTTAAGTCTTAACATTATAATTTGGTCTTTCAAATCTAATATTAAAATTGTTGTATTTTTGGGTTATGTGACCAAGTTATAACAAACTATTGCTTATAAAATTATTAATAAAGAAAATGGAAAAAATTCTTCACCCGAGTGGGAATCGAACCCACGACCGCTGCAAACCGTGCCAGCCGCTATAACCACTAAGCCACCGGGTCAATTACTATTGCTTGTTCTCAACCAATTTTCCATTAACAGCTACGAGATTCAAGTCTAGAGAACCAATACCATACCAAAGTTTAAAAATCTACCCTCCAATTACCGTATACAATCTACAGTACCAACGTATATAACAATCACTTATTATCACGATTACGATTCGATTTGAATTACTAGAAACCATAGACTTAATTTGAATAGGAATAGGTACCCTTTGTAAAAAGGATAGCTAGTTTTACGAAGGGGGCTTGGTACTCTACCTGCAACTTAAGTCTATAGCAGACAAAAATCTATTCTCTAAGATGAGCGCGTCAGTTTACTTCGACGATATTGAGATCAGATTCCAATGAGCCGTCTGACGTTACTTCACATTTTTTGTCAATTTTTGTTCAAAGTTCACTTACACACAGTCCCTTTCCATCCTCCTTTCTATTTAAACTATCTCATATACACTTAGAACGTAATGCCTGAATTTCTATTTTTGATACTTTTCACATCTAATAAAAATATGCGCATAATTAGTACATCGCCCATACCTACAATATGTTTAAGTAGGTATAATACGTAATTTTTTTATAGATGTATCACGCATGTTATATATGTACCTATGTACAGTCATCACTAATTTCGTCGATGTGGAGAGCGTGTGACGTCACCGCCAGACGCGGCGGGCAGGGGGCGTGGCGCGGCGCGGGGCAGGCGGGGACTTCGGCGCGGGTCATCTTGTGTTGCGCACGCGCCAGCAACGTATTCTACCGTCACTGGAAATAGTGGAGGAGGGGCGTAAAGTACCTCGTATTTGCAGATATACTAGGTTTTACAACTTGACCGCCAGTGTATCATTTTTGCACACAACATGTAGAATCGATAACTACGCTCTGCGGTTAAAGGGCTGAATAAATATGTTTTGAAAGAGGTAGTTAAACCTTTCAATGCAGGGATTGTTTTAATATTTGACCAATCGTATATGATATTGTGTTTGGTAAAAGATATCTAAGCCGGTTTAGCGAATGAGAAATCTACTCCAAGATCAAGATTTGGCCTGGCAACACTTCTTGAGAAATTATTATTTATTATATGTATCTATCTATACATAAATATACTATTTCACTCAAATTGCAGTTCTGTATGTTGTTAGCATTTAGATTTTAGACTGTAATAGTAAATGGTGAATGAATTAATGTAAATTGACTCAATTCTACAGTCTTTTAAGCTTATTAATAACCATTAATTATAATTAATGGGTTTAGCGGCTGGTGCATTATTATAACATTATTTTAGTATCTGTAAATACAAACATATAGAGATGTTATGTATAAGTGGGTAAATATAAATTGGAATGGCGAAGCAAATGGCGGTGGATGATAAAGTGACCAGCGGCGGCGATGGTGGCAAGCTAGCGATGCTGAAACACGTGTTACAAACATATACTCCGATTATACAAGTGAAAAACAAAACTAAACTTCTGTAAAATTATGAAAACTGTGTTTAAAAGTACAACAGGGCTACCCGAATCAAATGTGCATACTTATTTTAGGCCAAAAATCTAGCTAAGGAGGGAAGTAAGTATAAAGAAAACTATTACTAAATTCGACATATAGTTTGTAGTAAATAATATATGGCGTAGTAAAGTTACTAACCTTATTATATATATTAAATATTATTAAATGTCTAGATTTATTTTTCAATCATGAATATTTACTGCATTGCCTGTCATTTGTATGATTACTTTTATGTACTCGTAATATTCAGTGACAGCGACAATGCACTCTAGTTAGAATTATACAATTAAATGTATTGAATTAGTAGCGTAACGACATAGCTTAAAATGATGTGCTAATAATATTTTCTACAGACTGTTTATTGTTGTATCATTATATAATCTTTCCAAATTATGTGTAATGCAATTTACATACAAATTCGCATCAAAGAATCAGTAGCGACAAATAATGCATTTGTGGGTAGAAATAATAATATTAAAGGCACATTTTTTCAATGGTCTGATAGCCTATAAAGGATAACGTTGATGTTGTCTCCGTCTTCACTAAGTTTGTTTCAGAGAAAGACAACATCAACTTTATCCTACCGATAGGCTGACCATTAGAAGAATCGTCCCTAGGTTAGATAGTAATAGCAACTGCATTTTGCCCATGGGTTAATCAAAATAAGCGAGGAACAGAAAGCAAGACGTTTAGCGCCGTGAGTAAGAGAGGATGGGTATGATTTGTTAACAGTGTTTCAGCGTGGTGGGGATGGAGACATGGCACCTGTTCATTCGTCGCTCAGCACTCGCCAAGCTCGCACCTCGCCGCCGCTGCAACGTCAATGTATAGCGTTTAGAGATGCACACATCTTTAGATATCACTACAGTTGATTTTCTACACACAGGGTGATTTTTGGTCGTCAACGTTCCCGAAAACTACGGAATCTCCTCATCATCACGATCATTTTTCTCCATGGAAACATACCTGGGAAGTGTCTGGTTTCCAAAATATTAGGGTCCAAAGTTGAGTAAATAGACTGCGTTTTTCTGCATAAATGCACATTGTCGCGCGTAGCAAGATTTTTTCACGACAAAAAATTAATATCTGTGTTGTACTCGTATGAAAAAACTGGCATAAACACTGGACACTATAAATTTCGTCCGATCAAGTAATAAAAAATAAAAAAAACTAAAAGAATTTACATCGTTTCCCACGTTTCCCAGTATTTTTTTGGCATAAATTATTTGATGTATAGGGTACGTACCCTTCGTTGGCAACGAAAAAACACCCTGTATAGTCACGCCCATTATCCCCTAAAGAGGCTGTGTAAAATTACACACCCACTCTTCACCAGTTAGCCTATTAAGTCCCACGTGGTAAGTGGTGAACCTACCGCCGCTTTTCGGACTCAAATACAATAATCTAGCTACGATCTAACTAAATGTCGATCTAGCTAAAATGTTTCCAAGTCATAAGTGTTATAATTAAAATTGCGCTATCCGAGTAAAAATTAGCAATAATTAATTTATTGAAAAACAAGGTTGTGAAATGTTCTCATGATAAAAAAACCACATGGCTCCATGAAGTAAAACATCTTTCTCATGTAACCACATCTTCGCCAAACGTTTTTGCCCGTGAAAAATGCTGAGTTTATAAAAAAAGCGAGAACCTAAGATTGACGTGTTTGGAAATAAAATTATTCATTATTCTGACGCAAAAGTTACATAGCTGCCACAATTCATCATTATCATTATTGACCATGAAAAAAGGAGTAGTGACTTGCCGGCGGTGTAGGAGACGGACAGCGCGGCGGCGTCTATAATTTATGTAAACTCTTGTGATCTAAACACACATCGTCAGTGACAGTTACTTATAATATTAGTAGTAGAGCATAGTTACTGACTTGCCGGCGGTGTAGCAGACGGGCAGCGCGGCGGGGTGCGCCGCCAGCGCGTGCGTGGCGTCGGGCAGCGGGTGCGGCGGAGCGAGCGCGCGCAGCCCCGCCCCCCCGGCGCCCCCCGCCGCCCAGGCGCGCAGGCCGCCGCCGCGGGCGCACGTGGCCAGCGCCGGCGCCGCCAGCCCGCGCAGCGCCGCCACGCCCGTCACCCAGCCCTTGTGCGCGTTCATCACGCTCTGAGAATCGTACAGATAGGTACATTGTATGAGTATGTAAAAAGGGACGCGTCGCGCTCTACACCATGATTTTTCAAAGATTCCAGTTTCGAAGAAGCAGTACTAAACATTAGCACACTTGTACTTGTAGTATGAGTGACGTTTTTTCTTGTTGTCGTATCTACTAAAAATTTCACTTTTGTTTTAGTGAAATCTGCTTATTTAGGTTTTTTAGAGTAGGAACCTACTAGTGAATACAAAAGCAAACACTTTAGTTACTAGAGAATTATTGGTGATCGTAAAAAATGTGCCTAATTTGGTTCTTTCGCATTTTCCTTTTAAATAAATTAAGGTATATGCAAATGCCGCACGTCTTGAAGATACAATAAGATTACCTTTCTGCGCGATCACGCTCTAAAAACAGCAAATAAAATACTATAGCATAAAACCCCGTTCGCATTATAAGATATTTGGCCCGTGACATTATTGCTGTGCGCTGCGCTCTGATTATTTTAAATAACATAAGAGTAAACTTTCCTCCAGCAACTTCAACGGTTGCACCAGAGACTCGCTCGCTTCGCTCGCTCTCCCTTTAAAGCCCATACTTTTAAAAAATACCTAGAGGTTTTGAAATACCACATTAATAAAGTCGCAGTGCAGAAGCTTTGCTTTGCTTTTGCTAGTTAGGTAATACTAACATTAGTGAGCGAGCCGTCGACCCTGGACCATCGTTTGATGCTGGTGTCGCGACTGGCGCTGTAGATGTCGTCTCCGACCACACACAGCGCCTGCACACCGTCGTAATGCGGCGGCTGTAGGAGACGACGGTTGGTCGCCTCGAAGGTACCTGCGGGGTCAATTAATGATATTGTAGATCAGAATAAAAATAAAAAAAGAATTTGAATCAGTAAGTAGGTTACACTGTTTACTTGAAATTGAGAAAAAGTGAATTTATATGTCGTACTTTCGGTGCAACAACGGCTTTTCGCAACAAAAAAAAATACATAAAGCAATTGTGTCCTTATTCTACCGTAGAAGAAGGTACAATTTTGGAAATAGTTCTTTTGTTGCACCGAAGGTATAACATTGTAACTGGCTTTAGTTAAGTATTAGGCTGGATCTGTTACATGTACTATGCTGTATGTTCTTTTAATAAATAAATAAATAACTTTAAAGTACATATTTGAAATTCCGCACCAGACTCCAGGATTGGACAAAATTATTTGAAACTGAAATATCATTGATGAAAACTTTAAACCCTACTGACTGAAGACAATTCAATTCAAACCAAAGCAAACAATCTTAACCACTCACCCGAGTCTTGTGGCTGTATCTCGAGCGTGCCTACATAATGGTCCTTCGAGCCGGTGACGAGCATGTCTGCGCCGCCCGCCGCGCCCGCCACCGCCAGGCACATCACCGCCGCCGCGTGACCTGACCATACTTTAGCCAAGCATTCTAGCCTAAGGGGGGAAATTGGGCTGTTTATAATATCTAATACTAGTGGACGCCCGCGAAAAAAAAAGAAAAAAGTAGCCTATGTTTAGTACTTTAAGCGTGAAAGTTGGATAGACAGAGTTGTCATCATTTCCAGCCATGGGAAGACAACTACTGGACATAGGCCTCCCCCAGTGAACTCTACTGCCACCGGTTGGAAGCGGCCTATATCCAGCATATACCCGGGACTCTGGCATAGACGTCCATCCATCTCTAGGTCGTCCGTCCATCTACTGATATTGTATGGTCACAGAGTAACAAATAGCATAGGCACAGGTATAGGTGTAGAAGACTTATTGCAAGCGCGCGGATCGATGTCATAAGTGCAAGTTTCATTGTATAATCTCAGGCGATAGACGCACGCTTGCTCAGATTTGACGTGTCAGATATGTCCTATGCATATTGACAACGTGTCTTTATCTATTTATAATTATTATGTTAATCTATAAGACAAAGAAAGTAACAATATACTCTCATCATTTTCAGCCATGGAAAGACAACTGCTGGACATAGGCCTTCCCCAGTAACCTCCACTCCAAGCGGTCTGTATCCACAGAATGAACAAGTGTCACAGCGGACTTACATGCGCAGGTCCCACAGTCGGATCTTGTCCCCCGCAGCGGTGTACAGCCGGTGCGGAGAGGCTAGCGCCAGCGCCGTCACCGCCGCCTCGCCCAGCGGTCCGCGCGGCGGCGGACCCGCGCCCGTCGCGCCCGACGACCTGACGGACACGGGTGATGAAGATACTCGTACATCGTCTTCCTACACTTGTCCTATTATTTATGGGGTCGGCGGAATATGGTTTCTTTTGAAACGAAGGAGCGCACAAGAATTTGGCGTTTGTTTTACGGCCGATTGGTTGCCAGACGTCAACCCTTATACCATAGAGTATACAGCGAGGTGAGTAGATATAAGCTACAGTATGTACAGGGGGTGTGAGTAGACACATACGACAGCGTGCAAAGGGGGGCGAGTAGACAGATAAATATCACAGAGTATACACAGGGGGATGAGTAGAGAGAAACATACCACAACGTATGCACGGGCCCACGCGCGCGCACGTCAAACAGTCGCACGCTCGCGCCCGCCGCCGCCAGTACCAGCGAATCCGCGCCGCCACGCGCCGCCAGTGCCGCCACCGCGCCGCCGCACGCGCCGCGCCACGCCTCCGAGCCCGCCGACAGGTCCCAGCCGCGCACCGTGCGGTCTGCCAGATACAGGGGGCTTGAGGCGCGTTCACATTATTAATTGTTGATAATTTTTGTGTCAACAATTATTTTAGTAGAAGAGCTGAAGATGCTCTACTACTAAAATAGTTGTTGACACACAAGATAAGGCTCAGTCAGAGACAAGACAGCAATCGTCTTCGAAGTATGTAGATATTTTGTTAACGTTTTCTCAGGCAATATTAATAAAACTTTTGGTTAGTTATCAACTGCCAGCGCCGTACAGTATCTCGAGTGGTAGGTAGCATTAGAGATGAATCTGTGATAGAGTTCCAATAGGGAATACTGTAACATATTCTTTTTTTTTCTTGTGACCAAAACAAGCGTCCCTCGACCACAGAGTTACATACAACAGACAAAGGAATATATTACAAACTGAAGAGCTTCTAGTCTAGTAATAAGAATGTAAATTAGGAAGACTATTATACCGACTCCACCGCTGAACACCATGTAGTTAGTAGCCACGAGCGACAACGCGGCGCCGGCGTGACCCTCTGCTACGTGCGTGCAGTGGAACGACACCGAACCTGATGGGTTACTAAGGGAACGCTGAAAAATACCACACGCTTATGTACACAAGTATGTTTTTGAAGAATTATTGGATATTGAATTTATAAAAACCACCGTCAAAACAACTAAGTTGCTATTTTCGGTGATATTTGAACAAAAATGTCACTTTAATTATTGTGTTCCCAATTCGGTAAATTTTAATGTAATTAAATTTGGTATTAACGCTGATATTTCCATAATGCACTGTGAACTTATAGCAATTTCAGAGGCTTTATCGTATGCTGCATCTCTTGACCATAATAAGTTTATTATCTTATCCGATTCTAAAAGCGCTCTTCTACATTTGGCTCGGTTACCCTCGAGCAATCGAGGACTCCCGATAGCCTACAGTGTCCTTGATTCGGTCCATAAGCTTCGAGCTTTAAATAAAGAAGTTATTATCCAGTGGATTCCCTCGCATATAGGATTAGCGGGTAATGAGAAGGCTGATCGAATGGCGAGACAGGCGATAAGTGACGGCATCGTCTATAGTTGTTTACCTATCCACAGTGAATTATTATGCGGAGTAAAGATTATTTGCAGACAGATGTGACATGTGTACTTTGATAAGCGTTCTTTAGAGAAAGGCATTTGGTATAAAACCATTCAAGGTCATCCTCCTCTGTGTCCGTGGTTCGATCAATGTGGTGCAAGTAGGAAATATATTGTTACATTGTTGCGACTTCGCTCGGGACACATTCCAACAAATAAGTTTAAATATTTGATGGGTTTATCCGATTCCCCCAATTGCGCTGAATGCAATGTGGAGGAAGATGTTAACCACGTACTACTGGAGTGTGTGCGGAACGAGGCGCAATGTCAAAAAATTTACAGTTTGTATGGGTCTGACGTAGGCAGGTGTAACAGCATCTTGGCTTCCCCGCTTTCTGAGGAGGCTAAAATGTTAGTCCAACTTTATTTACGGGTGGTTTAAGTTTTGGGGTTATGCCTATAGATTATAACTATGATTTAGTTAACTTTAATTTTACTTCTATGTTTGTTATTGTGTTACAATTATGTATCTTGTCTTTACAGGGGTGACATAGTCACTCTGTGACAAAACCCCTTAAAAAAAAAGAAAAAAATCTCATTGAATATTGGTAACTGATACTATATACTACACAAACTACATCGTCGTGAAAATAACGTATTCCTCTAAGAAACAATAACGAGTGACTGTTACCATGGGCGTATCCAGGATAATCCTGGCAGGATTTTACAGGGAGGGCAGGCAAAGTACCGCTCTTTTAAAAAACATAAGGTATTTCCAAGGTGTTTCACACCTTGTATACTCATACTTCTATAAACATACCTTCACCGATACCTCCTTGACGATGCCCTGCGGCGAGTTGTCATGTCCCGTGCCGGCCAGTCGTAAGAACACGTCATCGTCCCGGGCGCGACGGGCCGCCCCGGGCGATGCGGGCGGGGTTACCGACGTCTCCCTGCGTGTTAGTGAGCGTTAGGGTCCGCCGTGATCGATGACTGTTAAATGTGTTTATAGGAACCCGATGTGAGATATTTGATGGACGTGTATTGACGTGACTGACTGTTATCATGTGGGGGAACGAACTTGAATTTAATAGTGGATAATGGCCCTACTAAAGCGGTTCGAAAGATTCTTCTCTTCTTTTCCAATTAATTATATGGTATACCTACGAGTGGCAAGGAGATGTAGATCTAGATTTTTTACGACAGATGCTAATTAAATATGTAGGAGCTATTTTAATTTATATTAGATATGCCTTGATACTGTACCCATATTTGAGCAAATAACTGATTTGAATCTTGTATTATTAGAGAACAGGGAGCCAGTGGATAATGATAATAACGAAATTGTTCTTTGTATAATGTTTAGTGATCTCATGAGATTCCCAATGAACGCCCATGTGTATTCCAATGTATATGCAAAAGTTTTATTAGAAATGATTTCGAATGTTTGTAAATGTATTGTTGAAATTGAAAGCCTTTTAATTTAATTTGGATCCCGGCGGACTAACATGACAATGCAAACATGATGATACGACACTCTGGTTAAGAGCCCACACAGACAACAAAACGTTAGCATATTATTTATTGATATGAGGATGAAATAGTCAAATAGACTGTATTTACGATTTGGGGAACTAAAAGTGCTCCCTCTGGGTGGTCTCATAGGTTGTGGAAAGGGTAAAAACAAACAACACAATGACTTAGTGATATCCGCGTCATATTTGCAGATTTTTCTCTTCTCATTCTATAAGAGTATATTAACTCAAATCAGGTAACATGACAGAATATCTCTTCTCTTCTTTTTACCCGAACTTATTGCATTAATAAAAATTTTACATTATTACTGCATTACCTACCAAGTCATTAACCTATTTTCTGCTTGATACAAGGCAGTACTATTAAATTTTCGACGGAATTCCATCATTTACCCCATGATAACAAGCCAACTCATAAATAAATGAATTTAATCAGTACCATGGAGAATAAGTAAAAGAGGCTAAGTATATTTTCATACAAAAATAATGTAATGTTTTTATTTTTTCTAAATTTAAATTGTGTTTATTTTTAATTTTCTTTTTCTAATGATGTGATGTGCTTAGAACATCTTTTATACCTTCTCCATGATCGGTACATTAGACATTGAGTTACGCCAGAACAAACAAACACAATGATTTTAAAATCGGCAAATTATACACTGTAAAACAATAACGACTCATCGAAAAGAGCAACAAAATACCTACTTAAATACGTTACTTTAGCATTTTCGCAAAAACATATTTTTTAGAATTAGGCCGTTTTAGTTCAGGACGTCTGATCTACTCTACAGCACACAAAAATAAGAGAGTACATGCGTTTAATCACAAACACTCGGTGCAACATGCGGGATGCCAATGCAAACAAAAACCAACTAAATTCAACATTTTATTCAATACCTCTCCTATATACAAGATATTATGTTAACTGTTGACATAGGGGCCTATTTCTAAACCAAAATTATAACTTATGTGTAGATATAAACAAACACCATATAAAGCTATTTAATATTTTTTTACATGTAACTATACAAAACTAAAGTTTTCTTTTAAGTTAGGAAATAAAGCCCCATTAAAGCTTATATTATAGATTACATTTGTGACAAAAACTACACATAGCTATATTACAAATGCGGGTTTACTTACAACTAATATCATAATATTGTGCTTTTGTTATTGGTACTTGATTATTATCACATTTCTGCACGAGGAAAAAATTAATCATAATTTATAATAAGTTCATTAGTTAATTATCTAATTACCCTTTACTAAATATAATTGTATAAAAATGTTATTAAATAACAAATAGTATAAAATAAATATTTTTTGTTCTAATATAAAAATGTTAACATTTAAAGTTAAGCTTGGAAGACAGTGTTAAGTTGCCCAATGGTATATTCAGTCATCATAATGATGATTAATCAAAGTTTATTATTTAGTCTTATATGCCATAATATTTGACATCAATTATATAGTCGTACATATAAATTATTATAAAAAATCATCCGAACATTTCAGGTCTGACCACATCATACACGTAAATATAGACGCAGATTGTATTATTTTACATTGCAACTTCAGGGTAACTTTTTTCGGCTATCGACTCGCAAGCAAAATTTATGAGATTTGACAACGATAGCTTTACGGACTGTCGAAAGATACGTGGCTGCCACAGGGTAGACATGACATACAGCTTTCGACAGTTTGACAGATGGTACGCGTACATTTACGTCTACGAACCGACATTCGCTATATTCTAAACACTAGGTATTAGCTGTTAGCATGCAAAGACGTGTTAGCACGTTGTACATTCGATAGTGAGCGTGTCTTGTTCGGAATCATCTTCGCTCTTCGTTCAACTTGACGAGTCAGTCGACTGGACGAGTCAGTCAACTGGACGAGTCAGTCAACTGGACAAGTCAGACGGCGTGACCAGTCAGTCCTCGACTATGAACAGTTCAGTCTGCAGGCTGCAAGCAAGGTAACCCGTCAGCCAGCGACCCTACACCGCATCCCGACCCTAGATTACGTATCTTAGACCACGGAGTATGGCATTGCAAGTTTTGTTATATAACCTCCTTGATTTTTTATCGAGTGGTGAGCCAGCCTAGAGTCAGTGCTTCTCTTTTTAGAACTTGTCATCATATCGCCAAGGTCATTATCTTTAAGCTTTTCTAAAATTGCAATTCATACTACGTGACATAAAATGTGTGTATGCAAAATGTGCGTTTTTGTGCTAAAACATGTTTAAAAAAACGAGACCCAATGAAGCGTGAAAGCGCAAGTGACAACATACACATCAATAAACAATTTGCGCCATTCAAAATAAAGTTGTTTTTCAACTGCCATTAATCGGTTCATGATATGAATTATGATTAAATACAACATGGTGTAATACATAAATACATACATATAATCACACCTTTATCCCTTAAGGGGTAGGCAGAGCACCAAGGGCCGATAGAACCACATGGTGCCACTTTTTTGGGGATATAGTTGAGATGTACAAGTTCGGTTAGCAGTGACAGGTGGTCAGGCCATCGCCTACAAAATACCAAGACCCTCTTGTCCCTCTACTGACTTGTACAGTATGCCCGGGAAGAGAAGCAGCTGTCGTATTATACGTTTTTCTTTCACTCCCAGAGCAGCATAGAAGCGTATTAGGCATATACGTTAAACTTAATTTGAATAAGTTTATCTGAACCAAATAACATTTGAAAAATAGCATTATGACTTTATTGTAGTGATAATTCGATACTCGTATTATGTAGCATATCTGTCACATTCTCTAAATACTTAAACTATTTGCACACAAACCCAAGCGCAAAGAAACATGCAAAGGCAAGGGACCAAAGGCACGGGAAAAGATAGAAAGAGATAGAACTACAACCCAAGCAAACTAAGTGGAGGTACTATAAGGTAATAAACAGACTACAACAGTGATAGAAAAGCAAAATATTGTAGACTGCATTCAATAATTAATATGAAGGCAATCTGAATAATTAATTAAATGAAATAGAGATAATTGTTATATCAGTACTTTTATGTTTAGTAATGCAGAATATTACAATAATCTCTTAACTTTATGTTTTAAGTGAAACTCGAAAACATTACAAGTAGCAAACCCATATGTATAATCAGCTAACCCAAGTTGTTATGATAATCGTCCCTGTTTCATGCCAACTGGGAAATTGCTAGGAATATAATGATTTTCTCACTTTTAAAATAGCAAGCAAGTGTACCGTAATCTATTACGATTTAATGTAGAACTATTACCATTACAATAGTTATAAATTAAAAATGGTGAGTGGAACATAGATAAATGCAGGGTATAAGTCACAGTCAGGTAAATATTAATATGCTGACCTCAGACCGTGGATTCTATAGATATATAAAGATAATGGCTAAAATGTAAGACTTTAAGCAATATATACATGATTTATAAAATAAATTTCGCGAAGCCTCATGATAATTACATAATTAAAATCTGACCTAAAACAGTTATTACGTTTATAAAGATTCGCTTGTGTCACTTTTTATAAACATTTCATTATGAAACCCTGCGTCTACCTTTATATCACGACATTGCGTTATCGGTAAGGTTTTCGAGTTTCCCTTATATTTCGAGTGACGCTTATATTTAGTGTAGTGTAACAGACGATACGTACAAGGAGACGGGCTTGGCGAGGCTGATCTGTCGTCGCGGCAGGCGTGGGCTCTCGAGGCGCCTCCCCGGGGACTGCGGGGACGCCAGCGGAGCGCCCGCCGGCTGCAGGCCTCTGTGTGTGGGACTCGTGTCAGGTGCGGGACATACTATGTGTGTTTGCACAACTAATGTCAACATAACGCCTTTTCGCATGAAAATATTCGAAATTGAGTCAAGATTATGTAATCTTAAGATTAAGCTTCGTCGTGTAAATTACTTAAAGCAACATCCTAATTTGTATTATAGGGATTATACAGTTTTAATGCGAAAAGGCGAGATTATGTGAGTTTGCAAAACAAATGTCAACATAACTTCTTTTGGTTTGCTGGAAGAAACCTATTTAAGAGATAAGCACGCCATTGTACATTTCTCCTGTACCTATGTAATTTATGTGTATATTTATAATTTGTGTGCAATAAGGAATAAGAATAAATGCCTTGAGGATTGTTTATTACAGTTCCACATAAATGTGTCTCTTACAGTTGTTTATTACAGACTGTGCGTTGTCGCGTGGAGTGTAGGGAATGGAATATTATGGCTTTGGCGAGATCTCGTGAGATTATGGCCACAATAAGATGTGGCGAGATTATGGCCATGACGAGATCTCGCGAAATTATGGCTACGAATAGAGTCGTGAGATTGATTCTCATAATCGCGTCTCATAACTATGAATAATCTATCGAGATTGCATTCCCTATGCAACATACTATAATGCAAATAGTGTACTCGACGACGACAGTAGTGTTTTGTGAATTTGTTGAAATTTAAGACTTTTTCTGTGCAATGTACACATTGTAATAATAAAAGCAACATTACTGATATTGAACTACTGACGAAACACAAGACGTAGACAAATGAGTCGTCCCTCACGCAGCATATACAAAGTTAATTAACTACCTATGTTGAGAAATATTGAACGATTTTAAAGTTTTATTTGACCTCTTAAATAGTTCTGTAAAGAATTCAGCGACTTACCTTACCTTCGATTCGCTGATACTGGTTGATGTGAAAAGTATGTCCTATTTCGAAACTAATATCATTAGTATGCTACAGGTAATGTAGTCATACACATAGCGTCATCATTTTACAGGAACTACTCAAATAAATAAACATTCCAACACCTTACAACATATTAACCTAGTCCCACATTAAGATCCCTAAGGTCTTGTATCGTGGGTACTAAGCACCGCTATATAAATCTATACATATAATAAAAATGTAACGGATCGCTGTCTGTACATGGAAGATATATGAAAAAAAAATATTATAGGAAACCTTAGCAATAGTACCAAAAACAATGATTTTTGGAATTTTTGTTTGTGCGTTTGTGCACGCTAATCTCAGAAACGGCTGAACCGATTTCGATGCAGTTTTCAGTAATATATTGTGACAGGTCCCACTTAACATATAGGCCATTTTTATCCCGGGAAAATGTTTTTATTCCGGATAATTTTGACATTCTGTTTTTTCTGAAGTCCACACGGACGGAGTCGCGGGCGTCCACTATTCTATATTAATATTATATAGCTGAAGTGTTTGTTTGAACGCGCTAATCTCAGGAACGATTTGAAAAATTCTTCCAGTGTCAGATATGCCTATTTATCGAGGAAGGCTATAGGCTATATAGCAATCCACCCCGGCTTCCAATGCTATGCCCCTCACGCGGATGAAGTCGTGGGCGGTCGCTAGAACACACATAAGTGTAGAATATAAGTTACCTGAGACTGCCGGGAGCGCTCGGTACCCGACTCAGCGGAGCGGGGCGCAGCGCCGGCGACTCCGTCAGCGACTGCGTCATCACGTCGTCACCCGTCACGTCACCCGTCACGCCCGCCGAGCTCTCGTCACGCCCGTACACCCCGAGGTCTCTTAGACGGACGGAACCGCGACGACCGCTACGTAACAATGGAATGATTGCTTGAGTATGGCAATTTATAATTATATACTTTTGGTTACTTAAGTAATAATAAGCGGGAATGAGATAGATTTTATCCTTCAACAGACCCGTTTTTTTATTAAGGTTTTGATTTTCAGACGGTTTCAGACATTTTCAGCGACTTCAAACTTTTGGCTTTAAACGTTGTCAAAATTAACGCTATACAAAATGTCCATAATATAACGGTTTTGGTTGTCGTTTTTGTTTTAGTAAATACGTTCAATAATATAGCAATTATTGCCCTCCTGTTCTACATTAGTCGACATTAGCCTGTTCTGAAAAAACTAACTAGAGAACTCGAATTAAACAACCCATTTAAGTACATTACATCTGTCTACGTGTATTGTAGCACATATAAACAGTTGAAGTTCACCGTCATAAAACCGGATAAACACCACTGTTTTTTCTGTCGGAAGAAAAAAAATTGCGTAAAGTAGTATAAACTCACGTGTTCCGCTGGAAGGGAGAGTTGTGACCCGAGTTGCAGTTATCGTCGGGCGGGGAGGACGGGGCCGTGCGGGCCACCGGACGCGCAGAGGGGAGGAGCGGGCTGCGGGGAAAATGTGTACATTATAACATAAGAACAATTATTCAAGAGAAGCGTGGTACAAGAAAACTAAGTTTAACGCCGTTTTGTGGGCGTTAATTGGATGGCTGGTGGAGGACAGCCGGAGCAATATTGACCATGTTGAAGGTTTGTACTGTGTCGATGATGTCGGAGATTTACACATCTCATCTATAAAAAGTACAGTTTCTATATCTTAAGGTCGTACTGACTGGGGGATTCAGATGACGCATATTATTGCGCTTATACGAGTATGTACATCAGAGGCGGCTGCTGATATTTATAGATGGGTGTTCACTTCCTTAACGAATGGGATAGTGCAAGTTCAACCGTACACTTTTAAAAATTCAGATGACCTAATGAAACACATTAAAGACAACCATATTGCGGATGACGCATATTATTGCGCTTATACGAGTATGTACATCAGAGGCGGCTGCTGACATTTATAGATGGGCGTTCACTCCCTTAACGAATGGGATGGTGCAAGTTCAACCGTACACTTATAAAAATTCAGATGACCTAATGAAACACATTAAAGACAACCATATTGCGTTCTAACTCGGACTAAGCGACCTCTAGCGGCCGCATACGCGAATTAAAGTGAGCAGCGCTCCAGATAAGGCTAATTTTTCATACGAAATCTTGTTTCACGCGCCGGCCTATGTCGGTATGTCTCTCTCGCACTCATTAAATACAGTACTAGGAATCGTACCAAATTTCGTTTCATTGGAACGCGATCGTTAGAGCTCCACTCGATACAAAAGATTACAACTTACTTGAGACGAACGCGTAGACAGTATTGTATAAACATAGTAGAATTGAAAGATAATTATAAATATAGAGAAATATAGATTGCCTATGTAATCTTCGTGGGTGGGAGTGCACCGCACCAGCGCTCCTAAGGACGAGCCGCCAGTGGTGTACATGTTTATCTCATATTGTCAATACGACAGAATGGTGACCTACAGACACTGTTATATGTTTAAGTATTGGCAGTCATCATAAGCTATGGCTATGTCGTGGCCAACGCCTTTATTCTTGTTTTGACATTATCAAGGTACGTTTATATTGAATACTTCTAAAACGGTAGTTTTTTATAGTACCTTTCAGTGGGCGATACGGCTCTTGTGCAAGTTCCTGAAGAAACGTTCGCGAGCAACGCAGCGAGCGCGCCGGGCGAGCCCCACACGCTCGTCTGTTGTTCGTTCGCCGCTCGTAGCGCGCTCGCTGTTCGTTCGCATTTCTCCTCCATCTGTGAACGGAAATATTAGGTCAGCCAAAGAAAATAATTGATAAGATATGGAAGATAATTTATAAAATGGCAAAATGACGCAGTTATCTATTGTCGAAGTGTCGTCGGCCAATATCGTAGCATGTTGGCCAACCGCTGAGGTGTCGGCCGGTTTTAATAGATGTCGGTCAATTTATATTATTTCGTGCGAAAGTGTCGGCCAGTTAGCATCAATTCACGCGGAAATGTCGGCCAATCAGTACCCACCTCATGCAGCTGTGCAGACGTGTCGGCCAGCAGCGTGGCGTGGCGGGCGGCGCGCTGCGCATGCGTGACGCACGTCGTGGCGAGGCGCTGCAGGGCGTCGCGCGCTTCCTCAGCCGACGTCACTTGAGATAGTATTGCGCTTAGCTCTGCCTCGTCGCTTTCCTCCTGTGTAAAAGTGACATAGATTAGTAATTTAAATAAAAAAAAGATATGGAAAACTTAATCATATAATGGATGTAGATATGGTACACGAGGGAGACAGATATAGTTAGCAACAAATTGAATTTAACCTAGATATTTGGAATTTAAGATGCGTAGGCAGGACCTGTTGGTATAACTCGATAGTAGGACATTCTAAGATAGAGCGGGGCTCCCTGGCGGCGGCCGTCTCAGTCGCACCTACCTCCAGCTGCATGATCTGCGCCTGCGTGTCTCGCAGCGCGGCCCGCAGGTAGGCCTGCAGCTCGGGCTCGGAGGCGGCGGCTCGCTGCGCCAGCAGTCGCTCCAGCTCGGCCTCCCGCTCTCCCAGCGCGCCGGCGGCGGCGCACGCTCGCGACACCCAGCGCGACACGCGCGCCCACAGCCCGGCGCCGCGCCGACCTGCGCACGCGCAATGTGCGGTTACTACGAGTATACGAGCCACAGGCTGATTACATATCTCTCTGAAGGAAAGCAGAAGCAATACGCCGTGCTGAAATGTCAAATTCCTTTAACATTGCAATTATGTAATATGAATTTTACAAATAATCAGCGAATTTCGTAAAATTTTCGCTATCGCATGGATTTTGATACATGGCTACTACGGGGACCGGTTTACGCACGGTCAGTGCACAAGTCAGTGATGGCACCAAGATCGAGAGAAGTCAGAGCTGTTGCGACGAAACCTCGTGCAAATCGATTTGAAGTCATTACACCGGTTGAAGTCGACACTGGCTTGTAAAGTTCGCAAGAGAATATTTTAAAAGTCAGTCTATTTCATAATATAGAGTTTCAGAGGGGAAAAAAAAACAAGTATATTTAAGATGATGGACTTTAGAGGCCTGTAAGTTTTATTTTTCGCCGAACCTAGACCAAACTAAACCTAAACTAATACATTTTGTCTCCCACACGTTACAAATATAGCCACGGTATGGTAGATGTGTCAGGTCAGGACTGTGTCAAATAAAGATCTGAGATCTCTGCCTACCCCTCCGAAACGTGATTTTATGTATGTATGTAAATCTTCAACATAAGTAAATACGTACCATGCAGCCTGCCAGCAGCACGACTGCTTAATTTGTCTCGATGTCCACGACGCAGTAAAGACACTTCCTCTTGCTTTCTTTTTAAAACCTAGACAATACCAAAACAAGTTTAGAATATTCACATTTATATAAAAAAATTATTCAAAATAAATCAACATAATAAGTAGAACATAATAATTTATAGGAAAAATGTTAACATAAATAAATAGATAACATTCTTTATTGACTAAAAAATTTTATACAAGGGCGAGTTTAATGCTTTAAGTGGCATTCTCTACCAGCTACCCTGGTTACTTAAGATTATAATTTGTGGAGCATTATTATGCTTATTATGTTTATATTATTGTATATACATACCTGTTCTTTTAGTTTAGTTTCCGCTTCCAAAGACCGAATTAGATTCGCGTTCTTTCGGGACTCCTTGCGTAATTGTGCTACCTAAAACGTTATTATTATTGTAAAAAAGTTGAATAAAACGCAATAAGACCAAAACTACTTTATTTTACTTTAAAATATGGATCATTAAACAAACCTCTTTGGCTCGCGCTGCTTCTGCTTGCGCGTGTCGTTTTGCTTCTTGTCGCATGCGCTGTACTAGTTTAACCTGAAAACACAATAAATAACATCTATTAATAGATGTCTAATATACTCTTTATTTAGTTAGTCACATCCACTTTAGAATGGCGTAAATAAAGAACAAGAAATATGAAAATACTCTATCAAAACACATCACATCAAGGAAGTAGGCCTACCCCTGGATACGCCACAAGGCCACGTTTGCGGTGTTTACGGTTGAAAAACTGCGGTTTTGTCCGCAGTGTGATTTTCGGACTATGTTGTCAACACGGGAGGTGTTGCCGATATCGATACCCACGGACACTAAGATTCCTAAGGTCTTGTGTCGTTGGTACTAACCAACGGTATATAAATACTAAGATGATTATAGAAATATCCACTGACTCGGAAACAAACATCGATATTCATAATATCAATGCACCGATCGAACCGATCGAAGTGAAATTAAGTACACAGTTAGTCTAGAGCTTCTAGGGCACGCCACAAAGCTATTTCCATAGGGGGTTTCTACCCATGGTCACCGCCATAGCCGCAGGTGCTCTCGGGCGAGGCCTGGTGTACCTTGTCCCACTTTATGGCCCGCAGCGCCTGTATCTGCAGTTGCGTGGCGACCTGCGTGTACCTTGTCCCGCTTCATGGCCTGCAGTTCGGCCCGCAGCGCCTGTATCTGCAGTTGCGTGGCGACCTGCGTGTACCTTGTCCCGCTTCATGGCCTGCAGTTCGGCACGCAGCGCCTGTATCTGCAGTTGCGTGGCGGCCTGCGCGCGTTGCAGTCGCAGATGCTCTCTATGCGCCGCCTGCATTCGCTTCAGTTCCCGCGACATGGTGGACACGCGTCGCTCGTACTCCTCTTTGACGCGCTTCAGCTTCTCGCTGGGCGGCGACGCTTGGGTTGCTGAGGAAATGTAAAACCCGTTTTTATATACTCGTAGTTACACGCAGTTACATAAACGGGAACCATCCCATATACAGTTCAAAGTAAAATTTATATATTTTTCGAGGATATCTCAATAATTTTAGCTAGCATCAGAACGAATTGTAATTAAAACGGGTATTTATTATTATTTAATCTAAAATAATCCTCTTTACAAGAAAAGTATTTCCTTCAAAAAATACATCGTAATTTCTATAATCCACACAGACAGACGAAGAATAATATACATCACATACCATATTGTTCTAATAAAGTACAAAACTTACCTAGTGAGGCTAGAACCTTGTCCTTCTCATCGTTAGTAGCCTTGATCTGATGATGTAAGGTATCGAGTCTCTGTTCGTAGTGTTGTCTCAGCGCGGTCAGTCTTCGTTGTGACGACTCTAATTGGTCGATAAGTCGCGCTTTTGTATCGATATCTTCGCTAAGGTTGGCTAACTGTGCTGACAGGATACGTTGACCTGTGAATTGACTATCGATATTAAATCCCAGTAAAATTATAAATGAGAAAGTTTGTAAGAATGTGAAGATGTTTGTAAAGCTTCATTTATATACCATTTTCTTTATTTAAGCATTAAATTATTTACATGGTATAAACTGTCATTTTTGACACAATGTTCAAGTTTTTACTAGTCAATAATGGCGTACCCATAAATATTTCAATTCAATAAATTAGGTACTCTGGTCTCATTTAAATGGGACTTTACTCTTAAAACTACCGAACGGATTTTTATTAAATTTGGCGGTTATATAGCATACACATAACGATAATACAAAGCTCGCTCTCTATTAGAGAGAAATAATAGATAGCGGGGTGATATCAACACTGAAATGATTTTGGAACAGCGTATCGTACTCTTATTCATCTAATAAGAACACCCCTATATTCGAAATTCTGTTTGTCACCCTGTGCCTACCCAAAAAACCCACTAATATATAAATGCGAAATTAATTTTGTTACTACTAACTAATTTAAATGAAAATCCGGTACACAGATAGTCCCTAGACTCTAAGAAAGGACTACTTTTTATCCCGGAAAAAAATTTTCACCCGGTAAATTACGTGAATTTTTTGCAGTCCACGCAGATTGATTCACAGGCAACAATTAATCTGGGCTAACGAGGGCGGGCCACTAGCAAAACTAATCAAATCAAATCATTTATTTTGCACAAAATATGAGTAACAATATTACAGGTTGTTATAGTTTAGTCTAGTTCATACATATTTTGTCATGGTATAAATAACTATAATAAAACTTGTAACCTTTACTCTCCTCGTCTTCATTTTCATCCGAGTCGCTTTCTTCATCGCTGGGCTCGCTGTCGTCGGCGCTCTCTCCCTCTGCCCTCTCTCTCTCTCCTATGACCCTGTCTCCGTCGCCCATCGCACTCGTTATACTAGAACTCATGTTGAGTTTGCGTTGGAACTCCAGCTCCCCCATGCTACGTGCTAGAAGTTCTTTCTCCTGAAACAATTTGGAGCATTAGGCTAATAAAGGAATTTTAAATAGCTAGTAATCGTACAAACGTACAAGCGCAGACGTACAAAGATCACCGACATAGCTCAACGGTCCAGCAAGCTGAAGTGGCAATGGGCAGGGCACATAGCTCGAAGAACTGATGGCCGATGGAGTCGGAAAGTTCTAGAGTGGATACCACGTATCGGCAAGCGCAGCGTGGGAAGGTCACCCGCGAGGTGGACGGACGACCTGGCCAAGGTCGCGGGTGTCGGTTGGATGCAGGCTGCTTCCGACCGGTCGGAGTGGAGGTTGTTGGGGGAGGCCTATGTCCAACAGTGGACTTCTCAGGGCTGTAAATGATGAGGAATCGGGCGATCGACATGTATACGACAGAATCATAATGGAGATTGCATACTAAGCGAGTACTTATGATGCCGAAAACTGGTAAAAAGTGTGTAACTTTTACACTTCTGCCCTACCTCTTCTATACTAATAATATTATAAAGCTGAAGAGTTTGTTTGTTTGTTTGTTTGTTTGAACGCGCTAATCTCAGGAACTACTGGTCTGATTTGAAAAATTCTTTCAGTGTTAGATAGCCCATTTACCAAGGAAGGCTACAGTCTATACAACAACCTGCCCGGCTTCGCACGGGTACAACGCCCCCTCACGCGGACGAAGTCGTGGGCGGCTGCTAGTTAAGTGATAAATTGATAATGGACGTGACTATATGCATGTGTATATTCATGATTTCTCAGGGATAAGAATAGGTAATCCTTCACTAGAATACATCAACGCATCTCCTTCCGTGCATGTCGTAACAGTCGACTAAGGAACTCGGGTATTCTCTCAGGCGATAAGCTAGCAACTTGTCACAGATTATTTACATCTGTCCGCGCTATGCTATGCGTCGCTGTGGGATCTATTTTATGACACACAAGTTTTAGTTAGAAACACAGCCGTGTGTGTATAAATATATATAGGATACTTTTTCGTTGCCACTCTTAACCAAGGGTACGTACTCTATAGATCAAGTAAAGTAAGTTTATGCCAAAATAAATGCTGGGAAACTATGTAATTTTTTTTTTAATTACTGATCGGGCGAAATTTATAGTGTCCAGTGTTTATGCTAGTTTTTTCATAGACATATATTAATTACTAGTGGACGCCCGTGACTCCGTCCGCTACAAAAAAAAAACAAAATGTCGAAATCATCCGGGATAAAAACATCTTCCCGGGATAAAAAGTAGTTTATATGTTAAGTGGGACCTGTCACAATATATTCCTGAGAACTGCATCGAAATCGGTTCAGCCGTTTCTGAGATTAGTGTGCACAAACGCATAGACAAACAGACAAAAATTCAAAAAATCATTGTTTTGGGTACTATTGCGTTGATAAAGGTCTATAATATGTTTTCTCATATATCTTCCACGTACAGACAGCGATCCGTTACATTTTTATTATAAAGGATGATTTTTGGTCGTCAACGTTCCCGAAAACTACGGAATCTCCTCATCATCACGATCATTTTTCTCCATGGAAGCATACCTGGGAAGTGTCTGGTTCCCAAGATATTAGGGTCCAAAGTTGAGTAAATAGACTGCGTTTTTCTGCATAAATGCACATAGACGCGCGTATCAAGATTTTTTCACGAAAAATAATTGATATCTGTCTATGATAAAACTAGCACAAACACTGGACACTATAAATTTCGCCCGATTAAGAAATTTATTTTTTTTTGTTCAAAAAAATTTACATTGTTTCCCAGCATTTTTTTTGGCATAAACTTACTTTATTTGATGTATAGAGTACGTACCCTTCGTTAAGGGTGGCCACGAAAAAACACCCTGTATGTATAGATTTCTCGTGAAAAAATCTTCCTACGCGCGACTATGTGCATTTATGCAGAAAAACGAAGAAATCTATTTACTCAACTTTGGACCCTAATATTTAGGGAACCAGACACTTCCCAGGTATGCTTCCATGGAGAAAAATGATCGTGATGATGAGGAGATTCCGTAGTTTTCGGAAACGTTGACGACCAAAAATCATCCTGTATGTATGTACGTAAAATCCTTAAATAGCAAACCTTGTAGAGCTCGCGCTTGGCGTCATCGAGTATGGCGGAGGTATCGACACCGGTCTCACACCTCGTCGCCCGACGCCGGCTGCCCTCGTACAGAGCGTTGGCTTCCATCAGCTGCGCGCGCAGGTCTTCTATCTCGCTCACGTAACCCTGGAGAGAACACATACTACTTTACCTGATCACATAGAACACATGACTCCAGGCATTTCTACTTCTTTTACGCCCTTTTAACGGAGGCTGATATCACAGTCATGGACTTTCATTTTATAGGATCGCTTCATATTTCTGATACGTGAATAGGCTAGTTTTGGCGGACTTTTCTCTAGAATATCCCCGACTTCGTCAGTCTTAATGAAGTCTTCTCCCATACTTTCCAATCTTTTTAATTACCGATTCAGTTCAAAAAGCTCTGAACGAGATGACAATGAAGCGTGCACATATTGTATGCGTAAAGCATTACGTAATCCTAAGTTTTCTAAGCGCTGCAACTGAATACGTACCTGCACCAAGCTAGTAAGCGAGCAATCATTAGTGTCAGGGCTGCCGTCTTTAGGCGCCCACGTCTGCAGCGCCTTCTGGGCGACTAACTCGCTATTCCTGGCTGACAGCTGGTCTATAGTGCCTTGCATAGCCTTGACTCTTCGCCGCAGGGATTCCACTTCCCCTGTTAGGATAGCGTTCTCTTGTACCACGTCGCTCCAGCCTTCTTCACCGTTTTCTGATATTATGCGCTTGCCCTGGAAGCAAAAAGGAATAAATATCAAAAGAAATGTTTAAAGATATAACAAAGACAATAAAGAAGTAATAATAAGGAATATTGTCGTTGAAATAGCGCGCCTGCTGCACTACAATGGCACATAGTATATTATGTGATCTGTGTCTAGGGTGTAGGGTTCGTTAAGGTCATGGTACACTAAACCGGCACCGCCACGTAACAGCTCCAACCCAGCTTACCGCTACCACGGATATGATAATACTAGTTGGATGGAAGAGCTGGATGCTCGCGTGCGCTTCAAGCGAGTGGACCGCGTCCTTACGGCACGCCGTTTATGTGCTGCCAACGACCGTAAGTGTGTTAAATCTTAAAAGCTATATATATATTTTTTTGTATTCACGGTAACAGCAAGCTTGCAGCTCGTCTCCCAGCACGTGGACCTTGCACCTCGACCCGTAGTTGATGCGCTGATAGCTAGCCGTACCCGAAAACGTAGCGGCACCATGCATTGTGCCCTACGTTACACAAAGGGCCACAGATCTGCTTGTACTCCGTCAGTTCCACCTGCAGCCGCGCCACCTCCTGGCGCAGCATGAGGATGGTCCGGGACGTGAGGTCCTGGTGGGTCGTTAGGGTCACAGGGTCACAGACCTGCTTGTACTCCGTCAGTTCCACCTGCAGCCGCGCCACCTCCTGGCGCAGCATGAGGATGGTCCGGGACGTGAGATCCTGGTTGATGACGCATCGGTTCTGGATGTTCCTCGCTCGGTTGGCGTACTTCAGTGTGTTCAGGGTCTCCATGAAGTCGCGATCGCTTGGCGACACGCAGGCTATCATTACTGTGTTACTGTTGCCTGGGAATGGAAATTATTTTAATTTGTCAGACTACGCCGGATACTAGCGCCTAAAAATGTAAGTTGATTCGTAAAAAGTATTAAGTTTTCTATCTTAGCACACGCCACTTTCCACTATACCTCAGAATTAAGATAACTATAGTTATTTTTTATAATATTATATATAATGCCTTTAATTTGGTAGAAATGTTGATGATTTAATTTATTTTGACACAACCTCCAAACATTGCAAATGAACACTGTCTTCTATATCTTATTATTTAAAACTTAACTGTCTTAGCTTTAGATAATTTATTTATTCTACGAGTAAGACTTAACGAATCAAGCAACATTAATTAGCTATAAAAACAATGCTCGTACCCTAAAATGAAGTGTAACCTACCCCCCAGCGAGTCCTGCAGCAGTCTCGTGAGCTTGGAGTCGCGGTAGGGCACGTGCAGCACGCGCCGCGACTTGTCGCCGAGTGCCGAGATTACGTTCCCGAGCGCCAGAAGTCCGCAGTTTATTGAGATACCCTCGCGAGCGCGCTCGCCCGTCGCGCCTGGGAAAACCATTCAATGTCGAGGTAATTTCGGACAAAGTTCTTACCTGACACTAGCAATATAGTTTAAAACTAAAAAAACTGAACTGAACTGAATATGGGCTGCTAAAGACTTTAATAAAAAATTCGAGCGCAGCGAAGTTAGACGTACATGATCATCACATCAGTCTATTGCATGCAGTCCACTGCTGGAAGTAGCCCTCCCAAAGGGCACGCTGCAAGGCTCTATGTCATGTTTTCGCCATCCACAAACCGCCCAATTGCCAACCTACCAAGTCATCGGTCCATATTCTGGCCGGAGGGCGTCCAACGTCGAGCACATTAACATCTAAATAGTTAACGAACATTTTTTGTATGCATTAACACCTATAATGGAGTTATGCACATAGTAACTAGCGCCATAATCCAAAGAAACTATTTGATGAAACATACGCTAATACATAGTAATAAAGTTTGATCTTACCTGTCCTCTTCAATCTCTCCGAACCGGCCAAATCAACGAAATGGAACTTGGCAGTCAAAGTCTCGTACTGATCTGGGGTATCCGTATCGGTTTCCTTGTCCCCTGCCTCCTGGTCGGCCGCCAGCCGCCTCTGTCGGAGCATCAGGGTGAAGACCGCGTGCGATCGAGACGAGGACGAGTTCATATTGGTAGCCGCTGTGGTGCGCGCCAGGGCCCCGGCTCGAAGGGCCCCGAAAGCTTCCTTGGCGCCTCTGACCGCGCGCATGGAAGCCCCTACCACGCGCACGCCGCCACAGCCGTCCTCGGTTATCCTTAGGGTACCCTGTGTGGAATTATTGTATGCGTTAGCGATAGCTGGAGTCCTATACTGATGCGGGAATGCACTAGTATAGATTAGCTGCATCTTCTGCCGCGCATGTAGTAAGAGTCACCTAAGGAACTTGGGCATTCCCTCAGGCTTGTATAACTTTGTTTCCACAAAAGAAAGTACGATAAATAAAGTTTTTTTATTTTTAAGAAACCGGTAGTTTGTGAAGCGTTGCCAAAGATAACAGCAATCCGCGCCCGTGTAGACAAGTTTTATTAACGCGCCTATTAAGCCTAGTAGTTGATGTTACCCTTAAATAAAATAGATCAAGAGATATCATGCACCAGTGCCTCGTTACGCTAATATATGCGCCGCCCAAGCCGCACTGTATGAAATTAATTAACCGGTCGATAATATCGCTGTGGATTATTAACATGGTAATTTTACGAAAATATTATGCTGAACGCCTGGACTGAGCCATGTTTTATGAATTTTATGGTAAGTAATTAAGTATGTTTCTATACCGGTCACTTAACTTTAAGTATATAGTTACTTATGACTATATGCTCTTTAATTTAATATGCATGTATGTTGACCGTTCACATAACTTGGTTACCAAACTAAACTACTTAGATATACCCAGTTGTGTGAAATGAAATCAGAAATCAAACCTTCGAATACGGATCTTTAGCCGGATCGAGCAGGTCGACAATATCCTCATTGTACAGCTCTATAAACTGCGCCTGCACCGAGAACTCGGGCGGCAGCTGGCCCTGCGAGCGCGCAGCCTCGGCGCGCGCCTCCGCGCCGGCGAACAGATCGCGGATGGCGCGCGGGATGATGCCGCGCCGCTCCTCCTCGCCCTCACCCTCGCCTTCCCAGCCGCTGCCCATTGTGTACGTCTTGCCGGACCCCGTCTGGGGACAAGAGATGAGAGAAGATTAGTCATTTTGTTGTGTATAGCAAGCCTGGTATGCAGTTCTAACAGGATTCAGACAGTTGAGATTGACTAACAGAATTCTTACAGTCACTAGAGCCTACGCACCGAGTTGTATCCGTAATGGATCTTCCAAGGAGACAGACTTTGACATCTGCAGTACAGTGACAGATTTACAAGAATAGGATGCAGTAGTGCATTCTCATGGAGCAATCAAACAAGACCTGATTTTCGGGCTATCATGACACAAGCCTACGTCACGCAATTACTTACCTACAAAGTGATAGCTGGCTATCGGTAATTTCGTGTTAAACTAAATAGCATGTAAACTAAATAATTAACTCAAGTATAGATTATGTAAGTAGGAAAAATGTATGTATTCTACAACTGAAGCTATTTAAATAACATAATAAAAAATAGAGGAATATACGCCTGAAAGAATGATTCGCATGAGCGAATAAACTATCGTAAAATTAAGTCGGTACGTACCTATTGCAATTAAGTTCATTAAGCAATCCACTTAAATTTCGTCAATGAATGGTTGAAATAAAGAATCGAAGGTTGTGGCAATACTCATTTCATTCAAGCGTACTGATCTGGTACTTGGATTTATAAATATCAGGACGTAATTTTACGAAGAAATATAAGTAAACCACTTTAACTAGTTTAGGTAAAGAATGAAAAGAACAACGTACCCAAATAAGTGCGCCCAGATGCAAATAAGTTAATTTTGACAATTCACATTACTATTAGATTTTTCCTTTTCTCTGTAAAATGTCAATCTAGGCCGAGCTAAAAGTTTATTAGTAAGGTACAAAAAAACACGATTGCTTTGCGCGTAAAGGTTTATAGCTCCAACCTTCGCAGGACTTTCCCAAAAAGGGCATGTGTAGACATTTAAAAAGCCATCACACATATATTTGAGTAAATGGCAATTGCGCGAACTCTCGCTTTCGGCGACACGCCGTTAAACCGGCAGACGTGAACAAATTCATTAATGATGCCGGTGAAGATATTAATTTGTTAATTTAGTGGATATGACGTTTACGGTTAATAGGACTGTTAACATAATATAAAATGCGTGCAATCTTTATTAAAAGAAAATGTCGCGGTATTCTCTTATGACCATATTTTATTGCATCGCCGTAATTTCGAGGATTTTAGAATTCATCGCAGCAGTAGGTATCAATGAAGTCCGATCGAACGTCTTTAAAACCTCTAGTTTTATAAACTTGAAATTGGGGAGCGACTCTACATAGTAAAGTTTGTGTTGGTTACCTGACCAATCAACCTTCGATGCTGTTAAATTGTATTGTTTACTAGGGTCTACCTCTACATAGTAACATGTAGTCGACGGAATAGTTCAGCCTCTAGCCTAGACAACTTCTAAAACGCTATACCTACTATAACATAGAAAATATCAAAAGTGTATTGAATTGACACATGGCGTTTCGTGCGATTTTCTAAGCTATAGAAAGCGTTTTTACGAAAATAATTGACAACAGAACAGTCTAAAGGAGACAGTTGACAACCCTAGACGGCAGTGTTCCCACGTTGATACAACATGTGCACCAAATTCACTTTCCAGACGGTGACTACCGTATAACTGTATCGCGAGCACTTTCCCGCATTATATTATATGAGACGGTTACAGAGTAACACTAAGTGTACCTCCCTACCTACAAAACATTTCGCAAGAAGACCAAGTCATTATTTAGCAGGTGTAGCAAAACACACAAAACAGGTAAGCCAGCGTCACCACTGCATTATATCCACATGTGGGACGTTGTACCTAAATTAAGTTTTGTAATGTATAATAAATAATAAATAAATAATTATAAGGACTCTTACAAATATTAAATACTAAATGGTGATGAGCAATAAAAATGCTTTGAGTTATATGTATATAGGTAGATGTTACTGTAAAAGCTCAAACTACGGTAAATCCTAAGGTTTACGAGTAAGTCTTAGGATTTACTGACATGGGTTAGTAAATGTAAAGATTTATAAAATTGTGACATTTTTTTCGGGGTATTACTATTAGAATTTAGCATGTTAGGTTTTAACACTGACAGCAGTAAAAGTTGGTTTTGGAAATAAAATAACGATTAATAATCTTAGGTTACGATACAAGTAGGTTAGAGTATTACAAACAACGCCAGAAACTAATCGCTTTTGTAAAAGAAAACAGTTGAGTTAGGTTAGGTCCACTAGGACTTACAACTATTACACATGATGATTGTAGCACAAAACATTATTACACGTCAGATTAAGGATAAAAAAAAACTATAAGACAAAATAGAGAACCTTTTCAAACTCGTTTATTTTTTTCCTAAATACGTTATTTTCAACATTTACCGTGCCTTTACCATTTAGAGTTTTACCAACTCTAAGGTTCTATATATATATATTCATTTAGAGTTTTACCAACTCTAGGTTCTATATATAATCTTAGGTTTTACTGGAAAATCTTAGGATTTACAGTAATTCGAGCTTTCACAGTAACATAGACACACTTAAAATTTGGGCTGATTGGACATGAACGATGTGCACGTAAAAGTAGATTATCTCAAAAGCTTATATCATAGTCAAGCGTTATCTTTGCATATCATCGGTTTATGCGGCAAAATCATTGTGGAAAGCTTGTATGTATTTGCCTTTTAAAGTGATTGTGGGCGTCAGAGTGAAATCGAAAGCTTTATTTATTCACTGTGCCCTGCTCTCAGTCAAAATCTATTGAGTTGTCATAGTTTCTCTTACATTTCGTGAGAACTACATTAGCAGAATTCTGAATGTTCCTTTCAATTATACAGATATTTTAACCACATCCCAAATTACAAAAATAATTTATGATTTACGATATCACAGACATGGCAGGTGCATAGAAATAAGTATCTAGAGTTCAATACAAAGAGAATGATTAAGTAACTATTAAGTTTTTCCTTGGAAACTATTAATAGATATTACACCGTCTTTGTTGTTCTGTGTCGACGTAATATCTTTTGACATTAGGTTACCATCGTCTCAATCCGATAGAATTTAAAGAATATGAAAAAATTATGATTACTGCTTCAACTTTATTAGGTACCTACATCACTGTCTATAGATAGATAAAATACAATATATATAATACCTCAAAATTCGCTCGGTGACCTCAAAATGAGCCTAAGTAAAATTTGCCAATACCTTAACTTTGTTTAATAATAATTTACGAACATAATGCCGATGATCTGCAAGAGGGTACAGAGATTCCAGATACTATAGATTCGTGTTGCATTTGCTTTAAAATCAACCTTACCTATCTATAATTGCAAAACGGACACCACAAAAACAAAGTTACACCAAAGTTGGCATCATACTCGTACAGGTTCGGCGACGCCGGTCTGTCTGTCCATCAGAAACGTGTTTACAATACCTATTGACACCAAGTTTATTTGCGCGGGTGAATCAAACTATTTCATGCCATATGGCTGCGATACAAGAGATAGATCAGGTTAGTTGGATTGTAGAGAAGCATGAGGTGTTTGCCTAGTTGTATCAAACGCAGCGAATTATGTAATTTAAGCAGCATACATCATGGGGAAGTAAAATCTTGCAAAACGGTCTGCCAGCGTATTATATTTGTAAGGATCAAAACAAGTGTATACCTTTAATAGCAATTTTTCTAGCCCTTTTATTGGCCCACCACTTGTTTACACCACTGCAACTCCTGTAACTCCAGGATGAACAGTGGCGACCAGAAAAATGCAAACAAACCATCGAAAATCTCGGGGGGACCTTCATAGCACTTGTGATATTGCCATAAATGAGACTGCCTTTCCAGTTAAGTATTCTACGATGCTATTGATATCCACCAATAAAATTATTTGTAGTATTATCGGTAGTATACCGCATCTTTGACTAAGCGCAATGTTATTATGAATTTACCCAGAAATCCAGTGAAGTAGTAGTAGGTTCCCTAAACAATTTCATACACCTGGGTGCTTACATACTTGCACTGCTGCGTTTTCTCTCTACAGAAGCAGCCGGAGCGCAGCTCAAGATCAACATTAATGCATCTCAGCAACGCAGACGCATTCGCCATTCTGTGCACTCCCCTTAGCACAGCAAATGCACCGCTGCAATGGTCTTAGTCCACAGCCCGAGGTAATTGCCGGGGTGAACGCTCGATTGTGAGCTATTGTTTCTGGACCTATGGTGTTCAATTATTTCCATTTGCAAACCGTTTATTATTGGGTAATTCGCACGCGATGCTTCTGCGCAGTTTTTCTTTGGTTTTAATGGTATATTTTATTGCATAATAAGTTTTTATATGTGCCGTATCGCAAAGCTGGATTATTGTCGTAAAAGGACCATGATGGGTGGTGCATAATTCAAATATGGGGCAAATATAATCCCCACCTAATCCCCATAATATATACCATATTTCTTGTAGAACCATGTTTTACGCATATGATGAAGTGAAACTTCAAACTGAATAGTGTGAAGGGTGTGAAGGCCCTCTGCCTCAATTTATGCCGTATGTATGTTCAAAGAAAACTACCTTTATTGTTATATCTACTTTTTCTAGCTATTTTGGATACATAAAATGATGTTGTCATCTCGTACACCCGCGATCTACCTAGTGCATAATAAATGTCTACCATATTCCCATTCGACCGATAAAATTTCCTGAATTTTCTAAACTGTAAAGCTTGAAGTTCGCATAATTGAAATACTCCTCTATGTCATTACGATATTTGCTTAGCTACTAGGTATACTACTAGGTAGGCTACTAGGTGGTGGTATAGCCATAATGTTACATTGTTACATTCTGTTGAGTTAGCTAGCCGTTAAGTATGCCCATGCGCAGTAACTGTTTATTTGAGCAAAAAGCTTACCCAGTCTCAATTTGCTCATATTTGCCAAGTTAAGTATAAGCAATTAAGAGCATGGCCATCAACGTTGTACTGCGAATATACTTCAAATAACGGGCCTTAAACACCAGGTATATGTTAACTAATTGTTTAAACATTATAATGTACACCGGTACATTAGGCCAGTGATTCCCAATAAGTGGTACACGTACCCCCAGGGGTACGTAAAGTTGCACGAAGGGGTACGCAGCGCGTACCAAAAAGAAAACCAAAATATATTTATATGTGCAAAGAAAAATGTGCCCATTTGTCACATTAATAAAACTTTAAAAGTGTTTTTAAAACTTCATAACTTTAAAGGTGTTCTCTGTCATCTTGTATTGTATTTTGATAATAACAAATTTAAAATACATCTGATTTCATCTCTTATTTATTTATTATTCCTGTAATAAGGGTTACGCGAGTTTAAGATCTTTCTTAGAGTGGTACGTAGAAAAAACTTTTTGGGAACCACTGCATTAGGCTGATTACGTAACATGTAGAAGCAGACCGATAGCAATGCGACACGACGAAAATTGACACTGTATGTATGTATGTAATGCCATGCTACTCGTATAACAATTTCACTTGTGCCAATCGCGGAACATTAGTAGGTGTAGACTACATAATATAGCACACCCAGGGCATTAGTCAGATCTGGACGCACCCTAACCACCGGACCCCACTGTAAGAGGGCGTGGACTTACTATTTAAGTAGTCTATGGCGCAGTTCTGTTTTGATTCCCTTACTTTATTCAGACAAAACCAGTTGTTTGATCAACCATTTGTTAAAATAGATCAAACATATTCTATTGATCAAACATCTGTCCCTAAATACAATTAGGTACCAACATTCGGTATAATAATTCATTTAAAGAAAAAACCCGAAAACTGCGTAAAAATTTTGGTCTATTCCATTCCAATACCAGAAAACTAATACCAGTGGTATTCGTTAGGAAAGAGCATTTACAACAACAATAAACAAATACCATTGGTATTAGTTTTCTGGTATTGAAATGGAATATCTTCTATGCTGCTCTGAGAGTGCAAAAAAAAACGTATAATACTACAGCTGCTTCTCTTCCCGGGCATACTGTACAAGTCAGTAGGGATAAGAGGGTCTTGGTGTTTTGTAGGCGATGGGCTGACCACCTGTCACTACTAAACGAACTTGTGCATCTCAACTATAATTGTACCCTCAAAATTGGTCCGAAGTGGCACCATGTGGTTCTATCGGCCCTTGGTGCTCTGCCTACCCCGTAAGGGATAAAGGCGTGATTATATGTATGTATGTATGTAAATGGAATATATGTCAAAATATTGACGAGTCTAATGATACCACTCAAGCTCAAAGGCACAAGCCGTATAGTCTATAGAGCGTGCCAAAGAAATATTAGGTACTTACACACTCGGAAAACATAACCCTCCTTCTGGCGCACTCGGGTAATAAAATGAATTGACAGTACCAACCGATCCAGAAAATCACAAATGACATGATGATTTTCCAGCACAGTAATTAAATCATGACAATTAGAACTCTACATTCATTACATTGAAACGTACTCTAAGGATAACCGGAACAGAATCAAAGTCAACAGCATGTCAAGGCTGGCATTTTCATAGCTACGACAATGGCAGTGTGGGATGCACCCCTGAAAGGAAGGCCATGTGTGTTCAGTACGTGATCATGTTACTCATAGCAGACCGAAAGTAGGTTATTAGTTACAGGAAGCTACTCCTACTACACTTTGCAGAAGAAAATTTGGCGCAGAAACGTTGTAGAATGGACTGGATTTACCAGTGTTAAGATATAGCGAAGAACTCACGCTGCAGATCCAGATGCATTAGGTAGGTACACCATCATACACTATAGGTAGTAACTAGACTGTTAAATCTAGGAGTATAATGGCAAGCGATCAGTCTACCTATATTACGACGTAAACGCGTCGTGTGTAAGTTAAATATGGATTTATTAACCTCAATGAAAAATGTTCCCATGGGAAAATTACAAAAATCACCGGGTGGTCACTTGTAACGAATACTAAAAAATCATTTGGAATAAAATAAATAAATAATCAAGGTTACCTTGTAAATCCTTTATGTGGTTTCGATACTAAAATTCTAAAGTCCAACATCCGTTACTTTTTTATGACTTCTTAGATTTGATGGATGGATAAATGAGATTGCAGAGGTGAAGAACATATAGGTAAAGGGAAAACTAACTCATTTCAAATTACAATAGATAAATTGATTTATGTTTGCAAGGATATATACAACATAAATCTAAAACCTTTTATGTTATCAGTAATTTTTTAATTCATTGAAAAGCTAAACACCTTAGAAAAGCATAATTTAAGGCAAAAAGATCAGACAAAGACGTTAATATCCGCCAGTTTATTGACATAATAACTTAATCAAGTTTTTTTGCGCAGTGTCAAGAAAGAATTATTTGTGTGTTTTACAAATTTGTTTAGCCATAAAATTATGTTGGCCGAGAGTTGTACTAACACAAACTTGCGATAGGTACATAGTGAGGCACGAGATTCTACTTATGTACATAATTTACTTAAGTTCCCGTAACATTAGCATACATCCTAACATGTGTAAGGGTATTATGAGAATCAATATATATAAAAATTAAAAGAATCTTCCATACAACCACGGCACGTTTAATTGTTGGTTGGCATTACATAAATTACCCTACCTACAATTTTATTATTAAATTGTCACTCAACTATAAGAGGAGGGTTGGTGTCAGACAGGCAGCCAAAATAAACGCCAAATACTTGTCAAAATGAATTTCGAAAAAAAAAATTACTACGCCGAACCCATAAATAAATGGGATAAGGGCAGAAAGATGATGACTACCTACAATAAAGTCCTGGTGCAAGACAATCCTGTCATAATCTGATAATATACCTACCCACCCACCATACATGTGACAGACCTTGTGGAATTCAGTACAATTTAAAACTAACATTCAACCGGCTCGAATGTAAGCCAATAGCTCTTAAAACCAAAAGCAATATCGCAACTGCAAAGTCTCGTAGTTCTGTCGTCAATAAGTAGCCGCTCACGACAGGCTGTATGTAGTATTTATTCTGATGTCACGTCTAACATAACTAGATACGCAAACAAACGTGACGCCACACCTGAAGCATTGTCTACTTCATATCCTCTATCGATTGTTAAACTCATTATAGACTTAAACTCAAGAAAACTATGTAAAAAAACAAATTACCTTACATCTGGGTATTGTTTTAACAATTACGCATAATGACAATCGTTTATGGTGATTTGGCAAAAAAAAACTCTCTCATTACGTGTTTAAACTATAGTGGAATAGAATACATCAGCTGATGAATCTCCATGTCGCACTCGTAAGAGTCGACTAACAAACGGGCATACTCTTAGGAGATGAGCAACCTCGCAACTTGTCACTGATCATTTACATCTGTCTTCAATAAATGTGGCTTTTGGCTACCCCTTCGGGAACATATTCGTGGGTATAATGTATGTATGAAATAGATATAACATGAAGCATCTAGAAAATAGCGTAAAGCTGGTCATTATCCTATAGCACTCCTGGCATTAATTAATAAGAAAAATTGTGTGTCCAAATAAAAATTCACATGATAAATTAATCAGTATAGCGATACTAATTAAATCAAGGTTTATTAGGTATCAATAACAACCTGCTAGGTAAACTGGTGTAACGCCTTCGAGATCATAATTTTGTAACTTTATATAACTTGAGGGCTACCAACAACAAGCATGTCCTTGTAAACCCTTTGAAAAGGATAGTTACTGCATTTTTGCATGTATTAAAGATTTATAAATATTGCTAATGATATTGCAAGTCTTGATTCGAACCCATTCACGGGTCTGTACCACCGAATTTATTTCAAGTAAGGAGAAGCTATCTTACTTGCATTTGTAACTATACATATGTAGATTCCCACTCGGGTGAAGAATTTTTTCCATTTTCTTTATTAATAATTTTATAATATATGTAGTTAGTAAAAATCAATGTTTAAAATCATTTTTGAAACACTACGAGACAGTTAATTAAAGTCGTGGAAATTCTTGTAAATAAATAAACCCCAGGTACAAACCAAACCAAATGACCTTTCTCATAACTCTCCATTACACTGTTCAAACAACTAAAACCGCCTGAAAACTACGCCGACCTTAGCATACAAAGTAAGTACAATAAAAGAAGATTAGCGGAGGCGCCAAAATCTCATGTAGTAGGTACACGTGACGTCACCAAAACACAACACCTTTGTAGATAACGTCGACAAACTGATAATGATAACGATGACCACTCCGACAAATGTTGTATCAGCAAACAACCTTGTTAGCATAATGAGTTGACTCTAGTGTATTTTATACATAGAACGATCTATTCATACCATATACAATTTTTTCCATATTTGATGTCCTGCATATTTCCAACTAGGACTCGCCCACCCCCCCTCTGGTGACACTCAAGTCCGACAATTCATAATCACGGTCACAGGTACAATGTGCACGATGTAATTCTACATGCAGGCGTGCATATTATTTACTTCAACTGAAAAAATCTGCATTAATCTATACATATAATAAAAATGTAACGGATCGCTGTCTGCACATGGAAGATATATGAGCAAAAATATTATATATATGACAAATAATGATTAAATTTTTGTCTTTTTGTCTGCTTGTCTGTGCGTTTGTGCACGCTAATCTCAGAAACGGCTAAACCGATTTCGATGCAGTTTTCAAGAATATATTGTGACAGGTCCCACTTAACATATAGGCTACTTTTTATCCCGGATAATTTCGACATATTGTTTTTTCTGTAGTCCACGCGGACGGAGTCGCAGGCGTCCACTAGTGTATAATATAACTACTCTATGTATAAAATAGAAGAAGGGATTCTTGGGTATATCCAGACAAAGTCCCACCTCGTTTTCCGAATAAAAACTCGTCTGATGAGCTCGAAATTAAAATAAAAAACATTCCCACGTATATCCCATGTATTAGGTACGTTCTATAACCCTACACTGTCTCGTCTAGACGGACCCCGAAGACACGCAGAGAATATACTCCTAGAGGTTTTATTGAATCACTAGCTGAGTGCTATACTAATGAACTCTACAACTGTCAAACTTCATTGGAATCCAGTCGATAGTTTTTGCGTGAAAGAGACATCTAACCATCTTCACATCACGCTATATCTGGGAGAGGTATTTTTAATTCCCAATAAGTATGAGTACGTACATGCCGTTTTGCTATTCATTCGATATTGTTAAGAGATATCGATCTATTCTACTAATATTATAAACGCGAAAGTTTGTGAGTATGAATGGATGGATAGATGTTTGCTACTCTTTCACGTAAAAACGGCTGACGCGATTTTAATAAAATTTGGTATGGAGTTAGCTGACACCCTGGATTAACATAGGCTACTTTTTATCCCGGGAAAATATTTTTATACCGGATAATTTCGACATTTTGTTTTTTCTGTAGTCCACGCGGACGAGGTCGCGGGCGTCCACTAGTGTGTAATAGTTATCACATTCTATTATAAAGTATACCTACTACGCAAACCAATATGTATAATTTCCTAAAAACGGTTGTGTTATTTAGCCAAAGGGCTTTTGTAATAAAGGCGCAATATATCAGCCATGTTTAATCTTTGTTTCCCTTATGATATCGCTTATCTTTCAATCAGCAGTAGCCATTGAAATCATCGGCGCGTATCATTTGTGGCGAGGCTGATAAAAACTGAGTACTCAGTCGGTATCTCGACTTTCTTCCGTTTTGCATAACTAATCTTAGATTACAAATAATGGGTCACTTAACTGCGTAATGTAGACTAGCTCGGTATGCGTGAACTAATCCAGAGAAACAAAAAAGCAAATACTTCCAAAGTAGTTACATAGTTACATTACACTGTTGTAAAAATGTACCAGATGGTGCATATCATACGCAGTTGTATAAATCCGAGATTTCGGCAGCCTATTTAGTGCAAGTCGGCCTATGGATACCTAAGTAAAAAATAACTGCTTATGTGTATTTTTACATACATACATATAAGCACGTCTTTATCCCTTATGGGGTAGGCAGAGCACCAAGGGCCGATAGAACCACATGGTGCCACTTCTGACCAATTTTATGTATATTTTTTCCAACTATCATATTTTTCGCTATTATAATTATTATCTCTGTCAATGTCAACAACAAACAACAAATAAAAATCCAAGACCACACAGGACCAGCACACTACACGCATTAGTATGTAGGAAACGCAGGCCGGCGCACGCGCAGATACGGATCTAGAGCGCGCCGCGCGCCCTTATACGGCGGCTGTCCACCACTAGCGACCTTAGTCGTAGACAACTCCGCTTTTAGCTAACAAGTCTTTACCGATACTTGCTGTACTTTACAGCGTTTACCTACAACGATCGAGGAGATACTATTGTTTAATGGACTGCGTGCAAGTAATACAAATTCCTGTGATTTAGCAACAAAATCGATGGTATTGTCCGTGTGGTCTGAATACCACATATTTCACGATATTGCTGCAATAACTGTAGCAGTTAGGTAATATATATTTATGTAGCAAACAAACATACGTACAGCTACAGGTGTTAACATCTCTGAGTGTGCCACCAATGATGCCAACCTGATTTTAAAATCTTATTGATTTTGGAAAAAAGAAGCGTCGCACCGTTTAGTCAAGAAACGTCATATCACATCACTAGTAATCACTACCCACTATGTAAAATGACGATTCCCAATGTAGTACATATTCTATAGAATCTCTGTTTTATTAACTGTTTACCATAAGTAATCTTAATCCATTCACAATTCGCCGAATCAAAGGGATCCGGAATCAAATTCCTATCTAAATTCTATATTAATAGTTTGTTTATAACAAATACCAACGTATTATTTATGCAAATTAGATGTTGAGAGTTCGAAACCGTTGAGAGTCTGCTTGAGTATTAAATATTTATATAAATTGATATAATTAATTACGTCCATAGTTATTATCATCGATAACGGAATCTATTTTTTGCCAGGGTTCGTTCCTGAGGGTCCCGGTTCCTGAGGCACCCGTTACGGAGGGACCCGAATATTTTGCTAAACTGCTCGTCTATAGCAAGTCTTCTATAATATAAAAATGAATCCTTAATTTTGTTGGTAAGCGCGGATCTCGAGGACGACTGAACCGATTTCGCAAATTCTTTTTTTAGCGTATTCCTTGAAGTACAGGGATGGTTCTAACGAAGAGAAAATAAAAATAAATGCGTGAAAAAGTCTAAAAACAACCCTATTCTATTCTTCCATACAAACAACTTGTTCTAAATTTGAAAGTTCGAAGATTAGTAAAGAGATTCCGGGAAGGCAAAACAAATTGAGTGACGTTAGTTCAAAGGCGTGGGATAGGACAACGTCTGTCGGGTCCGCTAGTTAATTATAAAAATTAATCGGGTCCCTCAGGAACGGGTGCCTCAGGAACCGGGACCCTCAGGAACGAACCCGCTCAAATGGGTCTTATCCCACATTTTGTTCGTGATACTCGTATAAAGTATTTTTCTGAGTTCTATAATAAATAGACTAGGTTTTAGAGTACCTGTATAATCTTATCAGCTCGAAAAAAGACTATCGCATGCCTAAATTGATAGACACTACCTCATTGTCATCTATTTTTAACCGACTTCAAAAAAAGGAGGAGGTTCTCAATTCGTCTGTATGTATAATATTTTTTATAGGTTAATGATTTACACATAGATAAACCATTTTACTTTCTAAGTCAGCACATCAATTAATGAAATGTAAAGCTTTTAACCTTTTCATTACTGAACATTGGTCGCCGTTCATTACAGTTTTCCGCATTCAATTCCTTATAAAAAAACATAATCACTTCCATCATCTCCAAGATTGTAATAAATCAAGCGATTCACCTTATAAAAGCGCTTCAACAAAATAGTATTTTAATGCATAAGTAATTAGCGATACCAAAGGTTTGTAAGGTCGCGGTGGGCGTCGCGGACCGGGGACCGACGCCTGCGCAGATTCCGACTCCATTATTTTAGGGTGCGTTTCCATTGAGGCGGAGCTAAACGTGAATTAACTGATCACGACGATCGCAAATATGGAGATACATTCTTGACTACTGTGCCACTATACACATTCGATCAGAAAGATAATTTCCCACTTTAGGATTCTGTACCTGTAGGGTTCAAAACGGGACCCTATTATTTTGCCTACGGTGTCCTCTGTCACCAAGCTGTATCTCATGAACCGTGATAACTAGCAGTTGAAATTTTTACACATGACATATATCATGATATTTATAAAATTTCTATAGCCGCCATAACAATAAATAACCTACCTAAAACAAAAAATCTAAAAATTCCATACAACACACATGACTTTTTTGCAGTTTTTATACATAATGATCCGGAACCATGGTTTTTGCTAATACTTTACTCGACAAAACTATGATTGATTTTGAAATAACGAGATTGCATTGACAATATCAACGCAATATGTCTGCACTTACCTTTACATGTATTGGGACATTACATTACTACATGCAAATCATAATCGTAACGTTTATTTTGTTTGTCATTGAAATGTTTTTGTAACTTGATTATAATTAGCAGGACCCACGTGGGCGCCAAGGTGAAGACAGTAAAACTTGGTCCACTCTTTATAATGTCTGCTCCTTATGTGGTCGATATTTTATTTATTTTTCATAAGATATACGACTTGGGACTATAGATTACACCGCACTATATCTGTGATTGATAATGAGTGTTATGATACCAATCGTTTCGTCACATTTAAAGTAAACGGTAGAAAGTGGAGTAAAGGTACCCTTCCGATCCTGGCTGCAGGTTGATGCGGCTACAAGACTGGTTTATTTCCATTTGTATAAGATATATTCCGACGGAGATGTATTATATAAACGCAGACGCTGCAAGTGTTACCAGCAGATACATCCGAGATCGGGACTTTAATACTTTTTCAAACAACTGTATACAGTTAGAAAAGAGTTACCTACATACTGCCAAATCTTTTGCAATATTAATATCAAATTTCAAAAGAAATCATATTTCACCAGCGCCGAATGCGTTACATATTTAAATTCCTTTTCAATTTCAATTTAGCAACACTCGATACCAGGCTAGTGCACGTAGGTGTACCGTACTAATGCAAATCATTGAGTTGCAGCTTTATTATGAATGTCAGGGTGACATCCGTATTAAGCATGTTGCATATAAGTGTTAATTAGACAGTTAATCGTGGAGGTGTAACAGCAGTGACATACTAGAGAAATAATACACCTTGTACTGTTGAACCTAGGCAATACTGTAGAGGAATGCCAGCCAATCCACAATGAACATAATATAAATGACAGGTAGGCAAATGTGAATATATGCTCACACTGACCCGTGCTTTTCACCGAATAGTTTCTTTGAACAGCACTTTATGACTACGTTATCCTTGTACCTAACAAAATATAAAAAACGTTGGTTCCAAAATCATACACGGGAGGTATTCTATGAAAGACTAAGCCCTTATAAAGTAAATAGTATAAGCAAACCTTGATAAATTTATAGCTGCTAAACTATCAATAAATCATGACACGAACGTAACACCCGTAAACATCAAACCAACCAATAAACCGATTTGTAACTAAATATGAGATCAAGTATTTCGTAATGACGGCCTTGGCATTGAAACTGGCGAATTTATGTGAAACAAAATACCGCGGCATGTAAATTAAGAACTAAAACTACTTAGTGAATTCCTCACAAATATCCACACGCAATGCCTCAATAAGAATTAGAAGCTAATGAGGGAATTGTAGCGAATAGCAACTGATGTGTTTTGTAATGTGATTCAGATATTGTGATACCGCATAACCTAATTTCAACGTAACCAACCTAACTATAAAATAATATGTTGGGTTTAAGGTATATTTACTATGCAAGTATGTACTACAAATTGCAAGGTCCATGGCTTGCGTGTTTTACATTTAAAAACACATGTCAAAAATATCTAAATGAATTGTACAGACCACGCCATGAACCTACATCCGACAACAAAATGGCGGAACACTCCTGACCCACAAGGGCCGTCAGCCGGCACAAGTGGCACAACCTTCACGCTGTCGACAGGAGCCACGGTAACCCTATAACTCACTGCAGGCAGGTCTTCGTTACCAGCCTTCACTGTTAATAGTGGCTGACATGAACTACCAATTACTTTTAGGTTTTTAATAATTTTATGTTTTCGTCCCTAGGATATAAAATTTACAACGTAAATTAGGCTAAGCATTACTAATTGATTACCACGGATTCTGACGCTATTATAGGTAATGCTTGAATTTCAATCCATGTAAAATAGCTTGTTTTGTTACTTCCTTTTTTTGACCTACCTATTCCACGCAGATACCTAAAACTAAGAAAGTTATTATAGAAATTAAGGTAGTAAGAATCGTCTTTGGTCTATTCAGTATTCAGTAGTAACCTTTCTATGTCTGCTATGATGATAAAGTATCGTAAACCACCAACCTGCCCATAAGCCAGCACGGTAGCATTGTATCCATCCAGCGCGGACTCCACCAGCTTCTTGACGCAGGTGTCGTAAACCTCCTGCTGGCTGACGCTGGGCTCGAAGGCGAAGTTGAAGGTGAAGGCGCGCTCGGAGCCCAGCGCCACGCTGCCCTCGCCGAGAGCGCCGCCCGCGCGTGCGCAGATTCCGCATCCTTCCACCACCTCGCTGGGGGTCTGCGGTCGGATCCTGGGAGGGAAGATAATATTGATGTTTAATATAGAGATTGTAAGGGACTTTTATCTTGTTATGTTGTTTACCTCTAGTGTGCTCTTTCTTAAATTTTGTTCTGTGACTTTTGCCTTCCCAAAAGCTTTACCCGATTGGCAGGCCTATCGGCCCTCAAGGCATAATGCCTTGCCTGAAGAAAATTTGGTAACACGCATATACCTACCACGTCTATTTAAAATTTTATTTTTGGTGAAGATTTTTTTCCATTTTCTTTATTAATAATTTTATAAGTTTCAAAGGGTGATCATCACTATTAGACTGTCAAAAAGATAGGCCTGGTAACTGAGCCTGCTAATAAACACAGAACTTGTGTAGTATATACCGTCCCAAATAGATTTTCCCTCGTAAGGTTACTACGAGTATCAATAACAGTCGTTACTTATTCACATATTTATTCACCATGGTCATTCGTGATGGCCTTTCCATGTCGAATTGAAACCAAAATAAACTCAAATACAAATAAAACGTTAATCTCCAGGATATGACCAAACACCCACAAAATACTGATCATCGGGAACTTCTAAAGCATTCATCAGCCTAGTTACGTATGAATACCGCACCGTTCTCCAGGAAATGGAGAGCGGTAAAGGGCTATTGTTCCAACGTTGCACGGCGTCACAAAACAGATATCACGGGAATGCAACAGATTCACCGAAACACATCGAGGTAGAACCACAGTAGACGAGCTGGAAAGATTTTAACATGAATAACGTGCATGAAGATTATCATCATAGTCGATGAAGCGAAATAGGTGTGTTCGGATAGTAGCAAAAGGAGGTTCGTGATGTCTACCTACTTCTCCGGAACAAGATATTTTATATGTATGTGCATCGCTGGCAAAATAGACAGGTTTAGCTTGAGTAGAGTGTTAACAGAGCAAAAACTTGGTAGGTATAGCCTTGGAAACGTACTTATATATATAATTCAACATCATTATAGGGAGTTAGATAACTTTCGATACATACATATCAATAAGCTAATAATCGTTAAATGAGCGGCTAAATGTCTGTCATTTTAGTCCGTAATAAATAAGGAAGTAGGTTAAAGCAATATTCAATAACACACGTGTTTGACCTGTTTGGTAATGGTTGGCCATAATAAATAAATTTACGCTCGAAATGTCGATGTGATGAATGATGCCAGAGACGCGCTTGCTAATTAGAGACTCGAATTTCGAGCTTTATTTGCTTTGCACACATTCGGCGGTAGTAAATATTCCTACTCGAAGTTGATATACGTATTCACTCTGTGTATTCACTATAAACGAGGAGGACATGGATAGAGTAAAACAAACGTCCTTGGCAATATAAGTTTCGTTCGAAAGAAACAATATTGCGCCTACTCCATAAATATGGCATAAGGACAGGAAGGTGATCATTATAGACGTAATAAAAAATATTACTTGCTGTTTAAAAAAATGCCAACACATCATAAGAAAGTATAAATAACATTACAATACTTAATTTTTCATTGTTACAAAGGATGGGTAAGTACCCAATAAATTAGTATTCACACAAAGAAAAATGTCATGCACTCAAACCCGACAACATTTATAAACAGGGTACAGTGACCTATGCATGTTTGTGTCAACGCCAAGTCGTGACCCAGCTTCACCCATCGAACAAGTTGTCCCACGCTGTTCTATTTATATTTATTTCCGTATGCGAACGAGTACGACGACGGAAGTCCCAATAGACCGCCGCGATGGGAATAGCCACCCTTGGTGGCGACTACCCGAGAGCCGCACTGTCTATTACGAAATATTTAAAACAAATCATCTTTCGCTCATTGTTTGAATCTAATATAGGGTTATTTAAGTCCTAAGATTAAGTCATCCTTGCCAGTATTTGATAAGGCAACCTTATGTAATTGTTAATTGCAAAGAAGTACAAACAAATGCACGTGCGCAACTCAAATTACTTGTATACGAGCCGAATAAATACAATTTTAAAATAGGCAGAGCTCGTTCTGTAGGAATCTCACTGAATTTCGAATACCCATATGTGTCTATAGCCCTCTAAAACCTACCAACAAACAAAAGGATTTCCTTTAAAAAGGTCTAGTCTGTGAAGAAGGTAAACATCGCGTGCCTACCGTACTTTCCATTGGAAAAGCCAAATAGGCTTTAGGAGAAAAGTTGACGGTGGAAATAATGTATGAATAAGTACACCTTGACGGGTGCACGGTACATAGTAAATTGCATGTTAGCGTACTCCGCTATTGTTACCTTATATAATATACTTATTTAGTAACAGTCTGGGGCGGCTCTATTATATAGGTATTACGAAAAGAACATATGTATAAATAGCCGTTTTGCAAGTTGAAGTAATAATAGCACGTATAGAAAAGTTGTTTGAAAAGTTCATGCAATATTAAACAATTAAACTGCACGATGATATAGAAAACGCATTCCGCCCATCGTCTGAAGTCTCATCTGCATACTTTCCTCAACATTTTTTAAATTCAATTATGTATAATAATCAATTGTTAACAATTTCTCTTTACTTGCTTGGCTTGCTGGAAGAGATCTCTGGTAGAGATAAGCTTGCCATTGTACATGCATCTCTTCTTTAATGTTGTATGCCATATTTCTTTTTGTGTGTGTGCAATAAAGAATAAATATACGAGTAGAGTGTCATCTTAGCACTATTATCTATTCAGTATGTTAATACTACTCGTAGCAAACGGCGCCGTAAGTTCCGTTGTCGATAAAGTATAGGTTGACCACAGCACACTAGACTGTTAAGTGTTACATCTCTAACCGCGTCACCGTGACCTAAACATAGGATTTACAAGGACGTGTCATTCTGATGAGTGAATCGAAACTGAGCGCATAGTATAGAAGTCAGTAAGATTCTCGTGAAATAAACCTTATTTATAACTAGTGGACGCCCGCGACTCCGTCCGCATGGACTACAGAAAAAAAACAAAATATCGAAATTATCCGGGATAAAAACATTTTCCCAGGATAAAAAGTTAAGTGGGACCGGTCACAATATATTCCTGAAAACTGCATCGAAATCGGTTCAGCCGTTTCTGAAATTAGCGTGCACAAACAGACAAACCGACAAAAACTCTAAAAATCATTGTCTTGGGTACTATTGCGTTGATAAAGGTATTCTATAATATTTTTTCTTATATATCTTCCATGTACAGACAGCGATCCGTTACATTTTTATTTTTATTATAATTGTAAGTAAAGCAGTATTGCTACATCGACAAATCATTTTGGTATTTCTGTTTGTAATTTATAAATACCTTCATAAGTCTTTATAAGTGTAAACAAATAACGCCTGAAACTAAGTCGGAGTACATGCTCGGCCTGATTCCGGGAGAACCCTCCAGGCCGCCGCGTCGCGTAGACTGCAGGGAGACTAGGCACAGCTGTTGTTTGTATCGATTTGTTTATCTCTAAAAGTCTACAGATAAACAAGTGGCGTCTAGTGGTAGAATTGAAGACGATGATTACAGTAGCAATAATAATGTCATTCAACCGTATTACGGTCACGGCAGCCAGATTGGCTAAGCAGATGCTTAGGAGTATTATAGTGCACAAGTGTACTTGCAAACACAGGTGCACTCTCTATTCCTTCACTCTCAATGTCCGATGGGGCGGTACGCCGTCGATCACAGTAACAGACAAAATAATTTAAGCAAAAGATTGTGGAATTTACTCAAAGGCGTCAGATTAGTCTGAACTATGAACACTTTTCGATACCAACATAAATCATAAACATATTATTATTATTATCCCTTACTTACTTATTTTTTTCTATAATCGTCACAATCTATCTGGAATGCTTTTATACGAATGTGGTTATATGAACCAGTTTGCTGTTATATTGCACCATTAATGTAAACTCTAGAAACAATAGTGCTTAACTGACTTTCTAAGAGCACGGGTGGAACGGGGCGGTGAGACGAGGAGAGAATGTAGAGCTTTTTCAAAAGCACCCTTAGCGAGCACATGAGACACCTCAGTTTTATTCTGTTAAGTTGGGTACTAGAGCTTGTGTTCTACTTCTATTTTTAGGTTACATTGAGGTAGGACTCAACAATCCTTATAAATCGACCTTTACAACAAACACCATATTGTAGTTCAAAAGGCCAATTTAAGCACAACAACGGCAACTAATGGTCGGATATAGGCTCCAATTGTGCCAATCGCCAAGCAATAACCTTTGTGTAACGCTACACGCAGTTACGCGCTTTTTTGCGGTAGCTTGATTGAATGAAAGTTTTTTTTTTTACAAAACTGCTGTAAGACATGCATATCGGGTTTATTAATGATACACAATTTAGAATGTTTGCATTCATTGCGTGTGGGTACAATATTGTACATACAGCATTATGGTGATTGACAATCTCTCAATGGTGTGTTACAATACTATCGGTCGTGACTGTAGATGTCGTGATGAGTGAGTATATGCTGTCATGTGCAAAACAGGATCATTATATCATGCAATGTGGACCATAATATGCAATCCTAAAGTCATAGTTAAATAGATCTTGAATCGCTCTATAGCAAATTCAGCACCCGTATGATAAATTTGGTGAGAGAGAGATGTCTCACTTTTAAACGTCAAATCCACAGAGCCAAGTAATAACTAGACAAGGAAAGTGTTTCTACTTGGTGTGTAGGGGTCTAATTATACATAAACAGCAAAATAGCTAATAATATACATTCAAGTCGACGAAAAACTTGTAATTCACAGGTTTTTTTTATTTCAGTCAATAAATCATAAACTGCGACCACGAAATGGCTTGCAAATCACATTTATCGTCGTATTTTTTAATAAATACCAATAAATAGTTGCTGGATTCCGAGAGAATGTTACGCCAGCAGAAATGTGGCGAATATGGGTATCTAAGGGTGATAGATAATTAGAAATACAGCTTCTGTAAATGGTAAGCCTATTTTTAAATTTGGTAAAGTGATAGTTTTTTTTAGTTATTTGAGAAAAACTGACCCGGCTGGTTCGGCTGGGGTAACGTTACCGCAGCCAGATGTTTTGTTTTCTAAGGGATATTTTGAATTAAATGTTATGTAAATAATTAGATATGAATTAGAAATGAATGTTAAAACATACTTTGTATTCGTATTTGCTATGGCTGCGACGATATTCAAAATCCTGTTGGAGTAACGTTTGCGTATTTGCTGGATCTCAGAATTGACTGAGCGGATAATTATAATTTTTTTTACAGAATATCCGGCTAATTAGTTATAATTTGGTACACACTGAATGTTTATGTTAATTTTAGATTATCTCGTTAATTCATTAGTATACAAGATTGAAATTTCTCAGGTATATAATTGAACTGTATTTCTAATTATTTATTTAAGATTCAGTTACTACTATTACAGAAAACTCGTTTAATCGGTCTTAAAGTATCCGTGTGCACGCCGTGGCAAGTGCAAAATAAAATTCATTATAAGTTTTTAATTAGATATAGGAGACTAATGAAATTTCACCATTAATTATGAATTATATAAATAATAACGTTTAAAGTTTGTCTTTGGAGCGCTCATTGGAAGTGCTAGGACCAATTAAAGCCAATTTCTATTTATTGAAATAGCATCAAAACTGTGTATTATTGTAGTTTTTTTTGTTGTGTACCAAATTATAACTAATTAGCCGTTTGTCCTGTAAAAAAATTATAATTATCCGCTCAGTCAATTCTGGGTTCCAACAAATATGCAAACAATACTCCAGCAGGATTTTGAATATCGTCGCAGCCATAGCAAATACGAATACAAATTAAGTTTTAACATTCATTTCTAATTCATAACTAATTATTTACATAATATTTAATTCAAAATATCCCTTAGAAAACAAAACATCTGGCTGCGGTAACGTTACCCCAGCCGAACCAGCCGGGTCAGTTTTTCGTAAAGCCTATTTTTAAATTTGGTAAAGTGATAGTTTTTTAGTTATTTGAGAAAACCATTTACAGAAGCTGTATTTCTAATTATCTATCACCCTTAGATACCCATTTTCGCTACCTTTCGGCTGGCGTAATGCTCTCGGATTCCGATGAAATTCTTTTTGTGCACCTAACTCATACTTAAAAGGAAAACAAAAATTATCATACAAAGAGTGTCAAACAAGCCGCTCTAAACAAAACAGTGCCAAACCGGTACCGCCATATTGAGGTGTCAACAATATGAATTAATCTGTTGCAACGATTCGCGAAGGTTTGGGCATATGGAACGCGCGTGGGCCGTGGTCTATGCGCTCGCCCACAGGTGGGGCACGCGTAGGCTCCAGGGGAAAAGTTGCTGGCAGCGGAAATTAAGCCGTGATGTAGTAAACGAACAAGTCATGTCATTCTATAGATTAAGAGATACCTTGCTGTGACCATCGCTAACACTACTCGTATCAGTTATTTTGTAGGTACAACTATATGGGCATAACCTTAAACGTTGTGTTATTCTATTGATCAATAATTATTGCTATAATAGAGTAAAAGCTATAATAGAGTGCTCGTGTGCCTCACAAAATCAACCTAAACGAATGCCTATAACTCCATTAGTACATAAACAGGGTATTTTTTAGTTGCCACCCTTAACGAAGGGTACGTCTCTATACATCAAATAAAGTAAAGTTTATGCCAAAAAAATGCTGGGAAACCCTGTATAGTGATTTTTGGTCGTCAACGTTCCCGAAAACAGCTTACGCTGATGTAAAATTCCCGACCTATTCCTTTCATGATAGACCATTTGATGCAATGCGGGTTGAATACATAATGAGAATCTAAACACGCGCAGGAGCAGGAACAAAAGAGACAATTAATTTGATACTTTTTTCTCTATAGCTAATGTTGAGTGTGAAAACAATGAATAAATCACAGGTATTTCGTTTGTGGAGAACTTAGGAAGAAATAAAATATTAAACCCTCCTAGGTGGCCGACAACGTTCAAAGTTAAAATCAAACTAGCTATACAAAGCCCACCCCCTAACCGAGTATGCGGGCAGAGCATCACCATTCGATGTACAAGAGATATCAAACTTTTAATATTAATATAATTCTGCTCGAACTTAACCTACCTATACATATAAATCTTGTAGCAATTCTTCTAAGAACAAAAAAAACAAGAAATCTTTTTTAGGGGCAAGCACGTCCAGTTGTCATTGTCATTTTAAATAATATCATCTCTGCTTCTGTCGGCAATAGGGAATATAAATAGCTTTAGGTACAGCCCTTGTGCCGACATCAATAGCTCAAACGTTTAGGTTTCACTGGAAAAACAATAAACGTGTTTATAGTTTATTGTTAAGCACGCGTGGGGTCGAACAATCGGCGGACACAACCTCAGGGTCTACCTCACTGGGACACCAGTGGCGGCGCAACCAATCACTCTACCAACTACAATAGGTCCCTCGAGGTACTACTATAACAAGGGTGACCGATATGATTAGGCCCAAGATCTACTCTTCACTGACGACACCCTGTGCAATCTGCCAATTACGTACTTCTTGAGCATATTTCAATATTATGTAGTAAGTAAATGCCATGTCACGATCGCCTAGATTAATAATCGCGATTGGCCGGTTAGCCACCCCTGTAATGTAATGGTCGTCAAGTCAGGAGTAACCAAAGGAGGGATGCAAAGTATTTGGGAGTAACACAACACAGTGGATGTATGAGGATTGATGAATGTGGACGAGGCGAAAGAGGTGTACATAGATAGAAATCTATAGTCTCTACCAGGGCATAATTTTGTGAGTATTGCGTAGATAGAAAAGACGCACATACCTATATTTCTCTAGTAATCTAATGTATATAAAATAGCTAGCCTAGTTTACCATCGTAAATAATTGCCACCTACAATTTCCGAAAAGTGGAGCAATGAATTATTAACAAAGTTAGTCTGAATCGATAAACCGAGATGTCACAAGACAAATCGATATATATTTCCAGCTAATATTCGACAGGCGCCTCCCACGTGTTGAATTAAATCCATTAACAATTCACATGCTGCGTGCCTTACTGCTAGTAATGCTTGTAATAGTTTTCAAATTATGAGTATAAAACAATGCTTTAATTATCTCAAGACCTCATGTTTAGCATTTATCGGGCACAAAGGATTAAATAATATCATAATCTAGGTATAACTACAACCTAGTGTTGTATTTCCTGAATCCTGACTGCGTCCACGTGGGTGTCATACACCTACGTAGAAAACAAGCATGTCATATTCGGGAACGTACTTCAAAAACTTAATAAAAATTAGTATTTAGTTGCTCGATTTTAGTCTACACATACGTAAGTGAGGTAGACTTTAAGACGATGGTGTCACACTTAAATATCTCCGGGTTTTGTCATCAAGCGATGATGATAGAAAACTTTAATTAGACGTCAAAGTCAGACCGGTTTCTGTATTTCGTCGCATTCTTTTGACGCTAACTTATTATACCTAATAATAAGTTTTTTTAGAGCAAATTACTACACATACAAGAGCTAGGAGTGTAGAACCCACACGAGGCAATGTAAAGGTCGTTATGGAGATGACAATAACGATGATGATCATAGAGAGGCCAATTCCATTTGGGCAATCTAGACTGATTCCAGACACATAGTATAGCTGGGACGAAGAATCATTTGCATTTTGTAGAGTGTAGTCTAGCTCCTTAAATAACTTTTACTTACTCAAATATAATTTCACACACGCACATCATCAATCGTTAACTCAAACTTCAATCACACTTAAACATTGAAAATTACAAGGAACACGAAGTATCTACCACCATTTCTTTATCTCTCACTTAAGTGCCCTGTCCAAGTAGCATGACTTGATAAACCGATTTGTCGAAATTCAGCCTGTCAAAATACGATAAATATAGCCGCCATGTTGAATTTTGTATAAGACGATACGATATCGTACGATACGATATCCACGATGCGTGGTCATGCTAGGGGGGCTGGAGGGAAAAGTTACCACTAAGAATACGAGCGTTAAACCTACTCGTTCACTCATGACTTGACTAGATCTAGAGATTTTGTGTGGTGACTGGTTGTAAATATCTCACTAGGTTCGATTTCTGATTAAACATCTACAAATATTATAAAGCTGAAGAGTTTGTTTGTTTGTTTGAATGCTCTAATCTCAGGAACTACTGGTCCGATTTCAAAAATTCTTGTGTTAGAGAGCCCATTTATCGAGGAAGGCTATAGGCTACATATGACCCGCCCCGGCTTCGTACGGATGTAATTAAAATTCTTTATTTCGGACAACAAATGCCCTTTCACGCGGACGAAGTCGTGGGCGACCGCTAGTGTATGATAACTGTACTAAGAGGCATTCCTAATAATAATTAAATGACTATGATGTATATTGTCTACAATTTAACCGGTTGACTTGTAAGCAGGTAATGTAAAACATTTACTAAATAAGGATAGATAATATTGATTGATATTGTAAATTGTAATTCATTCAAGAGTGCGACTGTCATACCATAGGTACCATGATCAGTGGTCAGCTTGAGTTTCCCATTTACAAGCGATTTATTTATCTAGGAAAATAAATGTTTGTTACCTTATGTGGTATGAATAGTTCTGATTACTGATATCCCGTTCTACTCTGTAGGTTTAAGTGAGTATTCTATATAATATAACATTTCACAGGAAAAGGTATTTAAAAGTATGTCATCCGTAAAGGTTCCGTTTTATGCCATTTGCCTACAGAACCCCAAAAATTATACTCAAGCTAGATAATTATCAAAATTCTCGCAAAAATAATTATGTATTTATGCTTGTTAAGTTTTCACATTTCAAAACTTTGCAAAAATTTCTAATACCAATATTTCAAACAAGTGACGGTTTTAGAAACAATTCAGGCCAGTAGTCAAGGATGCCCAGATTCAAACGGTAAGAAACATTGCAATTTATTCGTTTATTTAGCACTTGAAGCAGAGGCGACAATTTAACGAACAAACACAGGTTACATCACTTAAGGCCACACCTCACTAAATTGCGTATAATTTAATAAAGTTGGCATTTAGCAGACTACTATGAACCTACTAGCTAGTTCGACATATTCTTCAATAGCTGTAGGTACAAGTAGAAAACTTTTTTGCGTAGAAAAAAGCGCGAGAATGACCTCAATATCACAGTATGACGGTATTACAGGCTGAGTATGGTAAGACACGCAGCACCGAATTTCGCCGACTCATTATCACATTGGTTTAAGAAGGGGTTTAAGGTTCAGTGAGATTAAAGTATGAATCACGATTAATGATATTGGTTAAGTACGAGAATAGCGCGCTTAAAATTATACATACTTAGATAGATATTATTATTATTGTTATAAAATTATGTTGTATAATCAATTATGTATAGGTTGGTCAATAGTCATCAGACTATGAGTGACCACACAAATCACGAACTCCATTGACTTTGCTGAATATTTTAAGTCAACGAAGACTTTTCACTCCTGCAGTTCTTTAGGTCAAACATTTACATAATTCACATATTACTTATTTGAATTTTCTTCATAACATTGACAAATCCATTTTACAGTGGTTTGGTAATATTGTTATTGCGATGTTATGTTAATTTTATCCTAAGAGGTATTATTGCTTCACCTTGGCCTATTGGAGTTTGTTGCATTGCCTGTATTGTATTATATATCTTAGCGGTGATAGCCCAGTGGTTAAGACGTGCACCTTCCAAGCGGGAGGCGTAAGTTCGATCCCAGTCACGGGCCTGTACCACAGATTTTACTATTGAAAAATTGTCACTTAGCTCGTGCCTCGGAAAGCATGTAAAACCGTTGGTCCTACGCCTGATCTCTCTCCGGTCGTGTCGGCTTTCCGTCCCATCGGACTATGAGAGTGACGGGATAGAGTGCATCTGTGTTTGCGCACACACTTGTGCACTATAATATCTCCTGCGTACCTGGCCAATCTCCGTAAAGATTGGTCCCCTTGGCCGAAATATGGTCGGAGATTATCATCATCATATATCTTATTTCAGGGACTGAAGTAAATGTAAAAAACCAAACTGATATTTAAGCAGTATTTGAGTTATACTGTATATACTTAACATAATTAATTAATAATAAATATCTTCAGAATGTCAAATCACTGCATTCTAAGTTACCTAGATAACAAACACTTTACCTAGATACAACATAGAAGTCTACAATCTCAAAGCCTCTTAATACAAAAAAAATATTAGACAGTTAAAATAAAATAACAATATTATGGTAATCTAACTTGATAGAGTTAAAAGAAATACCTCTGTAATCAAGTCACTGACTGTATCTCACTGATAAGAGTATATTAGTGGTGTTTATAAATACATAATAGTCTACTCTACAATGTAACTACTTTTAGTTATCTGAGTTCATGTAACTGTGCCAAATGAGTGTGATTTCATGAAGTCATTGCACTTCAGTCATAGAATAGCTGGATAAGAATAGCATCAAGTTATTTCCTTTGTTATGAAGTAACAATAAGCTGTAACCACATAACAGTCTGCTATTGTGGGGCAAAGTGACAATTCATTTGAATTGTATTCTTGGAGTTATGAAAATATAATTAACCCTTTCAACCATATTTTCGTATAATTAATATGTGACAAACCAATTTTGAGCCTACTGGTAGGTACTTACATAGAATAAGATTATTCGTCTATAGTACCTACTTGTGAACAGAACCAATAGAGTATTAATAGGATTACTGCAGACAAAATAATTTATTGTATCAATCTATATTATAATGAAGTATTACAAAAAGACAAATTTATACTATTGAAGTCAAAATGGTGACTTATTAGCAAAATAATTCAATTTTGTTGCATTTTAAGTGCACAGATTGGAATTATTTGATAGGCAAACACCCCAATGTTATCATGGAGGTAATAATAAAATTGCAATAAAACTACACCATCTAAGTTGCTAACTCACCTGACTGCAACTCGAACACTGGACTCATCATTAGCCATATTGTCAGTATCCAGCCATCTGAAAAATTATTAAATATTTTTTATATCAACTTAAAGCTTTAATTTGTATTGCACCAATTTATTTTCTACCTACTGGCCCAATATGGCTTTGTATAATAGAATTTGCTTATCTCTCATGTCAAACAGTACCAAATCCATATACTCATAATGTATTCAGTTAATCAAATCATGGAGCTGGCTTAAATATAACTTTCCAAAAAAAAATATTAACCTACCTCATTTTAAAAGTCATATCATTGGTTGAAATAAATCATTGGTAAACTAAAAAATATTTTTAAATTTCAAATAGGTACTTACATACTTATTGCATCTTATATTGAGTTTTTTTTAAAGTTATGTGCCTGCACTAGGCCACAGACCAGTAGGTACCTAAGTATAAATGATTACTTGAGATTCTTTTGTAGACCGACAGTTGTACCACTGACCAGTTCTATAATAAGAGTGTATCAATAAAATTGCTTCTATGCTGCTCTGGGAGTGAAAAAAAAACATATAATACAACAGCTGCTTCTCTTCCTGGGGATACTGTACAAGTCAGTAGAGGAACAAGAGGGTCTTGGTGTTTTGTAGGCGATGGGCTGACCACCTGTCACTACTAACCGAACTTGTACATCTAAACTATACCCTCAAAACTGGTCAGTAGTGGCACCATGTGGTTCTATCGGCCCTTGGTGCTCTGCCTACCCCGTAAGGGATAAAGGCGTGATTATATGTATGTATGTATGTCTATATAAGATAATAGATATAATTGAATTTCTCTACTGGTATTATTTCTTACGAATCTTAATAATTGAAATGAGGAGTTCTTACTATGTAGGTACATAATAAAATAAACAGATATCGCACACACTTATAACTTAAAGACCAAATAACTTACACAATTATAGAGAAATTGGGTTTTCTTCGGACTATGAACACATTTCACAAAATCAACTGCAGTAAACAGACGCGATAGATTTATATCGGCTTAGAATGTTCCTCTTTCACCATTGTTGTTTGATTCAGTGATTGTTCTATGAACACAACTTCTAATCAGATTACTATTGAATATAAAATGTTGACAACATATCACTTATTTCTCTAACTAAGCAGAAATGCATAAAGATTATGATTTATTTAATAATTTGGCGAAAAGAAATACGATCCAAAACACTTTACCCTTCACTGCTCCACTTTGAACTGATGACACTGACAGATTTGATCTGACTTTGACATATAGTTGAAATTCAGTGTTGCACACATATTTTTTTATAAAGTTACTAAGTTTTTTATTCTAATTTCTACTAAAAACCTTTAGTGTGAGCGCAAACCATAGTCACGACAGTCTTAAGACGGACTATCGCTGTACAAAAATTATGCAGACAAGACCAAGTTGTCTATTGCCTACAAGCGACAAGACTGACTAACACCTGTCGGCTTCCGTTCAATAAATGTATGCGGCCCATATGGGGCCGCGCACACCAGCGACAAAACTATCTGGCGACGACGAACAACCTACCCCAGTAGTGTTGCCCAACTATCGACAATTGAATTAGTTGATCTTGAAAATCATCTACTCTCGATATGGCTATTTATCGATAGTAGGTACATTCGATATTGAGTTTCGATACTATCGATAGTATTGTTGTCTATCGATAGTATTGTCTTAAAGGACAAAGGAGTTGTCGATACCATCGATAGTCTAGATACCATTGGTTTTGTCTCAACTATCCATGGTCTATCGATAATGTTAGAAAATCTTTTAAAAAAACTATCGGAAAATATAATTTCTTTGTTCCTTGTAAAAAATCTCGAAATTCTGTTTTTTGCCCTTTTTTGCTCGACATCAATAATATTTGAATAAATAAATAATCAATAAATCCAAACTATCCGTCTATTTACCCATCTCTAGGTATGACATTGGTATTATAGACTAGTAGTCCGCCCTCGCTTCGCTTCGGTACATATCCTCTAAAAATTTGGAATTTCTATTTGTCCCGTTCCCATGGAAAATCCGTTCTCAGAGCTCTCTTAGACCCCCTAACGAACATACATACCAAATTTTATCTTATTCGGCGGGAAAAGCTGGAAGGGAGTGGGTGTAATTTTCTTGTGAAATTCAAAATTTTTTTGTATGTGTCCGTTTCTTCGTGGGCTCATGTAATGTAGGTATGTATTTTTTGCAATTCTTTTTGATTTAGACTAATTTTACACTCAAGATTGAGGACTTTCCCGACGTTTCCATTCATCATCATTATCATCATAAATTCAGAAATCATCAGTACTAAAGACAATGACTGTATGAATGCTGTATTACTCATGCCTTTCCTTCGGCATAAACCATACAAAAATTTATTCCAGCCCAGTGGAAATTATGTGACACCCTACTCGTATTAGTCCGTCCGTCCGTTTGTCCATTTGCCTGTCAAGATTCTTTTTCTCAGGTACGCGTGGAGATATTTATATAAAATTTATATCAAATACTTAGGTCTACTGTCCCTTAGAGCTGTGAAAAGTAAACTTCTAAGCCAACGCAATCAAAAGATACAGCCGTTTATGCCGCAAATTTTCGACTTTCGCAAGGGAATTAAAATCTACAGGGTACTTTCCGTGCACTCAGAATCTTGAAATTTGGTACGAAGCAACGTCATAAAGCACAGATAAAGGAGAAATTGCGAGAACCGTAAATTTTTTGTTACATCATATAATAAAACAGGTTTGCACGGAACCCTCGGTGCGCGAGCAAGACTCGCACTTTGCCGGGTTTTTTTACTTAGACGTAAGAAATAGGTAGGTACATCATTAGTGGAAATTTTAACTGTCTAACTATCACAGTTCATAAGATAGAGACTAATGGACGGAGGAACGGACGGCCGGAAGAACCGCCTAGGCAAAACAATAGGGTCCCGACTCCCGTCTGAAACCATGGAACCCTAAAAACGACATGACAGGAGGGTTTTTCACATGTTCTTGAGTTCAAGTCAACTACACCTGCACGCCACACGTGATAGTACAGACAGACGGGCTAATAAAAAAAATGTAATAATAGTAACCTTATTTATACTAATACTAACTTCTAACGTTATTTAGGGCAACACTTTGCCATGGCGATGACAGCGCCACTAAAACCAAATGGTTCGCGTTTTATTTGCGAACTAAATCTAAGTTGATGCAGTAAACCAGCAATAGATGGCGCTGAATTATATGTAGTTACTAAAATAAAATTAATATCTATAATTTATTATTTATTTATATGTATGTACTTTCTTTACACTTAATTTATAAATTTTATATACTAAATTCTAAATATTATTTACTAATATTGCGCATAGATATCTTGAAGTGTTTGTCCTAAACTTTAAAATTCCCTGTGGGAATTTTCGTCATAAAAAGAACACAGCTCCCATGGATTTTTAAGTACCAACGGTTTAGGCTGTGAATCGATCCATCAGTAATTCAGGCAAGACAAAGCATTTTATATGTATGGGTTATGGCAATGACAGGAACTTGAGAAATTAAGCCAAACTTAGGTAGTGATCTGTACTGTTATACTTGCACTTGTGCTTTCCTTCTTACCGCCAGCACCAGTGAAGATTGCGCATCGACATATACCTACCTGTAAGGTGCCTACCTACCTACTAGACATCTACCCATTAGTGGGAAGTTAGGTAGGTAGTACTTCTGCTTTTTTATTCATTAATTTATTGAACTGCATATTTTACCGTTCCTATTAGCATTCTAATCGATGTTCATTGGTTGGATTATAATATAAACACTTAATATAATAATTGACCCGGTAGCTCAGTGGTTAGAGGGGCTGGCACGGTTTGCAGTGGTCATGGGTTTGATTCCCACTCGGGTGAAGAATTTTTTCCATTTCTTTATTAATAATTTTATACTTAATAATATGTAAATTGAGACGTTATTCAAATCGCTTTATGTTTTACTCTTGGTTGACAAACTGATCTTGGTTAGGATGATGCCAGGGTTTCAATTCGTAAGTACTAGGTACTTAGATATTCACTTTTAATTATTTTTTTGAAAATTAGTATCGAGAGTGTACGCAAATCTATACTAATAATATTATAAAGCTGAAGAGTTTGTTTGTTTGTTTGAACGCGCTAATCTCAGGAACTACTGGTCTGATTTGAAAAATTCTTTCAGTGTAAGATAGCCCGTTTATCGAGGAAGTCTATAGGGTATATAGCAATCCACCCCGGCTTCGCACGGTTATATATATATAAATATATATAAATTATTATTAGGTTAGGTGCTTAGCAGCCATTCCCTGACTTTAAAGTAAAATTTTTATCTTAGTGTTTTCTAAATTTTCAAGATACAAACTTTTTAAAGATGAGATCGGGTTTGTGAGGCCTTCTAGAATATTAATTTTAGAATACGCGCTATAATGGTTTTTTTTAAAACGGATTCATATTATTTGGGTACCTAACACTTTATTATAGTAAAGTTCTTAGTCATATTTGGTTGCAATAGAAAGAAATAGCCTGTTGGAAAATCTCTACCTAAACCCACTTTGTAGGACCAGACTCTGTACCTAATGAAGCTGATTATTCGTCGACTGCAACATTAACATTAACGTTACCAGATTACACAAATCAAAACGCTGCAGCACAAGGAATATCCCATTCCCAAATAATAATTCCATTGTGACATCATGCTGTGTAGAGCCAGTTGCACCATTAAGCAATTTTCTTGTAAAACCTTCCCTTTCGCAAAATTCCACAGAACTGAATTTCTGCCGCCACCTGTATTTCTGAAGTATGTTCTTCCCAAGATTTCGTCCATCTACAGTATTTTCTATTGTATTCTGAATATCATGAATACATTGTTACATACATACATATTAGGTATATACGGTCTATAATACCTAATATAACACATTGAATACAAAGTACTCATGATATGACTTAAACACCTGTAGGTACAGTCTATATAGTAAATTACCCACTTCAGCATCCGGAGATAAAAGTAATGGCAACTCGTAAATGCGAGTTGCTGTGACGTGAGATGAAAGCGCTTTGATGGCGTCTTACAGGATATATCTAGTGTAATGGCGGTCATTAGGGGCTGTGACGGACAGACCGTTTTGTGTCTAGTCGTGCGTGTTTAGGGGAGGCTGATGGTTATGAAATATCGTGTTGAGATATGGCAGAAGTGGAATAGCCTAGATTTTTTGGCGAAACATGTCTCAGAGCTAATAAAACTAAATGTAATAACTTTATTGTACCTATGTAAGTACATACTTTGATTTAAGCAAATAAAATAATAATTTCATAGTATAGGTAGATTTTATCTCATAACATAGGTACATAATTTAATCACATACATAGTGAATTATGCCATCGTTCAAAGAAACAATTTGGTTAAACAAGGGTTAAACGTAATCTAGAATTGCCCGCGTTGGCCGCGTGGTGCCGGCAGAGTAGAATTCGTACCACCCCATGTCTGCTCGTGCGTATCGTACGAGGCGATTAAAGGTTTCCGGGAGGTGGGCAGCAGCGCGTCCCATGTTGACAACATAGTCCAAAATGCAAACTGCGGTCACCAACCCGCCTGCCCAGCGTGGTGACTATGGGCAAATACCCCCATGGCAGTCTTGTGGCGTGCCCTGGGGAAGGCCTACGTCCAGCACTGGACTGCAATAGGTTAATGATGAATCTAGTATTGTTGGTTGTCCAGACAAGTGTATCGCTAATGTTTTAAGCAAGTATTGGATAGCACCTCGTCGACAGGGGTTTAGACCCCCGCTCCGAGTCCTACCTGGTCCAGACGATCTTGCTGGCCATCCAACGCGAAAACGTGGCCAGCGTCGTGGAGATTTTATGACAAGGTACTGGTATAGTAGATAGCTATGTTTGTAAATATGTAAGTACTATGATTTTATTGATGTACCTAAGTATATAACTGGAGCAATACATATTGACATTTCAGCTTCAGTTCAGACTGATAGCACATACCGAACATTCATATGCAATTCCCGCTTCTAAATCAGATGCAATTTGAATATTTCAATGACAGAGTTTGGAATAACATAGTTCGCAGTAGAGTCACAGAATAAAAGTACCTACATTAGAGTTATATAAAACGTGACATGTTCCCCGTTTAGAGACACATTTTACCCGCCTGAAAAAAACTAAAAGAATAGTAGGGGAAAGTTGGCTATATAGTACCACATAACTTCTATACATTTTTGTGAGAAAACCATGAGAGTTATTCTTATGTTAGTATTTTATTTCCTGTCGTGTCCTTGAAAAAAAAAAACATATGTTAAATCGTACTACTATGTCCACTAAATCGTACTATGAGATTTCCCATACAAATTACTAAAGAAAAAAGTTTATTGTTTGACGTATTTAGAGATCAACCAAAAGGTGCAGTGTTCTTTATTCATTATTGTCTTTTAGGCAGTATCTGATTAAGGTCCAATTTAGTTGAAACCACAAATTGAATGTTATTATTAATTTGGTTTAATAATTGGCTGCGTTGTTCTACACATATGAAATATATACAGATATATACACACATATACATATATACAGATGAAAAGTAAACTTTCCAAGAATATGTGAAATCAAATAGCGAACTTCTAAAAGCTTACAGGTTGCTTGGTATATCTTAGGGTTTCCAACCCAAAAATACTAACAGAACCCATGAAAAGGTATTTTATTGGATGTAAACTACAGTCTCTTGGGCAGCAATTTCACAAACTGTCATGGCTTCCTAAGCATTGCTAACTATAATATGTACGTTTAGTACGAAATACAATACTAAATGTGGTAGGATTTATCTTCTGCTACAATATAGCCAACTCTCCCCTAAGTATTTGTTGTTTAAGTAATTCGATTCATGAGCACGATTGCAAGTCTACATATTCTGCCACTAGAAGAATACTATTCAAATTGGAACATTTTACTGCAATTTCTATTTGTTATAGGTATTGATCTAAATCATATTTCCTTTGTACGTGATTATCTTTATATCCAGTCATTTTGTCTGTATGATTTCAAATACTAAACAAGACGAAGATATTGCGATAATGACACAAAATGTAAGGTAACTAACTAAAAACGGATTTAAATACTGTTAAAGTTTAATTGGAAGTGCAGGTAAGTAACTGTAAGCGGATTTTTATAGAAACATAGATTATGCAGGTAAATGAGGCCTGTACAATTTTATAGTCGTTTTAATGTCTAACAATCAAGAAACCTGCACAGAGACAGCTAGCTTTCACGAATGTCTAGACCTAATTAATCAGAGAGGAAAGTTAAGATACCTTATTTATAATTCATTCCTCTTGAATTCTAGCCTAGGTTTCTTGTGTGGCATAAAAACAATAATCAACAAATAGGTAATGATGATTTTCCAGAAAACGGTGAAAATAATCATGAAAAGTTTGTCTTCTTTTGTGAATATTTGCCCCGATAAAATTATTCCCAATTCAAAGTTCAATTATCCAGTGTAATCCCTTAGGCTAAATGGAAATATTTCGATACGTAGAAATAGTTTTTTTTATAATACCTATTGTACAATAAATAAACAATATGTAAATAAGGTCGTACACGTTTATCGCCCTCAAATACATTATATTTACTTACTTACAAAATAAATAAAGGAACCTATTTTCCCCGCGGTCTGTATGTCACGGATCTGCATGTGCATCCAACATGAAACGACCTCCGGAGCCGCGTGGGATTAAATCCAGAAAATTTTAATGCTGAGTACGTAGATAACTACCTACTATGACAGTTCTGTATACTATGTAGCTACATCATAGTTTAAAAGCTCTTTATATAAATATGTACGTGGTCTGAATACAAAATTTTTGTTTGTCTCCAACGATAAAACTTAGACCATAGTCTTTTATGCTATTTATTTATTTTCATAACATATTTCAGCGTGTATACTGAGGAAAAGTAACAATGTAACACAACCTTTCCGCCCAAGCATTACATGAAGTTGTAATATCCGCCGGCCCACATAACTGTATGCTCAAAGTAGACCGCCCAAGCATAGAACTAACAAACTAACGTATGTGTAAGTTAAATTATTTAGCTATATTTTGTTACTCTACGCGTAACTACCAAAATATTATGGTAGAGCTTTTCACATTAAAATAAGTAGCATCGAAACAGGAACTAACTTAAATTGCAACTGAAATGATATAAATGAGAATTTCATAGTCTTCAATTTAAGTTCTGCATTTTAGCGATTTTTTTGGTATTTACGCATGCCCCTTCTGTTACTTATTTTACTTCGGAATCTCGGAAACAACTTCAAAGATTGAGTTGGTTATGTTAGGAATGAAATGGAATACATTTATATGGGTCTTGCAGAATAACAGATTGTGCGGTTTCTGCATAACAAAATAGCTGTACTCATATCCTTGTTATAAATAGTGGAACCGATAGGTATATATCGTGCTTAGTATAAATACAATCTTGCTATTTTAAAGTTAGGATTCCTATCCTCACTCATCCTATTTCGGCAATGCGATTTTGTTTTCTGATAGCTCGTTCCATTCGCAAATTTACTAAATGTTTTTATTTTATTTCGTTTATTTTGCCGAAGTTTAACATAAGCATAGATATGATAATTCTATAGCTATAGGTAAATAAATAAAAACTAGTGCTCTGTAATAACTATATCTAGAGTCGCTGCGCTATAAGTTGTTGTCTTAGCTAAGCCTAAGCCAACCTCTAAAGCTCAGCGCCGGAGCTTTCGGACGAGTGGATCAGACGCCCTGTCAACCAAGTGAGGCGCTGTTTACGGCTGTGGATCTTCAAGATATTCTACTTAGCTTCACCTACAATACATAGGTTCCTTAAAAGCTTATTTTCTTCAAATATAGATTCACGTTCAAACACTAACAACCTGTCACACTCAGCGTCAATTTACTGAAATGTGCCTGTGAGTAGCGACAGTGCCGCAGGGAATTGGTTCTACAAATTTTTCAATGGTGAATCTAATGTACAAGCAGCATTGGTACCAGAGCTTTCAGCTTTATGTCATTGATAGAGACGTAAGAGGAAGAAAGTACCAACATAGATATATTGGTAATTGACCCGGTAGCTCAGTGGTTAGAGCGCTAGCACGGTATGCAGAGGTCGTGGGTTCGATTCCCACTCGGTTGAGGAATTTTTTCCATTTCTTTATTAATAATTTTGTAATACATATATTGATATACGTCATAATAATGACGTATATATGCCATTGTGAGAAAGTACGTAAAATATTGTAAATCGTAGGAGTTAGTATAGTAAAATTCGTTAAACGCTAACATTCAGAAAATACTATAGTTTCAAACAGAAAAACTTCAATTTATAGATATACCTACTTTACGAGTACAATTTATTATTTTCAAATACGAGTACATACCAAATATCTACAGCTTCGATATTGAAAAGGGACTTGATATTCCTTGAGCTTGAGTATCTCTAGAAGACCAAACGACTAAAAATAAGGGACTCCAGCGACGGATTCAAGGGCCCTCAGGGAACCGCAAGCTTTTAAGTAGAGTTGTGGCGCCATAATGTTGAATAATGAGTTCTATGAAAACTAATATAAAGCAGGTTTTTGCAGACCGAAGCGATTTGTATACTTAGGTACAGTGAGGTAAGTTAATGAGCTCGTTTCAGATTTCTTCATAAAGGGTGTACTTAACTCGAGTCTGAGCTCCTGAAAGCAGGTACAACTTGCAGGTCGCAGAAATGTTTGCTTTGATTTTTATACAACTGTACGTGCATATTCAAATAAAGAGGTGCCAAGCAAGAGGGACTTATAAACCGTTCTTTTTCGGCCTAATGAACGTGACCTTGTTAAGTACATAAAAAAGAACATTTTTTGATGCTGATTTTAACACAGAAACAATAGGATGTTAAATAAACTTTAAGCTAGAAAATCTACAGATACTGGAGTACTTCAGACAAATATTTGTGTGAAAATGATGAAAATACTTTAGTCTACCGCAGCGGCCAGTCCTGCCACATGCATGACTATTTAATATTTGGTAGTTTATTTGTAATCAGACTCAATGGAAGCGATTACATAACACTTGTGAGGCAGGGGAGCTATTCTTTGCGCGCAGGTGCCGCTGTGTGATCAGGTGCAGTTCCGGAAAGCGGCGCGCGCGCATCCCACTGCCAATATTGACACGAGCTTGCCCCCCCCCCCTCCTGACCTCACGTCATCGCCCAGACGCTCGCGCGTCCTCGTCATCATAACAGAACATATAATATGAATCGACTAGTATCAGCTAGCGGTTTTGAGAGCTTTTTTCAGTGGGCTTACTCAAAGTTAACTGTTTTTTTTATTTTTTTTGTTTTGTTAAAGTGAATATAATGCGATATAGAGGATGATATACAAATGCAACTGGTTATTGTAAGGTATATTATAATGTCAAGCTGATCTCGAACTGATCATGTCTGACAGACCAGCTGCTTACCCAAGTAGAAAGGCAATAAGCCTAATAACATAAGGTGTGTAGATAGTACCTATGTACTGAACAGCACATATTTACTAAAGTCAGCGGAAAATTTCTCGAAGCCAAAACACTTCTTTACCATGCGCAACTTTGTCAACGTCCGCAAGAAACGGAGGCGGCTTTCAATCAAAGCTCGGAGCTATCGCCAAAATGTTATTGTAAGTAAATAATGATCGTTGAACGCAGTTTTTTGGCGGGTCCGGGCGGGTCGGGCGCGCCAATTACGATGACATTTCGCTGCTCGCTCGCTGCGCGCGCGCAACGGGCTTATTCTCAAAGCTATTATGATGTGATAGCAAACCGGATAGTGGTCGTTAGATTGATGGGATTGACTAGACTGGAGTTGGTGCGAACCGGATGTAGGTAGGTCTTGCTTGTTTGTCGATACCTAGTTATCTGTTGCTAGATTTTTGTAGAGTAGAGAAAATTTATCTTAGGACTTACCCAGAAGCTTGGTACCTAGATTTATTCTAATAACACAATTTTTAATGCAACTTTGAATACATGAAATCTTAGAAAAACAGATACACTATACCGATAAAAGATGTAAATTCTTGTACTAGTTGTAAAGACGCAAGAATTATTTTATTTTATTTTATTTTTATGAGACACAAACAGTACTATTAACACAAATTTATTTACAATATATAAATAGCACATACACCAGCAAAGTGTCTACCAATAAAAACACAGAAAAAAAATTAAGCTCCAACCAATCACAAGAATCCGTTATAACAGTGGTTGCATTACAATCGCGGCTCTCAGAATCGACCCCCGACTCTGCCCAAATCGAGCCCACAAAAAAAACAAAACACAATCAGCTTCCCGAGAAAATTGCAACTGCCATCCCGGGACAATTACCTGTTTTTACGTCGCGTACTCGTGATTATGCGCCGATGAAATTAAAAAGATATTCGTCACATTGTAGTCGGCGAGGTACAATTTGTAGCTGTGTTGATTACTTTGTTGGAACGATATGAAATTACAGATCGTTAGTATTGCTACTGACCTGTTCAAATTTACATCCTACATTGTCGATCATCGCTGAAACGACTTCAAGATGACCGTATGTGCGAAAGCTCTCGTAAAACAATGGACGGTGGACACACTCGTATATTTATGTCCCGAGATCCTGATTAAGAAATGGTAATTAATGCAAAAGTTCTACTAGATAGAGCAAAACTAATAATAAAAAAACCTATCATAAATAATATAGGTTACCGTTAACGTCCTATATTGTAAATATCAATCTACCTACGGCAGTAGACATAATAGTCATAACACCACATTCGCAGACATGTAAATTCATTAACGCTCTTATTTTCCAACTCCAGACGGATTATGGTAATCGGTAATAGGTTAATGACGTTCGTATGATGTCGGTCGATTAGCTGATGTCGTTATCGTATCGCGTTCGCGCCCAAATTAGCGGGGGTCGTCGACCTCCGAGCGTGGGAGAGGATGGGTTTTTGCGTTACGCCCGCGCCGACAGCCTGCACCCGAATGTCTTCGAGATTGCATTTATTTCGCTAAAGAGCGGTGCACACTTGGCACACTTAATACTGTTTATTTAAAAGAAATAACAGCTAAATTATTTTCTATAAGCCTGTGATTGTCGCTGCAATCAAATAAATACACATTATTAACAAGTATAACTATAGTTTCCGGTTAAGTAGGTACTAAAATTTTTCATCAAATCAGAAAAGTGTTTTCAAATGGATTCCCAGCATTACCTGCGCAAGTTGCACGGATACTTTTTAATAAAGCTCAGCGCTCACGGGGCGATAACTGGAGGAAATTACTCCATCCTTGCTTTCACTTCCTACAATAAAGTCTGGTTTACGTCTATTTGAAGGCTTTAAATTAGATGAAATGAGTAATATAAGCTCATAGTAATTACACGTGATGTATACGTGTATCCTTATTGGGTATGTTCTCCAGTGCTTTGTACCTTAGGCAGGTCATGGAACTCGTAGAGAAACACAATGGTTTCGGTTTTGGGTTTCACCTTCAATAAAACTTATTGCGCTGATTTTTAGGTTTAGGGTTTAGAGTAATTCAGTTTCAAATTCAATTTTCCTGAATTTCAGCTTAGTAATAAGGAGTAGCACTACTTACTTACCCAAGTAACAATAAGCTAGGTATATTTTAAAATCCGCTAACGATAGCTTATTTCAGAAAGTCAATAACTAAAATATATTTACACCAAAGGTTTTACACTGATTTACATGAGTTACAGTCAATTCATTACAGGCTAGTTAGCTTGTGTATTAAATATTAGAGTTTATGACTTGACTGGTCAAGTGTAATCACTGTCTCTTCACTCTCGTACAGAATATACCAGTCTTATATTAACCTGTTTGATACATGCGCATACGCAAGTTAGACATTGTAAATGTGCACAAGTGGACAAAGTTAGATCTTAATATATTCAAGCCATCTTTAGAAGAGTATATTGATTTCATAAATCTTTTTACTCGAAAACATTATGCATTACTCTTATGGCCTAGCTAGACTAAGATTCTCATGTATTTACGAATAATAACCAGTGAACAGAGTACCGCAAGAACATCCTTACTAATCATGGCAGCATTATGGTGATTATAGAACTCCACATGTTAAAATACGAATTGCATGATCACAGTTTCCATAATTTAGAAACATAACTCGGAAATACACACAATAGACTGTGGTTAAGTAGGAATGTGTCAGCCAGCAGAGACGCTTGTACACTTTACACTTATTGTTCACGTTTTAACATAACTTTGGAAATAGCGTATTGATTGCAGAGTAACTTATACGTATTTTGTCTTAGAGCTCAAGAATAAATTTGAACGTAACCAGAGATATATTGACGGTAAAGAGTTGAAAGCTAAGAAGGTCCAAGGTGGGCCGGGTCGCGTCACTGTTTGTAGTAGGAATAAACAAACAAACGCCCTGTCTGCCTAAACACGCCGCCGCCGCCGCTACTACTGTGCCTAATGTAAACCGCTCTTTACTGACTTACCAACATACAAACTTATTGCCAGGATCCCAACACATCTATCACTTGTGTATACGGCTTAGTTTTCCTGAAGCAACGTGCAAGACGCAGTTCAATTTGTAACGTAAACTTTAAGACCCTGATCTTTTGTTTAACATTCTCACTGTATAGGCCAGGAGGAGGCAGAAGTTATGTACATAGTTTTAATGTGGGTACTCCTTTTCTACTCCTCAATCTTGTTTTCTTGACTGAAAGGTATGTGTAAGATTACAGGGATATTCTACCAAACAACTAACAGGTATTTTCTGAACGCAGTTCTTGACTCCAATTTAAAACAATTTATATTATTAGTTAATCTCCTTTATCTGCGTCATTTAAATAACGCAAAGGGCGCTTGCTCGAAGAGTTCTAACATACAATGTTGCACTATCACTAAGTAAAGCAAGTAGCGCTAATATAAACACCTATACTTAAAATACAATCAGCAGAATCAAGTCTATAACATTTTAATAAACACATTACATTAAGTTTATGTCGTCAAGTAAGTACATATAAGTGTCGCCCCTGAGTGTCGCAGTGTACGAAGACAGTGTCCTATGTTTGTTCCTTAGAGCAGAAGAAAGCGAACTCTGTAATTCTCTCGTCTTGACGGGTTCAATTGTTAAAGCTTAGATGAATAAGACATTCTCTCAGGCTAGCAACTTATCACTGATGTGGCTGTGAGATCTCTATGATCCTGCTGTGTCGGCTGGCTACCCCATTTTGAGAGTACAGCCGTCCAGCCGTACATATATGTATTGTATAGGTACGTATACAGGGTGTAACAGAAAGGGTATGTTAAGCGAAAAGCTGTATAAATAGCCCACAATAGAGAACCTATTTCCAAAATTTGAAACTCGAAATCACATTTTTATTTTTCAAGATTGTATGAAAATTCCTGACATATTTAAAAATTCTCCATACTATTTGGAAAAATAAACATGTGATTTCGGATCTCAAATTTTGTGGATAGGTTCTCTATAGTGGGCTATTTACATAGCTTTTCGCTTAACATACCCTTTTTGTTACATCCTGTATATGAAATTATTGAAGGTCAAGACGTCGTATGCGTTCGGTTTTACGGTCTATCTTCGCTTTCCAAAAACGGATATGTGGCAGTGTGGCAAAATATCCACGGTATCCACATACTTACGAGTAAAATAACAACAAACACCAAAACAATCGTTAAAATGATCCCGCAGACAAACTGTTTTAACAGTTTTGTGGGACTTCAATTTAGAAATAACTTTTACCCTGTATTTATAATAATAATAATAATAAGCCCACAGGGCAACTTGTGGCGAGCTGTTGGGAGGTAGCATTTCCACGGACCTGAAGTGCTCCCGGGGCAAGACCCTGTTCCTCATCTCCGGCGCCGGAGTGAGGTCTGACGAGGAACAGTTCCCCCACCTCTGCCTTGCCTTCGCCGGCCGGGCAGAGTGGAGTCGCGAGAGCTATAACAGCTCGAGGGTGGACGTGCCCGTCCGTAAGTGGCAAGTTGGCTTTGGTTTAAAGTCCAGGGACACCCCTCCACCCTAGCCGCTCACCAAATGTTGCCCCCTTTGTCGCTCCGTGCGTGCGGCCGTTTCAGGGGGCCCATGAAATGAGTCGGCGAGTCACCGCCTACCACCAAACAATTATGAGACTTGGTTGTAATGGCAGGCGTCCGTTAGTCTCCTTCAATAGCCCAGTTACCCAACCCCACCCAACATTCAGCCCCATAGCCCATGACCTTTGTTTCCATCGCATGACATAGATCTGCACTCCAATAGTCTTGCACATGGCGGGGACCATTGCCGGGTGTATCATATTGTGCGGTCGGCGATGGTATCCGCCATGTGTATCCCACACCATATTAAAAGTTCTATAAAAAGGGCCTCTACATCTTGGCCACGGCCCGATGCACGCCTCTCAAAGGACCGGGACTCTGTAGTCCCGAGAATTTAAACAGAGATAATAATAATAAGCCCGCAGGGCAGCTTTGTGGCGAAGCTGTTGGTGATTGGCGTCACCACGGACCCGAGTTCAGAGTGCCACTTTACCATCTTTGGTCCTCGACTCTTAGCTTGCCTTCATTGGCTGGCTAAGAGGGAACAGCGCAAGAGCGGAATCTTTGCTCCAGGGTGGAAGTGTAAAATGTCATAACGCCGGGGGTAACTGACGTTCACGCCCCGCAGTCTCACCTTTCTGCACCCTTAGCCACCCGCGCCGGAGTTGCCTCCCCGGCATGCGTCACTTATGCCTACTTAAGCCCACCTCATGGCCTTAAATTACGGGCGGCAAGTCACCGCCTACCACCTCACAATTTTGGTACTAGATTGTTATGGCAGGCGTCCGATAGTCTCCCAATATACAATAGCCCTTATCCAGCCACTCAAAATTCAACCCTATAGCCCATGACCTTAGTTTTCCATCGCACGACTTAGATCTGCACTCCAATAGTCTTTGCACATGGGGGGGCCATCACCGGGTGTATCATATTGTGCGTTCGGTGATGGTATCCGCCATGTGTATCCCATACCATATTAATGCTCTCTTAAAAGGGCCTCTACATCTTGGCTACGGCCCGATGCACGCCTCTCAAAGGACCGGGACTCTGTAGTCGCGTGAATTTCGAAAGAGATACAATAATAATTTTAAAAAAAAACTCTACATATTTAATCCGTAAAGAGTGGCGTGCCTGCTAAAAGCTGTAACTTGTAAGTCGATGTTTCGTGTGTGTGGTCAGCTTAAGCACAAAGCTATGCAAGTTCAAGTCTTGGCCGTAAACAGTCGAGTGTTATAACTTTGCAGAACGTGTGTTGGCGCGGAAATGGTACCAATATCTATAAACATGCTTTGAGTATTTGAGGTCAATTCCCTGCCAGTCCTGGGGGCTTCGACAATGTTTTGTCTGGCTTGCCGCAGTTACAATGCTTAGGAAGCCTTTTTTTTTTAATAAAAAAAATTTACACAAAACTTACAGCTATTAGTAACATAAATATTTTTATGTAAGTAGGTAAATGTATGAAATATCACGACGGAAAAATTCTTAGCTACTAATTTTATACATACTAAAATGCCACTTGTGCGTTTTTCTCTTTCTCATTTTCTCTTGTCTTCAATAAACTATATTGCTAAAAGGAAACTAAGTATGTACTTTAATTTTGTACTCGTGCTAAACTAGCGGCCGCCCACGACTGCGTGTGCGTAATTTTTTCAAATTCAGTAGAAATTTCGGAAAATCTTTAATATCGGGTACCTGAGTCATCAAAGAGAACATCCTCCAAGTTTCAAGATCAGCATCATTGCACCTGAGTATAGGTATAAATGAGAAAGAATGAGCTTTCTAAACTTTTGGTTTCACGTTTTTCTTCCGCTGGTACATTATTTGTTCCGTAAAGTTTTGCATCGAAAATGCATAAGTACAGACCATGAAAAATATATTTAGGTTTTTTTATATGCCGCAATATATTTCGAAGATTGATTAAGTTGGTACAGTCGGCTACACCGCGCGGTTTAGTAAGTGCTATTCGTAGCGCGTTCTACGAGCTACGACCCTACTACGATAGTTAAATAGATAATAATATGCAATACATTGCGTTTTTATATTAATTCATTTATATTATTAGTTTTAAGCCATAATTTAAAATAAGAATAACTTAATTCTGCAATATTGGGTGGACTTTTTGAATTTACTTCTTTTAGTCCACTTATACTTTAAATATATTCGTAAAATTGTCTTGAGATATGAATTATCATTTAATTAGTCCATAGGGGCTGCTAATCAAATGTCAACAAAAGTGTAATACGAGCCACGTCTAGAGGTTAATAGTCTAGACAGGTAGATTCCCCTTCATTAGCTGACATTTAGGCCGAGCCACATACTTTGTCTGTTCAGACCAACAATAAAGTTAATTATACATATATATTAAATATTAATAAATGTCTAGATTTATTTTTCAATAATGAATATTTACTGCATTGCCTGTCATTTGTATGATTACTTTTATGTAATATTCAGTGACAGCGACAATGCACTCTAGTTAGAATTATACAATTAAATGTATTGAATTAGTAGCGTAACGACATAGCTTAAAATGATGTGCTAATGGGTCATTTTCAAAATAATTGCTCATTTCAGAAAAAAATCTTGTCCATCATCTTTCCTTAATTTCTACAAAAAAACTGTAATGGCAATATTAATAAAATACTGAACATTACAAAGAAGCCTTTCTTTATATTGTATTATAATGTCATTGTTGGTAGTTGATACTTCATTTTTTATATATTGCGAAATTTTTAAAGCATGTTTCTGGTCTTCCTACAAAAAACGTGTGTCCAACTTCCAGCACTGATATTTTAAACTTGAAAAAACATTAAAAGTATTTTATTTATTATCAAACAAAATTGGCTATCCTCTCTAATAACACTGTAAAATGTGTGTAGAATCCTTGAAAATTCATTTGACACATTAATTTTAGTTATAAATAAAAAATAAAACTGGTCTCAAAATTACTTCATCGATGTTATTTCATTTATGTAACGCATTATTTAGTCGCGAAAAAGGTATTTTGTTAAACTTTAATACTGGCAACATTTGCTGTCACTGTCCGAACCTCAGGCGACCAATCACAGGGCAGCAGCCATTTTGTTCTCGGCAAAAAAGTTGGGTGTATGGTGTGCGTCGATAAAAAACATTTATCTGGTTTCTTTTTGGTAAATTGGAAAAAATACGCAAGGTAAGTAAATTTAAACTATTTTTAATTGTCAGGAAACTATTATGATAGTGCTATTCTGTCGCTAATTAGCTGCAACGATCGAGTGAATTATGTTCTGTGATTTGAGGTTAGTTTGTAGAAAAACATGCTTACTTGTTCCTTTATGTCACACTTATGTAACATTTTTTTATGTTACGTTACATAAAATTGGATTAAGACGTGTCCACAGCATGATTTTAAAATATTATATAAATTATAATTAAACCAATAGTAAAATAAACATGTTTTTCTATGGTCGTATTCAGTGTTTTGAGTGATGCTTGGATAACTTAAAATCCTCAAATTGGCCCTATAATAGCTGACTGTAATTTACTAATCATTTTATACCTTCGTTTTGGTTTATACTGTACAAGTTGCGCGATCGAGTGTATATTGCGATCTGCAGCTTTGAGTTATTAGTGTAATATATTTATTTAATATAACCCAAGTATTTTCGTCTAGCATTAACAGGCTCTGACTTATTCTAGCATGACAAGTTTGATACTATTCTCAATGTTCAAAATACTTGTATACAATGTGATTTGTTAATGTGATGCAAAATTTAATTTTCACGTTAAATTTTACGACGACGTATGCTTCAAAATAGACTGCTTTTATCGTTAAATATGATTTTTTTAATTATTATTTTCTGAGTTATTACATTGTATTTTTTATTCTTTACAGAAAATATGCCTTTGTCTGCGGCAGAGAGGCAAAAACGGTACCGAGACCGACTAAAATTGAATAATCCTCAAAAATGGAAAGCACTACAGGAAAAAAATTTAGAAAGAGCTAAAAAATTCTATAAAAAAATTGGGGAGCTATCGGATCGAGAGAAAGAAAGCAGGCGAAAATATTGGAGGACTTTAAAACAAAAATCAGACTATAAACAAGAAGTTATAGAAAAGGGTAAAACTCGAAAAGAATACCAAAGAATATATCAGAAAAGATATAGAACATTAACCAAAGAAAATAAAAATATGAAGAAAAAAATTGAATTATTAATCAAAGAGAATAAAGCTTTAAAGAAAAAAATATATAGATACAAAATTTTGCAAAACACAAAAGAAGACGAAGAAAAAGAAAATATGTTTAGCAGAGAGTCATTTTATACTGTGTCAAGCCCAATATCAAAAACCAACTCATTTGTTGCTAATTTAAACACTACTGAAGAAGAAAAAGAAATTATTAAAAAGGAGTTATTTGAAAAGAATGTGTTAATAGAATCCTTAAAAATACAATATAATGCAGCAGGAAGTAATGAAAAGAGAAATGTATTAAAAGAAATTGTAAGTAACGACATCGTAAAAGGGTATAAAATGAAAAGTAAATTACAGTCTGCTATTGGGATTAAATACCCAATCAGACGTAATGCAAAAAAAGTTAATATTAAACGAAATAACCTAGCAAATAAAATTTATACTTTTTTTAACCAAGATGATGTCAGTCGAGCTACTGCAGCTAAGAAAGAAACTAAAACAAAAAATAAAGTTAAAATGCAAAGACGATATTTGCTAGATTCGATGGTAAATTTACGGTTAAAATTTGTAAAGGAGACTGGAATTCCAATTTCATACGCCACATTCAGACGTTTCAAGCCATTTTACGTATTGATCCCAAATTTATCAAATCGAAATACTTGTCTTTGCAAAAGACACAGTAATATAGATTTCAAGTTTACATCCCTAAAAACACTAAAAATTTTTAAGGACGGTGATACTTTGGACACCGTTATAAAGTCTACAGTGTGTGATTTATACTCCCAAAAGTGCATGTATTCAACATGTGATATTTGCAAAAACAAATCAATCAGATATGACTTACTGAATATAAAATTGAATGAAAAAGTGTCATGGCTAGAGTGGACGGTCAAAACCATAGAATATGAAAAGAACAATGAAAAAAAATCAACCAAAAAAACAATTAAACAAATAATATCAGGTATGTTAGAATCTCTATTATCAAATTTTGACACGGAATTAAGAGGCTTTAAAATTCATATTTACAACATTTCACATCAATACAAAATTTATAAATCATTGAAGGAGAATTTACAAAGAAATGAAATTATGCTACATTGTGACTTCTCAGAAAATTATAATTGCAAATTTCATAATGAAATACAAGCAGTACATTTTGGAGCATCACATTCACAAATCACCTTGCACACAAGCATTATATATAATGATGAAACTGATCCCGAATCATTTTGTACATTTTCCAACTGCAACAAACACACACCGGAATCGATCTGGGCTCACTTGGAGCCCCTGATGCGTGACATTAAACATAGATTTCCTTTGAAAGACACTATACATTTCTTCTCAGATGGTCCGTCAAGTCAATACAGGCAAAAGAAGAACTTTGCCCTTCTTACCAAAATGATAGAATCTTATGGTTTTATTTTTGCAACCTGGAATTTTTTTGAAGCGGCCCATGGGAAGGGTGCAGCGGATGGGGTTGGGGGAGTAGTAAAAAGATTGTTAGATAAACAAATATCATACGGACATGATATACCTGATGCTGAAACTGCGATTCAATTACTTGAACACAATACTGCTACCACTGTAAAATTATTTCTTATTGATCAGGAGGACATATTGAGAATAGAAAATCAAATTGAGGGTTGTAAATTTGTGGCCGTTCCAAATACGCAAAAAATACACCAAGTAATACCAAACGAAGATAATATAATTCAATATCGAATTTTAAGCTGCTTTTGTTTAAAGCCCAATATTTGCCAATGTTATGCCATAAAAAGTCACAAATTAATTACTGATCATGTTAAACGTTCAAGAGCAAAACGACTTGTTATAGAATCTACATCTGAAAGTGAATCTGAGCAAGAAGACCTAGAGATGTTAGTAACCAATAAAGTTTTACCTAATTCTGATGATGTCGAACCTATAGGAGAAACTAATCATTATCATGTCAGTAATGCATCTACTTCAAATGTTACTATTTTATCTGATATTAAAGTAAATTTTAAACCTAAGGATCTAGCAAAGATGGTTAAAAAGCCATCAAAATATTATAATGTTTCTACGGTTGATTTGAAGAGAAATTTCTGGGATCTTTTTAGTAGCGATAGTGAATAATATGTATAGTTATATAAGGTCTACCTATTCATACACGAAATATTTTAAGGGTATCATCTAACGGTTTTTAACTGTTAGACGGTTATAACGAAGCCATTTCAAAAGTTTTTTTTCTAATTTTATTAAATATATTTACATTAAATAATTTAAAATTACTTGAGCTACAAAATAAATACTGGTTTCTTATTTTTTGACCTTTAACATTCAGAACGTTTATTTATTTACTTTCATTTAAGGGGTTTTCATTAAAGGTTTTATGCAAAATATATAAAAAAAAATTGAATTATAATAATTTCGTAAAAAGAAAAACACTTAAAATATTTTTTTTTGTTGTTTTGTATCTTTAGATACGACTTAAGAAGCTACTGTTAAAATATTTCATGTATGAATAGGCAGACATTATATATAAATATTAGGAAGTTAATCGTGCAGTATTATCATGACGATAGAGAGAATGTTCAAAGTTCGCATTTTAATATTATATTTTTATTTTCGATTTATGATTAACTGAGTAACCATCTTCAAATTAAACATAACCCTGACGGTTTTATTATTGTCATTATTTTGTATGTTTCATGTTTATGTTCACTATGTCCAGTACAGCCGCGGGGTCTACGCTAAGCTAGCTATTCATGTGAGTGACTTAAAGAAATGTAGGAGCGCGACGGAGTTACGCCGATATAAACCTAACCTGTGTCTATGTGCACACTCACACAAATGCAAAGCTCGGCTTAAACCTCACGAACTGTACATAATAATGTACGTGTACGTGTTTGATTAATTATTACAATATTAAATACTAAAAAACTGTTTTATTTACCACTGTGAATGCAGCCCTTGTTTTCTTTTATGTTACTTTTATGTTATTGTGACATAAAAGTAACATTTCTGAAATGAGCAATTATTTTGAAAATGACCCTAATAATATTTTCTACAGACTGTTTATTGTTGTATCATTATACAGGTGATTTTTGGTCGTCAACGTTCCCGAAAACTACGGAATCTCCTCATCATCACGATCATTTTTCTCCATGGAAGCATACCTGGGAAGTGTCTGGTTTCCAAAATATTAGGGTCCAAAGTTGAGTAAATAGACTGCGTTTTTCTGCATAAATGCACATAGACGCGCGTAGCAGGATTTTTTCACGAAAAATAATTAATATCTGTCTATAAAAAAACTAACATAAACACTAGACACTATAAATTTCGCACGATCAAGGAATTTAAAAATTTAAAAAAAAAATAAAATCCCATTATTTTTTTTTGCCAAAACTTACTTTATTTCATGTATAGAATACGTACCCTTCGTTAAAGGTGGCCACAAAAAAACACCCTGTATAGACGAATCGATAGCAACAATAATAGGTACAGCAACACACGATCACACGAGTGTGAATCCGTCTGTCTGACTGTTCAATATCGGAACGACAGTAGAGTAGTCTAAACTTGTACACATTTTCTAAAGAAAGAAGATGCCATCTTCTTTCATAAAAAATGACTGAATATTTACAGTAGCTATCTGCGTATTAAAATAAATTACCGAAAGAGAAATATCGAGAATTCTTAAGTTTACGCAGACGAAGCGGTGAACATTCGCTAGTGTGAAATACACAGAACAGGTGTGGTGAAATATATGGAACTTACATCTATTTTTTAATCTGTCTTTTAGGTAGAAATTGGACCTATCATAAATATAGCAGATACCTATAAAAGCTAGAAAGCTAGAGCTTTCACGACTCTACCAGCGCTCACTTTCTCCGTCAGATAACTATTTATTTATAAAAATAAATAAGCTTTTAGATAAGCTCTTTTAAATATTGCATAATATGGACATTTTTACTTTCTATAAGATTAATCGATAATCAAATTTTTAGCTACCTGTCCCATGTAAAAAAGACACCTATCAAATCTACAGCTTATCAGTGGCGGTTGCGCCATTATCCCTATACTTATTAAGTTCACTACCTGCTAATATTCTAGTTATTAAGTAGATAGAGGCTAATATCAATATTATAAAAATAATGCAGTTCAAACGAAATGCTGTCCAAAAGCTCATCATTACTAGTACTAATACCAATCGAGTTCCTATTTGGTAGATCATGTTTTTTGTCCTAGCCCGCCATATTCATTGCAAGTTACAACCTGTTGCAACAGGTGAAAAGTTCCACTACCTACTACATAATGTCGTGATAATTGTCTCTACAAAAAGCTACCAGATCAGGAGCGGCTCCGATGACGGCAATACAGCCCAACCCGGTAATATATTAAGTTTTTTGGCGGCATTATTCCCTGTATCAATCATAATTGGCTTCCTTTTGAGATTTCGCGAACTCGGAGCTGCGTGTACGCAGAGGGCGGTGCGCGGGGCGCGCGGGGGTGTCACTGCATGCACTCGCACCGGCCGAGGTCAACGCACCCCGCACCCCGCGCCGCCCGCCTACCCCGGCCCTATAAAACGTACCGCTACATATTTATTTTATTATAGGAGGTAGGTAGGTAGGTAGCCGGCTTCGCGAACGTCGTCCTTAAGTTGCCTCTCTTCGCATTGATAAATGTTTGCTAACGGGTCGCTTCAAAATGGTTCACCTTGTTAGGGAACCGAAACGTGTTTACATATTTTTTTTTATAAGTATTTTTTGGTGTTCCGTACCAAAATTGGCATAAAGAGACGATTATGGTATCACCATCCATCCAAGTTGATTCTAATTGTCTTCGAGTACTCGTATCTAGGTATACTTACATATTCTTAATAGTAAACGCCCGCGACTCTGTCCGCGTGGACTGCAGAAAAAACAAAATGTCGAAATTTCCGGGATAAAATATTTTATCGGGATAAAAAGTAGCCTATATGTTAAGTGGGACCTGTCACAATATATTCATGAAAGCTGCATCGAAATCGGTCCAGCCGTTTCCGATTTATTAGATTAGCGTGCACAAACATCGATCTGTTACAATTTTATTATATTATTATATGTATAGATAGATATAGAAGAAGAATACATTCCTTATGGTGCCAAGCCGCGCTCTAAAGCACGATATAGATTATCTATCGTAAATGTAGAGTGCATTTTTTGATGGAGCGATAGTATCGCTTCGTTCTGTTCTGCACAGCGTAAGCAAAAATGATGAGTACTCAATATAATATATCTTATATAACAACTGAGAGTTCTTTCGAGTTCTAATGAAAAATGAGTAAAAGGATCGTACAAACCTCTGACAATTTCCTACAATGCAGTGAACCATTACAATGGCTTGTCGCCGCAGCGCTAGACAAAGAGCTTTCAATGAGCCATATTAGTTCTTAAGACAATGAAAACTTTTCTGTAATAAAGCTTATCCTTATTACATTTACTTATATGTGAAGTCTTCAGTTACGTCATATATGCTTACAAGACGATATAACTTACCTACCTTCGTTTCCATCATACATCTTCAATCCTTGATTTCCGAGCATCTCGGATCACATTATCCAATAAAAATATTATTGTATATGTGTACATACTGTCAGTCAGTGTATTGGCTATATACCAAAAATCTCTTATATCTTCTATCAAACAGTAAACACTTGTGAATGTAGCAAAGTACCCAAAACACAACTACCTGTTGTCCTGTTTACGTCTTTTACAAATCGACCAATTTCTGAAATATTCTGTTAGACTGTATACTCGCACACTTTTAATAAAAGAGCTTTCAACTTATTCTTTAGAAAGTAGATGACTAGAGTCAGCATTTTCAATGTAGTGGAAGCTATTAATCAAGCTGACTGATTGACTGAAGAAACTAGGTTGCGGTTTTTCCTTGTTCTATCTGAGCTGTAGTTTATGCTATGAGAGATTATAATTAATTGTATAAGGGATATGTACATAAAGATCATTAAAATATTCTAGTTATTTTGTTACAGAATTTCCGATGACCAAACTGATGCAGTTGATCCTCAGCCTCCTTCTGAACCTAAGGAACAAATAGATAATACTTACTAATATTATAAATGCGAAAGTAACTCTGTCTGTCTGTTTGTCCCGCATTCAAGCCAAAACTACAGAACCGATTTGAATAAAATTTGGTTTACAGGTAGACTAGATCTTGAGAAAGGACATAGGCTACATTTAGGGACATAGGCTCTCGGATAATTGCGACATTTTTTTTTCTGTAGTCTACGGAGTCGCGTGCGTCCACTAGTATTATAAAATCATATAAGTAATGCCATCGCTTCAGGCACACATTCGTAGCCCCATCCGGCTCTCGCTATCGCTATCTACAATATCTAGGCCAACCTTTGACCGAATGACCCGTATCAGTAAAAGTTCTTGCTCATCATCTACCTGCCTCCCTTTATACTTTTATTTTGGTGTCGGCGCAATATTGTCTGTGGAAACCGTGTCGAAACACATTTTGCTAAGGATGTGGCGTTGGTTTTATGGCTGCCTACCTACTAACAACAGCGAAATATAAATTTCACAACAACAGATACGATCGTACGGGTATCTGGAATCAAATCTACGCTTAAAAGAGCATGTCAAAAGTTGTAACAACTACTGTGAATAGAGGCTCGTTTTATTTGTTGTACCATGTCTTTTAAATCACACATCCATCAAAGTTTTAAAGTCAACAAACGTACTTTAACGTTTCCAAAGCGACCAATAATTCCAATTTGAACAGTTTAAGTGTGGGAACATGGAAGCTTTCCTACGCTAATATGAAAACAAAAGGTCCTGCTATAGAAGCGGTCGCGGGGTCACAGTAGTGTAGTGGTAGGTGGTAAGAACGGCCGCAAGCACACCGTGTAACTGAAAGGACCCCGCTCGTTCCGCCTGTTGTCAAGCAAACCTTTTACTTATCTTTTTAGTTTATTTTAGGAGAAATTATTATATTATCAAAGATATTTCCGAAAAAACAAATAAACAATCTATACGTTTGAAATGTGTTGATAGGTTTAGATGTAGAGCATAATCTATACATATAATAAAAAGATAACGGATCGCTGTCTGTACATAGAAGATATATAAGAAAAAATATTATAGAATACCTTTATCAACGCAATAGTACCCAAAACAATGTTTTTTTTTAATTTTTGTCTGTTTGTCGGTTTGTCTGTTTGTTTGTGCATTTGTGCACGCTAATCTCAGAAATGGCTGAACCGATTTCGATGCAGTTTTCAGGAATGTTTTTATGCCGGATAATTTCGATATTTTGTTTTTTTTCTGTATTCCACGCGGACGGATTCACGGGCGTCCGATAGTTTAATAATAATGGTATTGTGCCGTGTTTTATGCTTTTAATATGGTTCTTTTTTCACATTTTGCAAAAAAAATAAAGCTCCTCCCTCATCTTATGAAGCTTTTAATTAGACACAGATTTAGAAGTAGAGACACCTTCATAAGATATGTAGGTTAGCTATATAAATAGCTCTAAAAATCCTATTTTGCGATAGCTTTTGATTGGGTTTTCTGACAAATCCTTTACAAATACTTTAAGGAAAGGCTATTAACCTGCGCATGCGTTTCTTACTAGTTGCACTTCGGTGTACTTACTAGAAGCCTGCATGTGTTTCTAAAATATGATGTATGCATTGTTTTAGCGGGCGTTCGCCTGCGAGTTGACACGCGTTGGCGCGCGCCGTGGGAGCCGGCTGCTAGGGGCCTGGAACACTTTGTTGCTAGGGACCAGCTTGGGGAGTTAATGGGACTAGTGGTGACGCAACCAGTTGGTTTGGTATCTACGGTGGCAACTAGGAACACTCTGGTGATGCTATGGTTTGCTTGTAATTTTAGGGTCTCTGTTCTGCTCTCCCACTTTGACACTTTCTATTGCTTGACTTACGTAGATATGACTGCTGTAATTTCAATATGTAGTAAAAAGTTCCATTAAGGAGTCTTTTCAGTTGTTTTTAGTTATGGCGACGGAGTTTCAATTTTTTTTTCAGTCCATTTCCTCTAATTGCATAGATTTGCAAAGGTGGAGGTAAAACTCTAGTGTTTAGTTTGCTGCTTAGGTACATCAAGTTTCCCGTTGTACAAGTTTCTTCATTGGTTCTAATGTAGCTCTTTAACGACGGGGTACTTGATATGTCTTTATATTCCGAGTTTGTAATTATTTCCTGTTCTGGAAGCTGTTTGAATTTCCAGTTAAGACCTTAGAAACTATAACTTTATACGTTATTTCTACATTAGCAAAAAGTCTTGAGCGTGGAAAGAAAGGGCAAAGGCCAAAAAGGGTATTTTAGGTTTTAGAAGATTAATGTAATGTGGAAGATAGGTTGTAGAATTCTATTTATAGCAAGCTAAGTAAGTGGTATGAGTATATTTATATTATTTCCTCTATTTAATTAGGAAATATGGATTTTTTTTTATTCTTATGTTATTTAGGGAATTAAAACTACTGTAATGGATTATGTCTATAACTTTGGCTACTTGCACTACACTGTCGAAAGCCTGAGAGGTGCAAACTATAGGCCCTTCAAACCTTATACTGTTCAGCTCGTAATCAATTCTAGAGGAAACTTCTACATTTATGCCGGCTCTATTATTATTTGTGTTCTCTTACTAAACTGTAGCTGTACCTGTTACTATCTATTAATTAATGTTAGTACAAATTTTAATTAAATCCACTCGACAATTACAGCTTTGCACATTATAGGCTTGGTTACTCGAAGGTTACATAAATAAAACATCAAGTATGTTAAACTATAAACTATACTTAATAATAACAAAGTGCGTGTTTGTAGAGATCACTGTTGCTGCGGCGGCGCGAGTCGGGCTGCCAGCAGGAGTATGTCGCGCTTTTCCTGTAACAAGGGAAATGGGGTAAATTTAAAGTACATACTTATATAACGAGGTAAGCATACGAAACACATAGATTTTTCGCATTCATTCATATGGTCTTTTCTTCTAACAATGAAAATAAGGTAAGTTTTAAGTAAGCCTACGTATAGGTACGTTTTTCTTCATTTACCCTGACTGAAAACGTATGAGCATACGGCAATTTCATCTAACAATAAAAAGAGGTAAGTTTTATGTACATGTAGGTATATGAACAGCGTCAGCAATATGATCGTATATATTTTTACCCTAACTGAGTGTACGCATACCGAAAAGCTTTCTATTAATTACGTGGGAAGTTCGCTCCTTTGTATTCATATACTGCGAACTGAGGAAGCTATAAATCATTTAGGTATTTACATCAATAGGTAATAGGTATAGTTATTAGGTATAGAAACAAGTGAAACATATTGATAGTTTTCAGTTTAAAAGTTTAAATTTCGTTATTCGTAGCACAGTATAAAAATCGGACATAAAACATTGTTGAATAGCAAATATAATCTCAACTCCGATAAATACCGAAATACGAACAAGTGTAAAAAACTGTGCCGTCAATTAACAGACATCAAAGGAAACGAAGAAAGTGCATCAATGTTATACCTATATCGAATTCCACGCGGGTAATTACGGGTAGGTAATAAATACTTTGAGGACGAAGTAACAGAGAAGTGTATTCTAGAAACGCGGATACTCGTACTTTACGCAATGATAGTGGTACGCAGAGACCTATTACGTTCCTTATATATATGGTCAGCTTTACAGTATGGCGTGGAGAGTAGATAACATTTTTATTATGTGAAGGCAGAGGACAATGACGTTAGGGAAATGGAAATTGTTGTAGGTACAGCGAAATTAACGTGGAGTAATCGAGTGTTTTATTTTTTCTGAAAATCTGTCTCGCATTTATTCCTCAGCGTCAAATCGATTTTTTGTACTTATGGCAATCAAAAAAAAAAAAGTTCATGTGAATACTAGGAAAATTTTAAAACCACACGTATACAATTTGAAAGTCTTGCGAAGTAACTCAACCGACATTTTTTCGTTATTGTGATCGAAATAAAGTTTTTTACTGTCCACGTGTGATGCTACTCTGTGGTTTGCATCCATTTGATTGCATCTAAAGTAGCGATGCAAACACTACTCGTACGTTTGAGAATTGGCGAAACTCTTTCATAGATCATACTCGTATATACTCACAGCTAGCTAGCAAACATGTGCCAATGTAATAATGGTATACTTACATATTAGAAATAATATTAAGAAATGATTTTTTTCACCCGAGTGAGATTTGAACTCACGACCTCTCGCATTCCGTGCTTCGCTCTAACCAACTGAGCTACCGGGTCATTTAAATTAAAAAATTAAATTAAATGGTATATATACATGTTTCAATTCTAGTTGAGTATAGACGTTTTCTCAGTTTAAATTAAATTTAGTTACTCAGTGTAAATATTTCCGATACGTGGTTAGTAGGTAATGCTATTTCGTCTCAGAAGTTATGTAAGTTTTGTCTAAAAGTCCCATCAGCATAAGTGCAGCTATATTGAAACTTTAAAACAGAAATGGTCACTAACAAAAAACAAAGACGATGCTTTTATTAAGTTGTGAAAGAAATCTCTGTTAGACTGACGGATTCTATTATTTTTTGTATACTCATACCTACGATAGTAAAAAGTTTTTGTAAGTATACATTTTTGTAAGTTACGTACGAGTTACGAATCATATAACTTGCGTCTTCACTTCAGCCACCCCAAAACGATTACGAACGCGTTACAGGCGGACGTCTTACACCCGGGGTGGTAATAATTGCGCTGTTTGCTTGTTTGCCCCGAGTCAACAGTGTCACTAGTGCGTCAACAGCGCGGAGCTACTCTGGGGGTCAAGGGGGAATTTATCGCATTTGTGGTGAGCAGCTCGTGTATTATTGTGGAAGGATCGATTTTAGGTACTCTAAAGATGATTTTTTGTATATCAGTACGAGTATAAGTTTGAGTAGGTATATGCCCGAAATTAGTTAAAAGGCGTGTAATAGCAACAATGTTCTGTTTTCTTTCTTCTATCCGTGTCGTTTTAATATTAGTGAGTTTCCTTTATAAAAATAACATACATACATACATAAAGATTACACCTATTATCCCCCAAAGAGGTTGGGCAGAAGTGTGCAAATTACATACCCACTTTTCACCAGTTAGCCTATTAAGTCCCACGTGGTAAGTGGTGAGTCTACCGCCGCTTATAAAAATGAAATAGGTAGATACTTAACAATATCGGTAATTAACTAATGGGGTAGCCAGAACTGCAGAATCATACTATAGATCCCACAGCCACTTAGCATATACAGGGTTTTTTTTTGTGCCACCCTTAACGAAGGGTATGATGTACTCTATACATCGAATAAAGTAAGTTTATGCCAAAAAAAATGCTGGGAAACGATATGATTTTTTAAAATTATTACTTGATCGGGCCAAATTTATAGTGTCCAGTGTTTATGCTAGTTTTTTATTTCTCGTGAAAAAATCTTGCTACACGCGTCAAAGTGCATTTATGCAGAAAAACGCAGTATATTTACTTAACTTTGGACCCTAATATTTTGGAAACCAGACACTTCCCAGGTATGCTTCCATTGAGAAAAAATGGTCGTGATGATGAAGAGTTTCCGTAGTTTTCGGGAACGTTGACGACCAAAAATCACCTGTATGTAGTAATTTTAGTAGTTATTACATATCTGCATATTCAAAGACATAATAAACGAGAATACAAGTTTTAGTTGACATATTTGTCACAAATATAGGTACATCTCTATTACTCAAACGAAACATCGTTTGGTACACTTCAGCAAATTGATCTAACACGAAAACTAGATACCTACTTAATAAATATTGGAACTTTTAGAAGAGGAGTGGAGGAAACGACATGCGCCGAATGATGAATTGCTTTAGAAATTGATTTATCTTAAGACATCCTGAGACATTGTTTTACTTTTTTTTAACTTCAAACTATACCCTCAGTAGTAAGTCGTAATTCTAAGTACTGCATTTTTTTTATAACTGAACAATTATTGAATCAGTCCAGACCTAATGAAAACATTTCTTTAAGAATGTGTAAAAATTGCAGATTAGACCACACCAGTGATTTATTGCTTCAATAAAACTTTATGCAACAGTGTGACGTGTATAATGCAAACGAGGCTTTTACTTCCTACCTTCGGGAAGCGCAGCTCCCTAGCCGCGAGTCTAGCGGCTCGCAATTCGCGCTCCGCTCGCGCGAGTTCCGCTCGCAGCACTCCACCGCCCGCCGCCGCGGCGTCCCGCTCGCGCGCCGCCCACTCGCGCGCCATCTGTTCCCGCATCGTGTCGTCTAGGGCGCGGGACGAGTAGTGCGCTACCACCTGAAATGGAAGTTGCTGTAATATCGACCATATACTCACTGGAATGACATTCGCTCATATTAGGAATGAGGACGATGATTTCCCGAACTAAGAGTGAAGGTTCTATACATGTAAGAAATACTGGAATTCACAATAAATTATAAAATATTAATAAGAAAATGAAAAAGTCTTCACCCGAGTGAGATTTGAACTCACGACCACTCGCAAACCGTGCCTTCGCTCTAATCAACTGAGCTATCGGGTCAATTAACTCGCATGACGAATTTTACCATCTCACAATAAATCTCCATAAAAAAATCGTAGTCATGGTGCTACGAAATTATCCGGTTTTTCGTAGTAGATTTATTTATGATTACATATACAGGGTGTAAAAAGACAACGTTGTTATTTTAATACCTCGTATTCTTTGTAACGTAACGATCTTTTTTTTTCTACGGAACCAACCCTGGGAAACCACGGGTTTCCAAGATATTGAGGTCCAAAGTTACATGAATATCAGCATTTTTAAAAAATAAATCCATCTCGAAATAGTTAACAAACATTTTTTTAAAGACACCATATTAATATAAGAACAAAGTTGTCTTTTTACACCCAATATAAATAAAATATTGTATTATTACACATTATGCCGTCAAAGCATTTACAGCAATACCAAAGTGCCACCAGACCAAGGGAGAATAACTATTCAGATAAATAACAGGGTGTAAAATATGTAAGTAAATAAATACATAAATCGACATAAAATTATAACTGGGAGAAGAAATCATGAGTAGGCCCAAGTACCTGTAGTATCTTCTTCTTCTTCAGCCTATTGCAGTCCATGAGTCCACTGCTGGACGTAGGCTTCCCCCAGGGCACGCCACAAGGCTACTGCCACAGGGGGTTTTTGCCCATAGTAGTACTACGCTGGGCAGGCGGGTTGGTGACCGCAGTGTGATTTTCGGACTATGTTGTCAGTATGGGTAGTTGTAGTATACTTACAAGTTATTGGACATTAGCTACAATAAAGAGGCTTTTATCTACAAAGTTATAATAACCTTACCTCCTGCCTTGAGCACTGCCTCTCCCTCATGGCCCGGAGCGAGCCGTTCCAGTGCAGCAGCTGGAACACCGTCATCAGCTCTTGGAACTCCAGCATCGTGCGGCCCTTGTTGGCCTCCAGCATAAACCTGGACAATCACTTTGAATGTTATACGTTGTTAATTTAACATAACCTAAAGCAACGGATGCGGGAACAAATCAGCTGCATCTCCTTCCGTGCATGTCGTAAGAGTCGACCAAGAAACCCAGGGTGTTCCCTCGAGCAATGAGCTAGCAACTTGTCACTGATCACTGACCCCTGACCCTGCTATGCTAAACGTGGCTATAAGATCTCTTTCGTAATCCGCCGGCACCTTATTTTGAGAACACAGTCTATGAACCCTATGTGTGTAATAAGGCCAGAAAAACAAGAAAAATGGGTTGTCTTAAATAAACACATGGGCGATATTTTCCTCTCAGTGCTCATCTAGGAAGGTGCTTCATGCATGCGTAATGAATGATAGATTCAAATGCCATTCATAAAGCAAAAGCTTTCTAAGTGAAACATTTTTTTGTACTCAATTAATACCTACCTCATTAAATACCAATCGAGACACGTTTTACGTTCACATAATATGTATTTCCTATATTCAATTTAACGTTACCAAAATAGATACAAAGTATTGCAGAACATAAACTAGGTGTAGGTACATAGGTAGATATATACAGGTATAGCTATTTCTTGGAGATAGGTGGAAAACGAGCGTGCCTTCCGTAAGTGTCATAACACCCCGTAATAGCGAAGTGAAGGTACGGCCATAGTGTAAGAAGTAAAGAAGATCGTCTAGAACGCGAAGAAGATCCAAAGGCAGGGCTGATTTTGATTGAACATCGATTTTGTGAGAAACTTCCGAAACGTCAAGAATATTACAGGTAACACATCCATTGATTAACACACACAGATGCACTCTCTATTCCCTCACTCTCATAGTCCGATGGGACGGAAAGCCGACACGACCGGAGAGAGATCAGGCGCAGGACCAACGGTTTTACGTGCTTTCCGAGGGACAAGCTAAGTGACAATTTTGTAACATTAAAACCGGTACATGAAATAAATTTATATTTATAACTATAATTTAGTAATGGCACCGGTACATTTCCATTGCTACTGTAACTATGTACTTAAAATTCTTGTACAATGTATCGCTTAGCCCAGGAGAGCAGTACCAAGAAGTTTCAATCGATAAATAGTGGCAGACCAAGGTCGTCTGCGGAGTGTGGCAGGTTCTTCTATGATGTAGGCCAGTTTTAAATATAATCGAAAGCTTTAAGACAAATATGATGACGCCAACGCCTTTGTTCACTCGGATAATAACAGAATATAGTCAGAATTTAAATAAATAATAATAATATATATAATAATATCAAAACGTGCACAATATCATATACCTACATATAGCGAGAAATGCAGAGTCACAAATGGGATAAGGGTTTTCCATTCCAATCTTGCAAAGGGTTGAAATAGGGGATAAAAGTTTGTACGGAAGTTCGTTATTATCAAAGATGAAATTAGCATTTAGCATCATCATTTACAGCCCTGAGAAGTCCACTGTTGGACATAGGCCTTCCCCAACAACCTCCACTCCGACCGGACGGAAGCAGCCTGCATCCAACCGACGCCCGCGACCTGACCAGGTCGTCCGTCTCTACTCATGGCATAATATTCTGTAATTCACATGATCGAAGTCGAGAGCAACAGCTAGAATTAGAGTAATAAATTATTGGAAGTACCTCAGTTGAAAAAGCACCTTGTTTCACTTGAGTTATCTTTCCTAATCTAGATTAATTGATAAGAGCCAAAAGTAGGTTCTAATCAATCTTAATTAACGCGAAGCATCCCGGTAGAATCAATAGAAGCATAATTAATTGTGTCTGTAAATTGGAAGCGATTTCAAGATATTTCAAGGAGCCTCTTTCGAAATAAACTCGTCTTTGTATATTTTCTGTTTTTATTTATTTGTAAGTAATATCTACGGATTATTATTTTCTATCTAGTGCTTATAAACTTATTCTCTTTTTTTCTTCATTTCACGCGATTAGCTAGCAACTAGTCCCTGATCATTTACACCTGTCCCCGCTATGCCAAACGTGGCTGCGGTATCTCCTTTGTGATCCTGCAGTTCTTGCTATACCCATTTCGGGAACACAGCTGTGTCTATATGTATGTATATGTTCTAAAGTTTTCGGCATCACTATAATAGAGACGCTCAACATGCGCCCTACGCTATGAGTAGGTATCCTAAGTAGGTACTATCAAAATTACTATAGTAATAAGAGAGTTTACAAAATAAAATAAAAATACCATATAATACCAACCTACAATTATAAAATTCCGTCGTACATCACAATATTAGTAGAAAAGATGCCTAAGCAGCATTCAATACTAATTTAATTTTCGTATGGGCAAGTCAATCAACGCGTAATCCTAGTAAGCTACTTCTTATCTTCAACGTATTGTGATTGCGACTTTATCACATACGAGTACAAGTAACCCGCCCTTTCTTTCCTACGGTATTAGTTTTTGCATGCTCATCCCTCACTTTCATTTTTTAAATAGGTATGGGTGATATTAAATACAGTGGGAACCCCTTTTTAGAGATGGAAAGAAAATGTAAGTAGTTTTATTTTTATTTTCTATGTAGTAACAGCACATTACATAGTTTTTCCAGTTGTCTGGAACAATACTAATTATGTATTCCGAAACAAAATAAAAGCCTTTGAATTATTAAGTGCTCGTTTATAATGTAAACTTTTATACTCGTGTGTACGAGACACTAACAAACTTTTAACTTTAAAGCTCACTCCATACTGTTATTTTTATTGCAATAAATGAGTGACTAACGGACATATTAATTAAAAAGAAGGTATGGATCTCATTCCATGTGCTAATTCCACAATACTTTATCAATCTCACCCAGAGCGGACAAAGCCGGATAATCCGGGTAGGTAAGCCTAATTTTGATTGATTACTGTTAGGAACACGCATGACGTGCCGTTCCACGCACAAACAGAACTGAAATGACCTTTGACACGGTGGCCTAATTGGCTTCGGTGGTTTAGCTCGTTAGTGGAACTCAACGTGCACCTAATTTATAGACCCTCAGTGTGTAGCGATGGGTACTGCAGTACTCGTACGTATTTGCGGAATTGGTAAGCTTCTTATGTGATGCAAAGTTTGGACGGTGCAAGGTATAAAGTTTGTTGTACAACTACGTCTCTACTGTAGCATTGCCAGGCTAATAAATCAAAGTTGTGTTTGAATTATCTAGTAGTATTGCTGCTTGCAAGGTAGGTACACCTATCTTGTCTTACCAGCATTCAGCTGAAAAGGGACCCGTTTGGCGGTTGCACGTACACGGGACTGACGGGCTCCAAATAGGGCACACAGTTCTACTTACTGTTCTTCGTTTCATGTTGCTTCTACCTGTCTACTTACTTCTTTTGATCTGTATTTCTACCCTATTTCTATTGTCCTTTTCTATGTTACTTCTGTCCGTGTATGTGTAATTTTCAAATAAAAATCTATTCTATTCTAGTATAGAAAGAAATCCTCGAAATAATCACTTCTCACGCCATACTTCTTTTGAACAGGCCCTTCATCCTATCCACTAATAGAGCTAATTTCAATAACCGATCTTAAGAGATTTATGACCATATAGTCCTTATGATGATCTCCGACCGTATTTCAGCCAAGGCGACCAATCTCTACGGAGATTGGCCAGGTACGCAGGAGATATTATAGTGCACAAGTGTGTGCGCAAACACGGATGCAGTCTCTATTCCGTTACTCTCATAGTCTGATGGGACGGAAAGCCGACACGACCGGAAAGAGATCAGGCGCAGGACCAACTTAAAAAATTTTAAATGCTTTCCGAGGCATGAGCTAAGTGATAATTTTTACAACATTAAAATCTATACATTAAATAAATTCATTGGTACAAGCCCGTGACTGGGATCGAACTTACGCCTCCCGCTTGGAAGGTGCATGTCTTAACCACTGGGCTATCACCGCTAGCTTATCGTCCTTATATAGCCCCTATATTCCTTCTAAACACACAAAATGGGACACCTTTTCAGCGTTCTCTTAATGGTCTAATTCTACATACCTAAAAGCAGCAATCCCAGCGCTAGGGTCCTGGTTGTGGGCAGCTGCATCCCCTGCGAAGGACGCCCTCGCCTCGGCTACGGCCTTCTCTATGAAGTGGTCGGAGATCCTCCGCGACTCGTGCTCGTTGAACACGCTGTTCACAAGGGCTATCTTCGCTGCACTGCGCCGCGCTTCCGCCTTTGTAGGGCAGTTCTGTTTGGACAAATACTAGATTAATTTATTGTTTTAACTTGTTGTTTGATTCAGGGAGGTCCTAATAGCAGGGGCAGGATTACAGGGCGGTAAATCGGCAAAATGTCACGAGTCTTCAGTCGGAAAGAGAATTCCAACTCTTAACTTTATTCACGGGGGCATTCGACGAATTTGCCACGAGCCTCGAATTATGTAGTTACCACTGGCACTGCCTAAAAGCCAACAGACTTTTCAGAACACTGGTTATACAAAAAGTGTGATAAAGGTAAATAAATCTCGTAAAAACAATTAAATACGTACCCGTTCATATAACAAAATAACAAAGTCATTTAGTTCCATAAAGTGCCTACATACTTCCACGTATACACAAACACACTGCTAGAAATTCTAAATAGAGAAAATTAATTGCAGAACTTCATTACAAAAGCCTCGTGTATAAGTAGTTTATGTAACATACTACATTACTATATACATTACATTCATGAAAGATCCGTTAAAAGCAAACATTTGGCTATACAAACGACAGAGTGCCCTTAAAGTGACGTCATATTATGACGTGATGACGGAACTGATAACCACCCTTAAGCCAACCCTATAGAAATCTAACGTCATGTGACGAATCACGTTCGTGAGTTCGTGACTGATATCACTCATAATGGAATGTTTATGACATATTTGAATAGATTCCAGTGGCACGCAACTGCTAACATTTAACATTTTACTAGTGTCACGGGAATAATTTGATTTACCTTCATCAACAAACAATAATTAAGTTTGGAAACATAGAAGTACTTTAATCGAGAGCATATAACAGAGATGGGGATTTCCAAATGTACTATGCGGTTTCGGGACAGTTTGATGTGGTTGTGGTCAGAAGTTAAGCTTTTAAGTACATACTAAAAATAGGAAAAGTTTGTTTGTTTCCCAATCAACTTCAGCGTGTGCTGAAACCGACATTTCGAACAACTGACGAGGATATATGGACCTATTTGCATAAGTGTACTATGTACCAGGTAGGCTTCATAACATAAGAGTTGAGTATAGTGAGTAGGTATGTTTAGAAATAAACTAGTACACACAATTTAGGTACATCATTTTCAAAGTAACATAATGGCGGGCGGGATATTTAACGGCCTTTGATCTAATACAACACCAACCCTAATATAACAAATACCTTCATCATATAATGAGATTACTACCACAACAGATTTCACATTACTTCGATTCTAGCCATAAAATATACCCTTATGGAGGCTTTCGCGTAATATTCAAGTACGAATCAATATAAAACATACGCATGATAGTCGCAAAACTTTAACATTCAGTACACACCTCTGTTCGACGATAAGCAAACACATCACCCTCGGGCGTTGAAATCAAGGAAGAACAAAAGGAGGTGGTAAAATAACCTTACGCGGGTGAAGAAAAAAAGTGTGTGTGGGAACGGTTAGATTGCCTTTCCACCAGAGATGTGCTATGCTACGTTACGGATGCGTGTGATAATCCACCAATCATATTGCTTGGTCCAAGATGCTCATGAGTTTGATTTGTGGATAACAAACTCTTCCATAAAAATTTAGCACAGTGGAAAGGAAGCCTTCGCTAGTGATTTAGTTCTTGTACTGGTACGGGGCTTTACTAGAATACGTAAAAACGTAATGTAAGAATAAAAGTTTAAAATAGATGTTCAAATTCGTCATCCGAGTTAATTGACTCGGTAGCTCAGTTGGTGAGAGCATATATCACGGAATGCGAGAGGTCGTGGGTTCGAGTCCCACTCGGGTGAAAAAAAAATCATTTCTTAAAACATATTTTTAATTAGAATACATCAACTGCGTTTCCTACCGTTCATGTAAGAGGAACTCGATTATTCTCTCAGACGATAAGCTAGCAACTTGTCACTGATAAGTGTATCCCCGCTATGCTGAACCCCCGCTATTTTTGTTCTGGCTGCCCCATTTCGGGAACACAGCCGTAAGCGCTGACGGTTGACGGTCTACATTGGTTATCGCATCTCCAGTTTGTTCTTCGTCGATGGTCTCTGATGCCAAAAGCGCAATCAATAGCTTTAGGGCTCGAACATGAGTGTGTAATTTAGACCCGGGTGCGTCGGCCCGGGTATTATGTACACAGAATTTGGCCTATATCGATAGTTTTATAGCAAAATAACAACTTAAATAATATACACAGGTAGTGAAAAGAAGTCTAAAATAATTGAGCGAAACACACTGAGCGAATTTAGTGCGACTCTATAACTTAGGAGGAGTAGGTAAGTACATGTTTTTTTTATTTTGATTAGTTTTTAGGAAAAAGAAATAAGTATACGACGCAATTTAATCAGGGTAGCTTTCATGTGATTTATTATTAAATCTGTGCTATTACTTAACCAGTCTGCAGGTAGCTAGCGTTGGAAAATGTAACTTTTACATGACCTTAATTAACTTTTGAGATATAACTTACTCTCATATTCTGACCATAAAATTTTAGCACCTTTTTCACAATGTACGTATGTAGAGTTTCTGAATTCAGAAGCGTATGTAGATAGGTATGTAATGTGGTAGTCTACCTATGTAGGTATTAGATACACCATATTATGTATTTGTTATTTATTATTATTAACTAGCCTTCGACTTCGACTTTTTCCATGTTGACTTTAAAATTCGCGTTTCGTTGGTAATAGCGGGAAATCATTTCTAACTGGACTTATAATTATGTCACGAAAATTCACGATTCTACCATGCATTGATGGTTACGGCTGTGCGTGTGTCTATTTTATATGTATATAGTCAGTGGTGACTTTTCCTTTTACTTATATAGATTTCACTTCTTAATTTACAAACAGCCCTGGTCCTATTTCCGTCCGGATTTAAACCGCAGTATCATCTAAACAACCTAATACAACCTCACGACACCCTCAATAGAACGTAATATAATTTAATACTAGGTACTCTCATCTGATGGAAACTCAAGGTTCCAAATTCCATTATTTACCTGAAAGCTCCCAAAGCAAGCCCCACCAGGGAGAGTGACATAGCAGACGTACGGCGGGTGCGCCGCCGGCACCGACTCGTAGATCACCAGGGCCCCTGCGCCAGCGCCTCCGCCTCGTGCCGCCTTGTCTTGCCAAAACTCCTGCAGGGCTTCGACCACGTTCACCGTAGATAACACTCCGTCCGCTAAACATTAAAATATTTTTTAAAAACGAAAAACCGATTTCCTCCCCTATGAGTCCAAACTCGAGCTTACTAAAGTAGTATAGTAAAGAGTACTATTTGTTTGTCGGCTCCATCATCAGAAGTCATCATTTTTTTAGTAGACCTTACTAGTAGACCCTAAAAAGTTTTACTATCCCATCCCATTTGGCTCTATCATCAGAGCCTTATTATGCTAGTTTGAATTGATTTTGTGGAACCAAGATTTTTTTTTAAATTGCCTAAACTTCAAGGCTTCAGGTTACTAAAGAGTTCCACTATCTACTTTTCGGCGGCTCCATCATCAGACCTTCGTTTCCTTTATATTATGTGTAGCTGACCAAAATTCTCTATAGAAATCTAAAAACCGGGTACTTGTGCCTATAATATTTCAGGATATCCTTAGGTTCCTTAGAGATTCCATCATCAGATATTATGTTTTATATGTAGGTGATCAAAACGTTCAGTAAAAGTATAAAACAGACTACATCTGCCTACAATATTTGAGGATTGCCCTCGATTTCTCCAAGATCCCATCATCAGATCCTGATGTGGTGAATATGGGACCAACTTGGAAGCAAACCATGACCAACTATAAAAAAAATTAAATCGGTTCATAAATTACGGAGTTCTGAGGTAACACACATAAAAAACATACAGACGAATTGATAACCTCCTCTTTTTTGAAGTCGGTTAATAAATAATAAGTATTTGAAGCAACTAAGAAAAAGCTAAGAAAATTAATAAAATAGAAGAAATCACTTTTAGAGATAAGCTTGCCTTTATATGTTATCTTTGTTAATGTTTGTTCCAAATTTGTTTTGTGTGTACTCATACCTACAATAAAGAATTAAGAAAATAACATGTTAATTAATCGAGGTGAAAAGTCGTTAAATCGGGTGACTTACTTTTAGGATCGGCTATAATAGCCATACTATCCATGATCTGGCTAATAATTTCCATTAATTATAACGTAGAAATGTTTCGTAAATCGATTTAACAAGGTCAGTAGTGGGCCGCAGATTTCCATAAAAGGTTAATCTCATATTAATTTAGCATCTAATTTCGTTACACCCACATTCTCCTTATTAAGTAATTTTAATTTTTGAATAGAGGCAACGAAATATGATTAAGTTTTTTATAAATGGTAGCCGCAGCCATTACGGAGTGCCACTCGTAGTCCCTCCCACCCTCCGAAGGGTCTCTAAATCCTGTAAGTATCTATAAAGAACTGTGATGAGTAATAAACCTTTTTAGATTTATTTATCTATTTCTTGACCTCAATAAAGTAGGTAAGGTGAATTTAATGTGCGATTAGTAGGAACACCGCAAAGAATTTTTAAAGTGATTGGTTGGTTCGTTTTAGGCTATCCGAGCGAGATTGTGGAATTGTGCTAAAGCAATTCATTTAATTTACTTGAAAATATGTAGGTATACTTACTTTAAAATAGCTAAGTGGTTGATTAAAATCAGTCATAAGAAATCCTGATCCAATAATATTAAATAAACTACATATAGAATTTTCTTACGACATGCACGGAAGGAGATGCAGGCGATGTATTCTAGTGAAGCCCCATACTCGTTTTAGTACAGGAATAAAGATCTCGGGCATTCTCTCAGTACATATTCTCTTTCGATAAAAGTAACAACTTATCACTCTGATAATGTATGTAATCTATAGAGTTCGTTCTATAAAATACTGTCCAAAAGATACGATAGATTTTTTAAATGTCATCATTTCCAAATACGAAGAACCTAAAGTCAATAACCAGTAAAGTATACCTAACATTGAACAGAATATGAATGTAACTAGACTACGGAAGGAGGACATAGCAATTAAATTCGCTTTCCGACATAATTGCAGACGATTCCGTGGATCAACGTTCATAATATTATAACTTGTGTATACGAGCAGTGACTCAGCGGACTGGTCGGTCTAAATATAGTCCGCCAGAGAGAAGTGCTCCTCGCTTAATTAAGTGAACCTTGTGTGAATTGTTTCACAAATACTGCAAGTTAATTAATTAATCAGCAGTAAGTGCGAGCTAGATTACGAATCTATGGCGATTCGAACGACGTTGCCGGTCAAATGTATCTAAAACGGGCAGAAAATAGACATATAGCCAAAATTGCAGGATCATCAAAGATATCCCATAGTCACGTTTAGCATAACGGGGAAAGATGTGAATGGTCAGTGACAAGTAGCTAGATTATGGCCTAGCTAGAGAATGCCCGAGTTCCTTAGTCAACTCTTCTCATTCGAATGTCTTTTTTTCAAAATATTTAATTTAAACGTAAAAATGTTTTTGTTTTTGCTCGGTGAGTTTCCACTGAAAAAATAACTATTAAAGTTAAAACCGTGAACGACGTTAAACCGACCTTTAAACCAGGGATTATAGGAATTAATGAAAAGGTTAACGAGAGCTTACATTCACATTTCTATATTTGTAAGGAATACAACGATATATAGACGTGAATTATAAATGAAACAGTTCTATTAGAGTAACCAATTCAGCAACAGGTGTTACAAGGAGCTCAATCCGCTTTAATGACGAGCTCCAACTTTGTGCCAGTACTGGAGACAGTTTACTGTCTGGCGTCGTAACTAGCGCCATAAAAGAACATTTTGCATTTCCTGCAGATCGTTCAATTTTGAAGTTTCATGGGCCGTTAAACTGAGACAGCAATATGTTGTTGTCGATTATCTATAAAACAACCGTTAGTGTATTTTAGATTAACAAAATTGGCTATTCAGTCGATAAGCGAGTGCGAGGCGTTTGATATTTGTCATCAGTATGAATCAAATAGGAGAATTTGTACAGCTATGTTGAAGTAATATTACTGACGTTAACACATGTTTGCTGCTGTTCGGAAAATTAATTTGTAACATCACTATTAATACACCTTGCACCCTAAACCTCTATGTCTATAATAATACGTTAAAATATTAAATTGTCAAGCTTTCAAAACTCCAACAATCTTTAAATAACTAAATACATAATACCTGCCATAATTATAGCCTATTCACTAAAAGGGTTTGAAAATGAACCCTTCTGTTCTACACCTGAACCAATCTTGTTGAGGGTGGAGCTACTATTGATGTCATCCCCTATAAATACATTCAATGAAGCTTAATTATTAAGCAAAATTATTGTGAAAGTACTACGAGAATACTTACGAATCATAATATAAATTTTCCAGATATTTTATATTTGAAGTAAACTAATATAAAACAATAGATTTATATTTAAAGAAATAAAGCTTAAGTTTGAAGTACGTGTAAACTACAACACTTGTCACGCTGGTTTGCCCGCACTCTGTGGCATGTCAAGCTACTTTCCCAGACTAGATAGACCCCGCTCAGTCTATAAAAATAATTAATTCTATTTTCTATACAAAATACAGTTTCTCATAAAGCAATTGAAGACTTAGCAGCAAAACTCACAGTTATGTGAACATCTGCTGTTCCCACGGTAGGTATTCAGCGTTCTATAAGTTGTTTTACCATTTATAGGAGAATAATCGCATATCTAATAATCACTGTATAATAACTGGGTATAATTCAAGTCAATTAAAAACTACACTAACCTAATACATATAAGCGAAAATAGAGGAGAGCACGTTGTAGTAGAGTATAAGGTAACCTATGCATTCAGGTGAAGGATTTCGCCCTATGGATGATTGCTAACTTCGCTCATTACAAAATAGGGAAGAAACCAGAGAAGTATTCCGGGCAAAATCTATCCAAATCAACCTTATTATCCTACTGTTCCTTTATCCTGTAGTGCACATCAATATACATAATAATAAAACTGCTTGCAGTTTATATAAATATGTCTGCACTGCTGATGCTAGGTAGTAAAATTCCCGTTGCATTGCCAATAAATTAGAGACACTAGAGGCATGCCACCTTAGCCCCGGGGTGGTATGGTCGGCCATAACACCGCCGCAGTCGTTAAGCTACTTAATTTGTACCTACAGTAAAATTGTCAACTAGGTACTTTCACATAAACTTGGTTGAGAAACCGATACAAGCTCTGGAGCTTATCATAGCCAATTATGACCATGGCAATTCACTGGAAGATTATTTTAATACCGATCATATTAATACCATAAACACTCAGGTTTTTCGGAACCTGTAGTTATAAAATAAAAGCGATGTTACTATGTAACACTTTGTAAACCTAAAAGGCGACAGTCGTGTAATCATAAAAGAAAAAATCATAAGTACCTCCTATTAAATAATCGGTAAAATTTCAAAGAAAGCAATATAAAAGCTCGAAATCTTGTTTTGAAAAATTGGGCCGAATTAGCGAGTAGGTAGGATCAGCTGATCGACGGCACCTGCGCCTGCGCCGGGGCATCGCTCGCGACCTCTGAAGTCTAGAATTTCTGTCGCCTAAATGAGTATTTCTGTTTATTCTCCGTCAAAGCTTTTTGAAAGCTTGATAACGTCCTACTTTTACTTAACATTTAATTTATGTAAAGCACGCAAATAGATTAAGAGAGATTCTTGTTAGAAAGTTAGCTAAGTAATAATAAATAACAGTTTCAGTGCAATTTCCCAATCCAATTGATATCTTGTTTTAAGCGTCGAAAGGACAATGAAATGCAAAGATGACTCACACAAAACAACCTTAACAAATACGCGACTATTGCAGTATTGCAGTGAAACAAAGGAAAATTTAAATGTGATTGCGGTTTGCTCTGACCTCTGTAAACGTCGTCGTATAGGGGCGCTAGGGGGGCGTCGGGGGCGCCCCAGCGAGCTGCCTCGGGGTACACCATGGGGCGGCGACTTGGAGCCTCGCCGTCCGGGCTGCGGCGCGTGCGACTGCGCCGCCGGCTGCGCACTGACTGCCTGCGATGGCCCCGCGCCGCCGCGCGACCACCCCAGCTCTGAACCCTGAGTCCACATGCCAAAAGTCAACAAGGATCCAACAGGAAGTAAACTTCGGATGCAGGTTTGGCTGGGCGAACTACATCGGTCAGTTATCACCTGATTCCCTAAACCGTAAAATAACCAAAAGCTCTCGGTGATTGCTAAATCTTACATTTAGGTCATACATACATATAATATCCGGGCTTTCAGAGCCAGTTATCGGTAACATCTTGTTATAATGATGTTGTTATAACGTCATGTAATAAATATGTCTATTTTGCACCTATATGACCTTGAGACATATATTACCAAACTGGTTTAACTAAACCCATAATTATAACGGTAAGTCAACCTTGTTTTCCTTAGAATTTAGGATTGGGCTTACTTGCAGAGCTTACAGGTTCAAGCTATGACTCTATTTTATCGACATGGAACATTTCACATCTTGCACCTAGCTAGAGCCTTCAAATCAACCTGTTACCTACTCCAAAATCCTTAAGTTACCTATTTAATTTACCTTAATATTCTATTTTATTATAAACTACTATTGAACAGGATAAATATACCTAAATACTAATTTATCTAACAGCATATCATATCTCTTCATAGCAAATATTAAAAGCAACGCAAGTAAAAATCAATCGGTTCATTCACAGGCTCAATTTGCGCAGCTGCGCAGGCACTCTGTGCGCAGAGTTCACTTTCACGGCACTGGTGCAGGCTGCAGAACCGGATCCGATCTGTCGCAGGCTCCCGACGGCAACCGCGAGAAATCCGTCAGGGGGGGGGCTGACCTCGTCGCAAATAAGCATGGACGGTTAGTCCGCTCACGCTTATTTGCTGGCTGTCACCCGTGGCTTTGCTTGTAGTTTGCCATAGAAGAGTTCTGAAATGTAGTCTCTTTGGAGAGGAAATAGCACTTCGGCATTCACCGAGTGCAATTTGTATGAAACCTCTTAATTAGTTCATCATTTTTTCATTCGGATGATGGCATGTTCTGTAACTAGCACCCCTCCATCATACTCGTACATGAAGAAGACGCGTACTTATAACTCTTATAAGGTTTTATTACATGTCATGGGAGCTTTTTCAAGGTGATTGATGATTAAACTTTAACATAAATTTTATTATACTAACAGCAAAAGCTCTTCCGATATTTCATATAAGTACATTTTTAAATTAAGGCAGTAGCACAATAGACGCGAAAAAGCATGATGAACTCTCTAGAGCTTTACAGCACACCTAAACGCACCTTATCAACTTAAACCTACCGATGTATAACGTAACTTGAGAAGCCTTGCAAAAAAATCACTGAAACTAATGAAACAATAAGTTAAAACTTGCGTTCGCCAGTAGCTTCAGGAGTCCATGCTCAACCAGTACTATTCGCACCAACTGACCTATGTGGCCATCACCGCATGGTCCACTCAGCGCACTCGTAAACTGCGCATTACATGCATACTCTTTCTATATTTCTAATTCAATTAAGATATTCTTATTAGGTTTATACACCAATTATACATTAGTACATCTCTGATATGGCGGGAAATAGGTATTGGAAAAACACCCAAGATTAGTAAAAATCCGGTAAGTATATTTTTTTTTTCGAGCATAACTCCGACCTACAAAATATCACTTTACACCTGAGGGTAAAGCTCCATTGTCCGACTCCATTTAGGTGTTCTTAAATAATATATCAAACTAGAAAATTATAGGTACTTTAAGAAAACTCACGTTGGATCAATTGCGTTCAATTTAATGTCGTCGTTTTATCTACGGTTATGTTACCTACAGATTAAGTATAAAATACTTACTTATTCATGATTCACAAATATAGGTGCAAAATTATTTACAAAGTTAATCTACCTACCTTACATGCTCGCTCGTACATGCTAAAGTGCGTGCGCGTCGCTATGGGGCGCACGCGCAGCTCCGTACAAAAGACATCAACGAGCTCTATCTATTCTGTGTATTCTGAGTAGATTTGTTGTACTTTTCGACTTCAATATTTATAGGTACTCGTACAAAATTAGAACAGGGATTTAAAGATACGTAAAATGGGTCGCTTTTTCAAATACTTTTTCAGCGTATCAATTTAAATGCTTTTTTTTTACAAAAAGACCGTATCTAGACTATTTTTCGACTCTGCATATTATATAAAATTTAATCATGTGACTGAACAGATTTCAACAGAACTTTTCAGGCACCTAGAGTAGAGGACATCGAGATTTTTTGCGATAAGAAACTTGCAGGATAATTAGTGGCCTGTTCCTTTTTTATATAATTGAGTATGTAGAGACTAGTTCATACTCACCACAGAACACAGACATAGCCGTGTCTGGGCGCACCACAACATTGGTCCCTTTGTGTTGCGTCAATGATTAGCGCGGGGGGCGGTGAACTATGTGCGAGTCACACGGGCAACGGCGGGGAAGCGGGACACGCATCCAACCAGTTTAAAATTCGCGATAAAAAATAATATATGTGCAATGTCGTGTCATTAGCCGCACGCCCCCCTCTGCACACCGTGAATATATTACACTTAATCGGAGAAATCGGCACATATCTGTCACAGTATGGATACAGTGATGGGTTTTTTAATGGGACCATGCACCGTCCATTAAGATAGTGTACCAGCGTTGTGCTCCTGGTTCGCTGGTCACTACACCGGAGCTGCTTAAATGGGGGAATCACTTAGCAACTCTTCTGTACCTATAGGTATAGATAAATAAAATTGGAGTGTATGTTTATGATAAATGACCGCTTTATACTAAATGCCTCTTTCAGTGACCAAAATTTCTTCCAAGTTATGTTGATTCTTCTTGTTATTTCCTCTTCATTTTTGAACTTGTTAAATGATAATTTTTTCCCCAAATATACATAGCTGTTGACATATTCTATATTATTACCTTTTATTTCTATGGATCTTTTATGGCTGTTAGTCATTAACTTTGTTTTGTTTGCATTCATTTCTAAACCGATTTTAGAACTTTCATCATCAAGTGATCTCATCATTTCCTCTAGGTCTTTCGAGATTTCAGCAATTATGACTATGTCGTCTGCAAACCTTAGATGGTTTAGATAGCACCCGTTTATTAGCACTCCCTTGCTTGATCAGTCTAGCTTCTGAAACACATATTCGAGTACAACAATAAAGAGCTTTGGGGACAGAGGGTCCCCCTGTCTAACTCCTCTTTCTATGCTTATATCTTCTCCTCTTTTTTCTAATTTGACTTTACTCGTACTGTTTGTGTATATATATTTTAAAATGTTAATATATTTACTATTAACATTTGAACACTGAAGTGCGTTCCATATTGAGCAGTGACTGATGCTGTCGAAGGCCTTGCTGTAATCAATGAAAGCTAGATACAGGGGTTTGTTAAACTCTTGGTATTTTTCTATAATTTGTTCTAGTGTCTGTATATGGTTCAGTGTGCTAAATCCCGACCTGAAACCTGCTTGCTCTTTTGGTTGTAAACGATCAATATCTTGCCCTAATCTTTCCAGAAGTATAGATGAGAATAATTTGTGAGTGCTGACTAGTAGGCTGATGGGCCTATAATTCCCTATGTCTAAAGGGTTTTCTTTCTTGTAAAGCAGGATTATGTCTGATGTGCACCATTGTTCGGGTAGTGTCTCTGTGTCCAGCACCATGTTGAATAAATGTGACAGATGTTGAGTTAGCACGTCACTGAAAGAGGTCTTGAAAGGAAACTACAGCATGCATCTAAAAAAGGTTGTGTTTGATACATGTCTATTACCATGCTTACTATACGGTTGCCAAACCTGGATATACACAAACAAAGTAAGACAACAAATTAAATGCACACAATCAGCAATGGAGAGGAGCATGTTGAAGATAAGGAAAATTCAAAAAGTAAAGAATGCGACCATCAGACAAAAAACAAAAGTTGCAATTGCTCTTATCCATGCACTCACACTTAAATGGAAGTGGGCCGGGCACATCTCACGATATACAGACAAAAGATGGACCATTGAAACAACAAGATGGAGAGGCCCATCAGGGAAAAGAAATGTAGGAAGACCAACGAGACGGTGGGCTGATGATTTAACTCAAGTTGTAGGATACGACTGGATGAACTCTGGTAAAGACAGAGAGTTATGGAAGAAGATGGAGGAGGCCTTTACCCTTACAGGGGTCCATATTTCAGTCACAGATACAAACTAACACTAGGTACTCACATAATTTAAACAAACTTACTAATAAACTACTTACTAACAACATTTGAAATGTAAAGTTGAAATATGGAATAAATGGCTTATTATATAATACCTATATATATACTAAATGCATTTGGATGTAAGTATACACTGTATAAGTATATAGTGTATGTAAGTATATAGTGGCCGCGTGGTGCCGGCAGAGTAGAATTCGTACCACCTCATGTCTGCCCGTGGGTATTCTACGAGGCGATTAAGGGTTTCCGGGAGGTGGGCAGCAGCACCTCCCGTGTTGACAACATAGTCCAAAATACAAACTACGGTCACCAACCCGCCTGCCCAGCGTGGTGACTATGGGCAAAACCCCCCTGTGGCAGTAGCCGTGTTGCGTGCCCTGGGGGAGGCCTACGTCCAGCAGTGGACTGCAATAGGATGATGATGATACAGTGTAGGTATGTACCTAAATAGGTATACAAAAATAACATGTGTCTATCTATCGGTCTGACTCCGCCCCCAACTTTATCTACGTAAACTAACTAGCCTTGTATTGTTCTGATACATAAACTACATATTTGCCAATTCATCATAATCCGTTCAGTAGTTATTGCTAGCGTTTTCTGTCTGAAAGCAAACATGAATTTTCACCAACTTTCATCTTAATTTTAATTCTAACTAATATTACAGATAGCAAGTTTATTTGTTCGCGCATTTTACTCAATCAATCTTCCTGAAATTGGAGTACAGAGATGGGTTTGTAGTTCACGTGGACGACGAAGTAGCGCGCAACATCTAGTTTACAATATACCTATGTTATAGCTCTAGTTACTTTTAGCAATATTACCAGCTTTTTATTATTTATTGGGTGTACCTACTAGTCCGACGAATACTACGTGGCGTGACCATGGCAAACATCAGCATGACGCCCGCGCCGCCGCCGCCGCAGCGCCGCCTGCTCACCAGCCTGCGACTAATCAGCAGGCCTATCGGCTATCTTTTTTGTCAGTTCATAGTGATCGTCACTTTACGTTTACGTCCAACAAGGCATTATGCCACTTCTATTTGTTAAGTTTCATTGAGTGAACATCACTGTGAACAGCTGTTAAAAAAGATAGAGGGGTTCCCAAACTTTCATTTTTCACCCTTCACTTTTTGACCCTCTACATGCTAACACAACATACAAATTAACTGTGTAATCCCATTTTTCCACGCCAACGTAGACCCCCATCGAGTCTCTTGTAGATCCCTGGGGGTCCACCTGGACCACTTTGGGAACCACTGAGATAGACGATACGCGGGCGGGGGTCAATTCTTGAAAATTTTTGAGCCGAAACGCAACCACTAACGAACCGTTAACGAAACGCTGTGCGAAGAAATATTTATATACTTACCACTTGAGTAATAAGCACGCATCGGTCGCGAGTATGACAAAATAAAAACAAATATCTGTCTCGTGCTGAAATGTGTCTAAATACGTCACCGTCTAAGGGGTCATCCATAAATTACATCACACGAATTTCATGATATTTTGTCCCTGCCGCCCTCCTTGTCACAACTGGTCACGTTTGTGAGACCCCCCATCCCTAGTGTGACGTCACATTTAGCTTTTTTTGCAAATTTATATACAATAAAGAAAAAAAAAAGAAAAATTTCTAAATTATCCAGGATAAAAACATTTTCCCGGGATAAAAAGTAGCCTATATTATAAGTGGAACCTGTCACAATATATTCCTGAAAACTGCATCGAAATCGGTTCAGCCGTTTCTGAAATTAGCGTGCACAAACGCACAGACAAACAGATAAACCGACAGACAAAAATTCCAAAAATCATCGTTTTGGGTTCTATTGCGTTGATAAAGGTCTCCTATAATATTTTTTCTCATATATCTTCCATGTAGTACCTACAGACAGCGATCCGTTACATTTTTATTATATGTATAGATTATTGAATGAAAATGTGACGTCACGAAATTTAGTACCCCTCCCACCCCCTTGTCACACAATGTCATTATGACGACCCCCTCCCTCTCCCCATAACCTGTGACGTAATATATGGATGGCCCCTAAGGTCACCGTAAAGTAATTATTGCTTTGTTCTGAGCGTCTACAACGGTTCCGTTTCGGCTTCGTTCCAACTCGAGACTTTTCGAGAATTGGCACACCGCCTTCTGTATCTTTAGGTATCTTTTGTGGATGACACGGCAAACTTTGGTATGGATAAAATTACGTGGTTATTTTGCACCCGTTAGGTGTGCTGTGCATCAATGCCGATGTTAACCTGATGAATTGAAGATGCTGAAAAGTGAGACAATTTAAATGTTCTCTCAATTTGAGCTTTAGAGTAAAAATATGTAGGTACATACTTATTTTTAATATTATAACAACCTCAAATTAAAAATAATTGGTACAAATGATGTATCTACCTATCTACACAACTATGTATGATGTCTAATGTAATTAATTAATGGACTAATTTGTGTAAGCACTTTTATATAAGAATATAATTATTATACTTGGGAATGACCAGCATAAAGTTAAGTAATAATTGATAATGGAAAAATCAAACCCCATTATTCTGTTCTGTTAACATAAAACATAAGACCATAAACAGTCAATTGTTCCAGCCTCTGACTCTAAGTAAGATTCTATTTTTGTAGGTACATACCTTGATTCAACAATAGGACTTTAAAAAAATATTTTTAGTAGTAAATATTATCAACATCATAAACCAAAACAAATCTACACCACTATTGTTGTGTTTATAAGTACCAAGTCTAACCCGCTTGTAAGCTTGCTTAGGAGGCTCATAAATATGACACTTAATTCTATGTGCCACTTGAATCTTAGTGATTCAATATCCTAGTTTGCAGAGCCTGATAGATACTAGTAAATACATACCTATTATAATGGTGTATGATTGCAACTTTTAGTTTTTTCGTAAGGCCATTAAGGTTGTTAGGAAGAAAAATATTAATATTTTTTTTAAATAAATTTATTACTTTACTAATAACTTTATAAGGTTCTCTTAACATTATTTGTGTTATAATTTTATTTACAGTGTTTGCCACCAAGTATACAATTTGGTCTAAGTAAAAGTAGGTACTTTGGAAATCCCAGAAAGTATACTTTACTTGCCATGACGTCTTTATTATATTGTACAACAATCTTAAAGCTATCACATGGCCTCGAAAACTATTTACATAGAAGAACGAAATTTCATTTCTTCGCTGGTGCAGGCGCGGTGGGCGCAGCTGCCACTCGCTTCTGCGCTGCTGACAACGTCTTGGTCTCTGTGGCCATACTCCTTAACTGTTTCTCAGCCGCAGCGTTCACCATTTTGGTAACATTAGCCTTCATTTTGTTCTTTTGCACCACGGAAGCCTTACTGCGCACTGGCGCATTATTCCTTTTCGTTACCGCCTTTCCTTTCTTCGCCTTCTTCACTTTGGCACCAGCTGGGAGTTTACTTTTCACTTTTAATTTTCCCTGTGCCATCTTACAAGAGTATATTAACAAGAAAACCGACAAAATTCAATATAAAAGTGTTAGATTTCCCTCTTGATGTTTTTACTTTTTAGGTTAGTTTAGCTGTCACAACCAACTGTCATTGTCATTTTTTTTTTGTTTAGTTTATCCCAGAGAAAAGGCAAGGGGAACTAAGCCCATACAGCCATTGTCTTTAGTAAATGAAATATTCGGCGGGAAAAGCTGGAAGGGTGCAGGTGTAATTTTCTTGTGAAAATCAAAAATTATTTGTAAATGGCTTGCATGTGTCCGTAAAGTGATGTTTTCTGGTAGATAAGTTATGTTTTGATTACTTGTGCTGTGAATCTAGTGCGTGTGCATGGTTTTATACGCAGGTAAGCCGAGTGATACTTTAGCCGGATTACGATCTCTTCATGGGCGCATGTAAGTTGTTTCTGCAATAATTTTTCATTTTGACTAACTTTACACTTGTTCTTGAGGATTTTCCCGACGTTTCCATTCATCATCATCATTACCATCCATCATGAATTCAGAATACATTTTACTTAACAATGATTAGGCTGTATGGGCTTAGTTCCCCATGCCTTTCCTTCGGGATAAACTAAAAAAAAAAAAAAAATAGTAAATGATTTCTGAATTTATGATGGATGATATTGATGATGATCAGAGGTCGGAATTAGGTAGAGTCATTTATGTACTTGCACTGATTTCATACAGCGAAAGAATAAAGTGGATATGCCTCAAATGATTCTAATGGGCCGTTTGAATAAGCAAAACCTCACGAGTCTAGGCTAGAAGCAAAAGTATTTGCTCGTATTTATAAAATAGTTGAAGTATGCGTATGAGAATTTCCTTAAGACTATTAATAATTTGTATTGTGAACTAATGTACCTAAATACTAATAAATATTTTATGTTAATTATCTTTGTTTTATTTGTCTATCTCTGAGGGTTTTATTATTATTTATTTGTAATATTGTTGGCCACACGGGATTGTCCATTAGAAATCCTGGGAAGGTCCACATTAATATCAACATTTCGATGCAAGTACATAAATGACTCTACCTAATTCCGACCTCTGATGATGATGAATGGAAACGTCGGGAAAATCCTCAATAATGGGTGTAAAATTGGTAAAGATCAAAAAGAATTGCAGAAACAACTTACATGAGCCCATGAAGAGATCGTATTCCGGCTAAAGTTTTACTTAGCTTACCTGCATATAAACGCACACGCACTAGATTCACATCACAAGTAAACAAAATATAACTTATCTACCAGAAAACATCACTTTACGGACACATGCAAACTATCCACAAATAAATTTGGATTTTCACAAGAAAATTACACCCGCTCCCTTCCAGCTTTTCCCGCCGACCATCTGTCAACGAGACACTTCTTACTTTATACTTTACCAAAAAGTGAGAAAACAGAATTAAAATAATATTTTACAACATTGCAATATCAGATTTGCTGCAATACCTAATTGCAACTTTATTTTAGTAGGTAGGTAAGGCTGGTTAGTACATACATACACATAAACGTACTTAATAGGTATACATATACAGGATGATTTTTGGTCGTCAACGTTCCCGAAAACTACGGAATCTCCTCATCATCACAATCATTTTTCTCCATGGAAGCATACCTGGGAAGTGTCTGGTTTCCAAAATATTAGGGTCCAAAGTTGAGTAAATAGACTGCGTTTTTCTGCATAAATGCACATAGACGTGCGTAGCAAGATTTTTTCACAAAAAATAATTAATATCTGTCTATAAAAAAACTAACATAAACACTAGACACTATAAATTTCGCACGATCAAGGAATTTAATTTTTTTTTTCAAAAAAAAAATATTTTTTTCCCAGCATTTTTTTTGGCATAAACTTACTTTATTTCATGTATAGAATACGTACCCTTCGTTAAAGGTGGCCACAAAAAAACATCCTGTATAGGTGTAGTTATAGTCTGTGATGATATAGATAGATATACTATATTATTATAATAATCGATAGGTACTTTATTAAATAGTAATCAACGAAAGGCGAAAGTGCGATGTAAATATAATATTACACTGTAAGTATCTTTCTCTCTAGTTAGGTTGCGCTGTTATTCTATGGTGTACAACTTTCTTGTGTTAGATAATCTCAAAAGTAGTTACAGAGCGGAAGTATATATTGGAGATTTACGCTTTGATAATCCGTGTTTAGAACCTTGGAAGTACTTACAATGTCACGTCGGAACTAACTAACTAACTACAAGTACTAAGTAGGTATATGAATGTTATGCAAGAAGATAGTTACGTAGAAAGTTGGAACATTAATACTTAGGTACTTTACAAAAATAAGATTAAAAAAATACTTAGGTAGTTATGTTCTTATACATCTTTTGTTTTTATCACAAGACTAGATAGGTCACAATGTAGGTAGATATTTCCGACAAGGTTGAAAAAATATTTAGAGTCAAGAACCAAATTTTGTGAAATATTTCTATGCTAAACTCATATTGTGTCTCATGTTAAAAGGAAGGTAGGCAGGTGGGTATATAATACATACTTACATACATAACTAGGTACTACATAAATACACACAGCTTGTTACCAAAAGTGTAGTAGCCAGAACTGCTGGGAGATCCCACAGCCACGTGGGGTCAGATGTAAAAGATCAGTGAGAGTCGCTAGCTCATCGTCTGAGAGTGGTCCCTAAATTCTTTAGTCGACTTTAACGACATGCATTGAAATATTACCCAAGTCTATGACTGAAATAGATGCAACTGATGTTCTGGAAGCCCCGCATCAGCACGGAGAATATAATTTAAAAGCATCTATATAAACCAAAATAGGCCCCTTATTACCTAACTAGCAAAAGCAATGCGATAGCGAAAATTTTTCAAAATTCGCTAATTACTTGTCAAATTCGTATTATGTAAATAAAATGAATTTTAAAAGAATTTTGACATTTCAAGGCGAATATTGTACAATTTTCGCTATAGCATTGCTTCTGCTTTGCTATTGCAAGATAGGTAAATAAGTACGAAATCAGCTTGTGGGACGTATGATACCTATATGTACAATAATGTACATATATCTATTTTAAAAACATCGATGCCTAAAGCCCGGTATACACGGCAACGATAAAACTGCGCAAACGAACTGTGCAGTTCATTTGCGCAGTTCATTTGCGCAGTTTTATCGAACGTATGGACAAAAATCGGTGCAGTTTTTTTGGTTGGTGCAAGCCATCGGAGCAAGGTTCAAAATCTATTCGATAAATCGTTGTCGATCGCGTTTGCACAGTTTTATCGTAGTGTGTATACGGAAGTCGGGCCAATCATTCAGTTCTTTCGCAAGGGTTGGTGTAGGCGGACGCGTCGGCGCACGTTAAAACATGTTGCAAGAAGATTATAGCGGAATTCGTGAGTTATTGGAAGAGTTTATCCAGTGCTATAAAAATGAAGAAGAAATGGAATAAGAAAAGTAAAGATTATCACGACCGTAACAAGAAAAATGCTGCCTACGATAGGCTAATTATTAAGTATAAACCTATTGATCCTAATGCCAATAGGGAGACGGTAGTAAAGAAAATAGCTAGCGCAAGCACTTCATCATCTTCCATCGCGAATGACGTGTATTTCGTCTGAGTTTCTGCTGGGAACTGACCAATCGACGCAGATATCGTAGATACGAGTATGTGGACGCACTACCTACGTTCGATAAACTGCGCAAATGAACTGCACAGTTCGTTTGCGCAGTTTTATCGTTGCCGTGTATACCGGGCTTAACACTGTTCTTCAGGCATTTAGTTAGTATGTTACTAGTTGGACAAGATATCACTTACCCACTACACAAATAGTCGATCATGGTGGTTAATGCAGAAATAGAAAGAAAACTAATACAACATAATATTAGATTTTTATTCATAAATCGACTGTTTCAGTAATTCAGTATATGAATTTAAGTTCCAAGTTCTGAAATATACATAATAATATAATATCTAAATATATTTTATGTACAGATAATAGAAAAAGTAGTCAAGTATAATAAATGTTACGATAGAATCGAGCGGCGAGAGTGCAGGCGACCGAGTCGCGGGGCGCGGACAAGAAGCAGTGCGGACGAGGGCGCACCTCGCCATAAATCCTCTAGAAAAATAGATAAATCGCTCAAAAATGTCAGAATCAGTCGAAAAGATAGAAGTGACGGCGGACGAGGACTGCCTCAAGCGTACTCCGTGTCCGTGGACAGCGAGCGCTCGGGCGGCGAGCGCCGGCCGGGCTCTGCGGGCGCCGCCTCGCCGGCCTGTCCCTGAGCGAACGCCAGGGTCTTCTGGTAGCTGAACAGCTGCCGCTCTAGCGAGTAGTTCTCTGCCTGCAGCACAGAGATCTCGCGCCTGTAACAAGCACCGCATTCATCAAGAAACACTATCTTCAGGCGTTATCACAATTATTTATTAATGTTCATATATTCACCTCATTTGATGCGCGTGCAAGCGACAGAGGTCATCGTAGACATGGTAGGTCGCCTGGAAGAGAAGATAAGTGTCATCCCACTCGAGGCGCACATGCAGTTCGGCGCCAGGGTGCAGGTAGGCCGAGCCAGGACGCGACACGTCCTCCACGCGTAGCGCCGTTTCCATCATGAGCCCCTCGTCCGCGTTCTCTTGCGCGTAGTAATGCTCAAAAGGTGCGCCGGGCAAACGCTCAGCGTCGGGCTCGCCGGGCACGGGCGCCGCGCGCACCAGCCAGGCTACCCACGACACGTAGCGCAGGTGGTTGCGCGGCACGTGGTGCACGTCGCGGTACAGCATGTGCAGGCGCACTGTCTCCGAGTGCGTGTCGCAACGCAGCGACCAAGCCTGCTTGTCGCGGTCGTAACACGTGGCCGCGCGTCCCGATACGGACACGGCCAGCTCGGCCAGCGCGCGAGCCCACACGAGCTCGACCGTTAGGCGCACGCCTTTGTGTGAGAGACGCGCCGGCGGGCGCGGGGTCCAGGCCGGCGTGCGACCGTCGGCATCACAGACACACTCGAGTGGGCCCGAATGGACCCGTCGTTCGCCTTCGCCCAGCGCCAGGGCATACCGCACACGGCAGCGCTGCCCCTCGCCCGACAGGCGCGCCAGCCGCAGTGTCAACGGCTCCTTCCCGCAACCGCCGGTCGCCGTCACGGCCCAGTCGAACCCGGCGAAGGCGATGGGTGGAGTGTCAAGGCGCGGTGCGCGTAGTTCGCACGTATAAAGCGTGCGCACGCGTGACATGCTCAGCTCGAGCTGGAATTCGCCGCGTGCGTCCGCGAACTTGGCGTTGAGCTCCGCGAGTGACACGCAGCGGCCGCGGCCCTGTGCCGCACAACCGGCGTTGAAGCGAACTTGCTTGCCGGAGAAGCCCTCGTTGGCTGTGAAGTGATCGCGACTAAGAAGCGTAAATGTGAAGTCAACGTAGACGCGCATACCCTCGCATGCGCCGCGCCACACCAAGTAGACGCCTGCAAAAAAGACCAAGAATATTTTTACTGCCATCATAGAAAGTACATGAATAATATCATAGAACTTTAGGTAGAGAAGTAAACTTACCAAGAGAGGCATCGGTGCGACTGAAAGCAACGGCCCAGCGTTGGTGCGCACAACAGAAGTCCTTGGAAGTAACATCTCGGTCAGGCTCCCTGGTGGCGGAGCGCGTCACGACGAAAGTGAAGACGTGCGTGTCGGCGCGGTCCTTGAGCCGCGCGGCGCGGTACAGCAGCGCCATGCGCCCGCGCCGGCCCACCCGCTAGCCCCGCCGCACCCTGCAAAAGGACCTTCGTAAAGTAAGAAAGTTTTTACCAGTATAGATTTTGTCAGGGAATTAATTTATTGCATTTCATTCAAACCTTTCGAGATGACAACTGTTACGATTTGCTAACATTGTAAGTACATTACATAGTAACTTTTGCAACTAATCTTTGCATAGAGGCAAACCCTCTCCATCAATAAAAATACTTTTTGTAAATAAAATAAATAAAAGGTATTGGAAAAGTATCTAAAGAGCTTTCTAGTCAGTGACGAGGCGCCCGTACCTACCTAAGTACTATTGGTCGGCTTTCTGTAAATCTCGCGGATAAAGTTGCGGGCGCGTCCAGAATTACTCTATAAAGATTTAACAGAGTTGACTTCTGTTTCTTGGCGGGTCTTCAATATAAATGCAGTCGAGGCTAAAACATACAATATGAAGCCGATACTTACCTACGGTACTAACTAGTGTGCTTTAAAATTCGCTTTAAGTCGCTCGTGTGAATCATCCACATGGCGAATAAACTCCATTATAAAAAATTATAAAAGTATTGTTGACATAATAAGTTCACTTAGCAACCTTGTCAGCTAAGTGGATCAATCGTAAAAGTACAAAAATATGTCATAGATAATATAACAATGTAATTTTCGTGACTAACAACGATTAACTGGTAAAGTTGAGTAGAAGTTCCTAAGTAAAAATAAACCTGCATACCTAGGATATCAATAGAAAAGACTAATTCTTTACATAAATCTATGTCCTTCCACTAACATTTCCTGCTAAACAACACAATTTTTATCAAATAGGAAAAGGGCGTAGATAATAATATGAAGAAAAGTTTTTTGACACAAACAGAAATCTGCCACCGGCGCGCGATCCTATCTGTGCTAAGTACCTATATAATTACTTTTGTCACAGTGTGCAAAATCCGTGGGCTTATGGAAGAAAGTGCAGATAATACCTACATATTATAACATAATAGATACATTATTTTTATGAAATGGATAAGATATTTAATCCAATTAACGTACATTTAAACAAATCTTTTCAAACTTGTAAATTATTTATCTTCCCACGTTGTCGGTAATCTTCCACGATAAAGTAAATGGTTAGCTACCTACTCGAAGTTATTAAAATCATAATATTTCGAGTTGTATTTATGAAATGTCTGTACTAATTGTTGCTTTTAATAATTTCTCCCGCCCACTAATACTTTAACTCAAAGCAAAATTACAATTAGAGAGAGCTTTCAAAATACCTAATTATAGAGAGAAAAAAAATTATGTAATATTTGTTGTTCTAATTTTACACAACCAGCATGATGAATATACATGCGTCACAAAAGACAATAACAAAGTTCGGGGCAAGAGCGGACCCAGGATTTTTTTCTGAGGAGGGAACAAATTTGCTGTGGTGAAATGTCCACTCACAGAAGGCACACAAAAATCCATCGACAGTCCAGAGCTTACACTTTACCGGAATACGTCAGCTGCATCTTCTTCTTTAGACGAGAAGTCCACTAAGGAACTCGGGGCAAAGTAGATTATGTAATCCCAGGGACTAGATTATGAAGACCGAGAGAAATGAAGATGAGCTATCTAAATGTCACATATCTTTTACATTGGGCCCCAAATATTATGATTGCTAACGTGGATATAGGATCTCTACTGCACCTCGGATCTGGAATTCCGAATGAGTAAAAATTATTTTATTATTCTGGATTGTAACGCGGCGGGGGCAGGAGACACGTCTTGGATATTAAGATGACAGAAGACACCCACTCTGAATGAATATCCAGTGACTTTTTTTTAATAGCCTTTAAATGTTAGAATATGAGAACGCTACACAGCATAAAAATACTTTTAAAATTACTAAATCGAAACCGCGAGCCGAGCATTTAATTAATTTTATGATTCTATTGTAAAATTAATTATTATTTACCACAATAGAGACTTCGATCATTAGAGCTGTTCAGTGCGAGTAGTAGTTGGTTAGCTTGTATCGTCACGCAAGACGAGGCTAGACTACCCATTGTTTCTATTGTTATCATCGCTACAAAAAATTTATCAATTTCCTTCTATCTTTCATTTTGTCATTAGCTAGTTAATTAGTTTCAGAACTATTTTCGAGGAAATTGAAAGAACTACATCTACAGATTGTAGAAGCTAGACTGCTAGAAGTCTAGGCTCCGATTTTTACGTACTTCGACATATGTCTACACTCGACTTATTTAGCAATACAAATAATAAATATTTAAAAAAAAGTAATTATGTCCCAGAACTAAATCTGTCTACCACTCAAGACACTGCTTATAATAGTGATGGCAATTGTTTGTTAGCTAAGAAGTGTTGTTGATGTCAGCTGTTTAAGTGTCCGCCATTATGTTTTTCAGTCAGATATTTCTTTATGTCGAATAGATGTCGAAGAACACGAGAATCGGGGCACTGATATTTAGTATTTGTACCTACTACCTATATCAATTTACAACTGAGTTACCACAGACCTGTGTGTATCATAAAATATTACCTACAATACATCCAATCAAATGCTAAAAAAAACATATTAAAAGGTGGCGTTACTACAAAGTATCATAATTCAAAACATGGTACGTAATCCTTTTAAAGAAGGTAAAGTAATGTCCCGAGCCTCGTTTAATATTCAACAGGGTGCACCGCCAAGGTTTTACACGACGGAAAATTTACTCGTACGTGCCTCGGAATAACAAGTCCGAGCTCTAGTTTCAGTTATTGTGAAAGTTGTAAAACGGCAAAATTAATAATGCTATCGAGGAAACTTTGTTCCATAACAAAGGCGAGGAAAATGTTTTTCCGTGTGGCCCTTTGTATAACATGTTGTCCGAAAGTTCATCATATAAAATGTTTAAATTGGAATCTGATGTTAGGCTATTTTTCAAAATCTTCTAAGACCATTATGAAGTAGGTACCCGATATTTACCGATCTATACATGCAAGTCTACACATAAAATAGCAAAACGTCCTAATTTTTTTTTTTTTTAAGGGGAACTAAGCCCATACAGCCATTTTCTTTAGTAAATGATTTCTGAATTTATGATGGATGATAATGATGATGATGAATGGAAACGTCGGGAAAATCCTCAAGAACAAGTGTAAAGTTAGTCAAAATTAAAAATAATTGCAGAAACAACTTACATGGGCCCATGAAGAGATCGTATTCCGGCTAAAGTTTTACTCAGCTTACCTGCGTATAAAACCATGCACACGCACTAGATTCACATCACAAGTAGTCAAAATATAACTTATCTACCAGAAAACATCACTTTACAGACACATGCTAGCCATTTACAAATAATTTTTGATTTTCACAAGAAAATTACACCTGCACCTTTCCAGCTTTTCCCGCCGAATCCAAAACGTCCTAAGCCTCTTCAAGGATTTTTAAACCGTTTCGGATACACGCACCGCCTCTTATAGTAGGTAAGTAACTAAAGAATCATGTCCTCAAGCTTCGGTCAAATAGTTTTCTAAGCTTGTACCACATAAAGGCTTAGGTACCGATACCTAACCGACCAAAGTTTGTTATTTTCTAAGAACATATTTTTGTAAAGCCGTGCGCTCTTTATAGCGCAAACATATCATTTCTATAACGACACCGCTATATCACGGCACCGCTATCCTAGGTGAGACACATTTAGACATGTGAAATATCCTCGTAACTGCCATTTACATAGATACAATCTTAACATTATACCACAACTATATTATTTTATTTTAAAACCATTTATCCACGTACAAAGTGTCTCAGCGTCAGAGTATAAATGAAGGCAAATTAATATTAATTGAATTTTAGATGAATTTCCCTGTTCCGTGGGCGCTACATTGTATACCGACACGTAGTGGGGTATTTCTAAAGCAAATATGTTACGAACATTAATGAATTTAAATGTGTTGTATTTTCCGCTTTAAAGCTTCCTAAAATCAAAACAATTCGCGGAAAATGAACGCCACGTAAACCGTAACATCGAGCCGTGAAAATGCCTTTGATTTGTTTTATTAAAGCTTAAAGCTATACGTTGCTTATTTATTACGAAGTCCACATTTATTTACGACTTATTTGGTTGCCAATTATGTACATGATTATGTATTTAATGCAAAAAGCCAAATGTCGGCATTATTGAATAAAAGTATTTACATCGTATATTTCAATAAGTACCGACTTACAACGTCATAAAACATAATTGCACCTCTCTGTTCGTCCATTGACTCGAAAACAAGTAAACTAATTTTGTGAATGCCAGCACTTTATCCCGATTCAATTTGTTAAAGTTTCACTGCTCCCTTCACGTCTATCGCAATTAATACTTAAATTTAAGTTATGGAGACATATATAAAATAGCCTCTACCTTTAAGCGAGAAAAGTAATTTTCATTTAATTTAATAGATACAATTAAATTTACACTAGAACGCTGTTATCCTAAATGCTTGGTTATCACTTACTACCGCCCATTCCGAACCATTTTAATCAAATTATAAGTCTGAAAAATTGACGATCACTTTTGTATAAATAAAATGCACGAGGCAGTTAAATAATCAATTAATTGGAACACATGACGGCTAATTTGTTTTTAAATTATATACATGCATACATACATATAATCACGCCTTTATCCCTTACGGGGTAGGCAGAGCACCAACCACATGGTGCCACTTCTGACCAATTTAAATTATATGCATTACAATAATAAAAAAATCTATTAAAAAAATTAGAAAAGTCGTAATTTACTGCTAGTACAATAAACAGCTCTCACAATAGTCTACGATATACGAGTAATAAAACAACGTAATAGAAATTTACATTACCCTTCAAAAGAACTCCGCACTTTTCGTCGAAAATTCACGAACTTTATTTAACACTTGGCTTCTATGAATTTCATTAACGGAAAAGTGTACTTACAGAAGAGAAGATGCAAAAAATAATAAGGAAAATAGATCCTCTTTTTTAACAAGGGTAGCTGTGTTAACTAATTCACCGTGATTTTAAAATGAAATTATTTATTAATTGTAATTTGTTCCTGCAATTCATCAATTGTAAGAAACGTAACTCGTATCACTTTTAAAAACTGGCGGTAGGTTGGTACTATAACAAAACGCGCCCAAAGTTAGACAATGTTTGAAAAAGACATTTGACAGCTAAATATATGCTGTGTTATTACAAAAGAGCGCCTAACTCAGGGATTTGGTGTCTCCTCTGCCTAACTCAGGGATTTGGTATCTTTCTATGGCCTAGCTCGATTTAAATATGACATTTGTCAACAAAATGGTATATCTGCCAAATTTAAAAAATGTTTAAATTTTTTTGTAATAACACGGTTGGAATGTTGGAATATCTGTCAAAATTAGATAATTTTCAGCTTAGACAATGTTCTTCTGATATTCTGAGAAATTCTCAGAATATCAGACGTTAAGCTACCTACTTTATCCCGTAATAATTGTATCCACAGAAAAAAACACCCTTGTTGGACGGTGATCGCATACACTAAGTTAGCAGATGGAACGACAGTAACCATAAAAGTTTATTTAACTTTCAATACACCGTGAAATTGGTTTTAGAATCTACGGGCTTTTTACTTTTTATGCTTTCCAGTGGTTATTATAACTTACATTGTTCTATTTTATAAAAGTGGTATTTTATTTATTTTATTATACACATAGTTCGGTGGATAATATAATAAAGAATTAAAAAACTTAAAACAAGAACATTTACAAAAGTTATTTCCTAAAGATTATTCGTACGTAATTTTTTTTTTTTATATGTCCATGAGGAGGTAAAGTGTAATCAATTTTCGATTAATTGAAACATTTTCGTCATTATTCACGGATACTAGTTTTAGATCGCAACAAACTAAATCTAAGTTAAAGAGTAACGTACGAAGCATTACTTGTAGTGTAAAGTGAATGTACATTATAGAGTCGCAACATTTTAGAACACAGATCCATTCCCGACATTTTCCAATCAATTGGATTGCCATCATTGAGCCGAGCTCCACTGTACGATACAAACTTGATACACGTCCTATACAGGGTGTAACAAAAGGTGTATATTAAGCGAGAAGCTATAAATATTGAATATATGAATACACTATTAGAGCCAACGGCGGATCCAGGGGGGGGGTCATGGGGGTCATGACCCCCCCCTGAGCTGGTTCCAGGACTTAGGTGGACGACTAATTGAACACAATGATTTTATTTATATATTTTGTCACCATACAGATTTTATGTAACTACATACCTACCTTTAATATTTAATTAATTTAATATATGTAGTATAATAACTTTGTATGATGGCAAACGTTTGGGAACGAGCACAATTTTACCGCGCCACACTTGTGTCAGCTACGTAACGTCTAGCACAGGGCTGACAGATCGTATAATTGAATACAAAATATATATAATCAGACAGTGTATTGTATCCTTGATCATTTCGTATAATACGATACAAACGCATACGTCATGAAATGGAACGTGAGTTCGTCTCTTGCTTTTCTCGAAGTTGTTCGCTCACTCTAGTAGGATAAACTTAGATGTGACGCCCGCAGAAGGCTGCCATCCATAAAACCCGGACACTTTTTATGTCAGGGGAAATCTGATTAACTTGATAGATGGATATGTTTTGCAATTACGATATTTTATAGTAAAAAAAAAATTTTGGTGAATCAAGTGAAGCCGCCCTACTCCGTGTAGCGGATGCAGAAGAGAACCATAATCGAATGCAAAATCCTAGAACGCGATATCGAAGTTTCTTACAATGTTTGGAATATATACATGGGCCAAACAACGACTAGTAGCCCGGTGGAGCCGGAAGCGCTTCCCTTTTCACCAACCCCACATTGGTGACACCTGTGAACTGGACATACGCAACCTTCAGTCTTCAGGAACTTCACCATCATCGCAGCACTCCGCAGCAAAAGTATCACACAACAGCATCACCTTTCCTCTTCTTCCACGACAGCAGCAGCAGCACGCCAGTAGCCAGCAGATTCATAAGAAGCTGCCATGACAGCTTCCTGGACCTGTTAGCAACGCACGCACGCAACGGCATCACGGAACAACATGATCCCATTCCACGCGCAGACCAGAACACATCAGCCGCATCACGTTCCTAGTCGCCTCAAAGACCAGAACGCATCGCCGCAACACGTTCCCAGTCGACTCACCGACCAGAACGCATCTCTCCTGCACGCTCGTCGCAACACTTACCGGTCGACTCACTGACCCGAATGCATACTTATGAGAATACACGCTGGGTGCTGCCGAAGACATATCGACCTCCGGTCTGGAAGGGGAGAAATGTAGCGGAGCCATCTATCGAATGCAGGAGAGAACCACAATCTAATGCAAACTCCTAGAACGCGATATCGAAGTTTCTTACAATGATTGGAATATATACATGGGCCAAACAACGACTAGTGGCCCAGTGGGGCCGGAAGCGCTGCCCTTTTCACCACACCCACACTCCGCGCATCCTGCTCTATGTATTAGGGACGTAGCTGCGCCGCGTCAGCCGTACCTACCTCACAATAATACGGGCCCTCTGGCCTAACACAAAATTCTTGTGTGAGAATAATAAAATATAATAGTAAAAATGCTATTTTTTACAAAGAAATAATCGAAGCTTTAATAGTAGAAAATGGCTAATAATTGTCGTTCGCTATACCTGCATCAGCATTACCATGATGCATTAGCGATCGTCACAAATTCTCGATAGAGCCTGCATTTTCGAGAAATAAATGGCAACAGTGTGCAAAAAAACCCTAAAAATATTGCGCTCGCTACGCTCGCGCTATAATATTTTCTTTGTACATTTTTTACACATTCAGTGCTGGCGACTACTTATTACACTAAACTATTACACTATTTTAAAGGCGTAAATTTTTGAGTGTGTAGGTATGTTTCTTACTTCTTCACGTCTACAAACGGATGGAGCGATTTTAATAAAATTTTGTATGGAGTTAGTTGACACCCTGGATTAACACATATGCTGTTTTTTCTGCAGTTAAGTTTTTCAAGTGTACAATATAGAATAAATATTTTTGAGTACAGTACTTACGCACATTAATAAAATACCTACTTTTTACTTGTATCTATTGTTATCAAAATTAAATTATAAGTTTTTGACTTGACCACGACTATGTGACCCCCTCCTGGCGCCAAAGCTGGATCCGCCCTTGATTAGAGCATCTCTATACAAAATTTGAGACTCGAAATCACATGTTCATTTTCCGCAATTCTATAGTAGGCAATTCTTCATACTATTTGGAAAAGTAAACATGTGATTTCGAGTCTCATGTATATAAATTCTCTAAAAATTGACTATATTCATACATTTTGCTCAACATACCCCTTTTGATACAGCCTGTATAGTACATGGACGTGCATGTATCGGGAAACATGGAACTATACATATAAGACGCACGTACGTACACGAGTGTACTGTACCGATGCTAGGGCTGCGTCCTGTTTTCAATACTTAATTATTTTCCCGGATAGAGAAATAAACAATCCGACGCGCGGCGATTCCCAAAGATATTGGGCAAATTCGCGCTATTCACCTTCCTGACTATTTTAAATCCCACATGGTAAGGACCTCTGTCGTTTTTCGAGCACATACAGCAACACACATTTTATAAATAAAAAAAAACATAATATATTTCACTCTCACGACTAGTTCTTGCGTAGTCTGGTAAAAATGTTAATTGAAGCAATTTAGAATGAAGCCTTCTCATCCGGGATAGTACTTGTTCATTCATGAGCTGTCGACGACGCTTATATAAGTTTTATAGTACCTATACAGGGTGTAACAAAAAGGGTATGTTAAGCGAAAAGCTATGTAAATAGCCCACTATAAAGAACCTATCTACAAAATTTGAGATCCGAAATCACATGTTTATTTTTCCCGATAGTATGGAGAATTTTTAAATCTCTCAGGAATTTTCATACAATCTTGAAAAATAAAAATGTGATTTCGTGTTTCAAATTTTGGAAATAGGTTCTCTATAGTAGGCTATTTATACAGCTTTTCGCTTAACATACCCTTTCTGTTACACCCTGTATATCTGCATAGTTTTTAACATATAAAAAAAATCTCATCGCTTGATTTTTTTCCGTTTCTTTAACGTAATTATTTATCGTGAGTTAGATTTTTTCTATGCTGCTCTGGGAGTGAAAAAAAACCTATAATACTACAGCTGTTTCTCTTCCCGGGCATACTGTTCAAGTCAGTAGAGGGACAAGCAAGAGGGTCTTGGTGTTTTGTAGGCGATGGGCTGTCCACCTGTCACTACTAACCGAACTTGTACATCTCAACTCTACCCACAAAATTGGTCAGAAGTGGCACCATGTGGTTCTATGGGCCCTTGGTGCTCTGCCTACCCCGTAAGGGATAAAGGCGTGATTATATGTATGTATATATGTAGATTTTTATAGTAAATTTAAAAAAGTAATTAGGCTGAGTCTGTATTTTACCTCCATAGATGTTTTTATTTCTTTTTTATCTCTACCCTCTTTTCCGTTTTATTACTCTATACTCGTACGTCTTTCGAATCGCTACTTAGAAAGCGTTTATTGTTCACTACACCTGCCGTAACTTTTCTCGCTACTGCATAATCATGCTTTTTCTCTTACGTAAAAAAAATATTATTACAAAACTATTTTCAAGGTATATATTACTCAAGGTACTGTACAGAATTCGAAACAATGATTTACACACACTCATATAGTTAAATATACCAATTCTACGTTACACAAAACGTACCCATAATATTAGAATTATTTAATCAAACAAGTGGACAACCCTAAGCAATGTCATAGCATGTACACGATATTACGAAACTAGCGCTCAGTTCACCTCTCTCAAATATTTGCGGCGTGTAATGCATTTGGGAAAATAGCTCAGTTAACCCGTACGCTTCCGCGTTGAATTTCGATCGTAAATTCCTACAGAATAGAGACCAATTTCATAAAATGTTTTAAATTTTAATAAGAAACCCTCTCATGAAAAACTCATCGTATTTTGGATGATGATTTACATAGCCGTCATGAATAATGCATGGAGTTTTATTCAAATGAGATTTTCCATAGATATCATCTAATAGCAATGAAATGAGAAACCAGCATTAAAATTTATCTATACAGACCTTATTCGGTTTAAAATGTTTGGTGGAAAACATTTTTACCTATAAAAAAGTTTTTTAGCTATCCATATAACGTTATAGAGAAAAGAGATAAAACTTTTTAAAGATCGTTTGTCTACGCCGCCGTAGCGACTACGAATGCATTACTACGAACCGTAGAAGCTACAGCGCGTAGTCGCGCCGTAGCACGGCAAAGTTTAGTGCCTTGTTTTCCACTATTCATCTTTATCACTTGTTTGTTCTCCCTTCCATCTCATCTCAATAGGCGACAGAAATGTGGGAGGAGGGAATCAATGGTCCCGAACAGCTAACCCATATACATAAATTATAGCCCTATGCATCTCATTCCTTTGTTTTTTTAGTTTGTTTGTGCCTACCTACGTCACAGGTGAAATAAATTACAATGTAACATTTTTTGTTTACTACAATAAATACGATAACACTGGCAAAACAAAAGAACCATCACGAAAATTGCGACAGAAAACCAAATTTTTGAAAGATAAAAAAAAGTTTTTTAAACTGCAAGTACTACTATACTTTTAAACGTCACAGAACTGAAAAGAAGAGCATAGAGAGAGCATACAGTGGCAAGTGTCGGTGTGCAACAGGGTGTAGCATGCGGGCGTACCTGGTGGCGACAGGCGCGCGCGACGTTCGCGCTCCAACGCCGATGCGCGCGGACTGACGCCGGTCCGACCGCGACGGGGCTGCCAGCGTCGGGAAACCTTTCCCTGGTTCGCTAGTATGACGACCGGATTTGCACTATTAGCCTACTGAGGCGCACATCCTGGGTTCCAACATTAGTTGGGCGGGGAAACAGATAAATAAAACAAACTTTACAACCAATAAACTAAGATATTATTATGCCTTTATGATATTAGATAGGTATGTATGATAACTCTGCTGACTAAGTAATGTTTTACTGCACAATACCAGGTTTAAGGTAAATAATCATCATCAGCCTATTACAGTCCACTGCTGGACGTAGGCCTCCCCCGGGGCACGCCACAAGACTGCCATGGGGGGTATTTGCCCATAGTCACCACGCTGGGCAGGCGGGTTGGTGACCGCAGTTTGTATTTTGGACTATGTTGTCAACACGGGAGGCGCTGCTGCCCACCTCCCGGAAACCCTTAATCGCCTCGTACGATACCCACGGGCAGACATGGGGTGGTACGAATTCTACTCTGCCGGCACCACGCGGCCAAATTTTATAACCCGGAAACCAATATTTGTCTATCAAACACCATTTTTTAGTTAAATTTGTTTAATGGTAGGAGGTATCATTTATCGATGTGAGGATATTTTAATACCGTTGTTTCATACCAGCCATATGTATACAACTTCCTGAATTTCTCATTGGTAATAATCATAATTGCATCCAAATGTTAAAATTGTAGTGGCAAAGAAAAAAAAAGCCAATAAATAAACCCAAACATAAGAAAACGCTTATTTCCGGGCAGTAAGCTGTCGATGGCAACACCGAATCCCCGCGCCCCTGCGACCTGGGCAGCAGAGATGCGGGGACGAGGCAGGGCCGGAAGCAAAGAGCCCCCTGCATCCCACCCACACGATAATGCACCGGGACGCGGCCACTACGCTACTAGTGCCTCTGTGCAGGCAGCAGCGTCGCTAAAGGCCTGCTTTTAACTAACATTTAACGAGAAAATACTTTAGTTCCAATTCCGTCTACCACAGTTAAAACTAGCACGCTCACTGCACAGCCAACAGTGTCGCTAGTGCTGTTATTTGTTATTAACTATAGTAAGAAAAAGCTGTAGTTCCTAATTCATCTACCACAACATTGAAGCTTCCTTCCTGGGGCAGACCTTTTCACCTCTGACGCGCTACACGTACGACCTAGTACTCGTACACAAACTTTGACTTGTTGCTTCCTGCTTCAGCTTTTGATCCATATTTCCAATTGTTGTACGCACGGGGAATATTTCGCAAACATGACTTGCTGTAAGCTCGCCCTACGGGGGTGAGGATCCCTCCTACTTCCTACACAAATGTATTTTAGTGCGAAGTTTTAACATGGGTTCCCGTTTTAACTCGACCTTTGACGCATTATATAGGTACGTTTATTTGTTGCAAACTACTCCATGTGTGTTTATATTATTCGATAAGTAAGATAAGTATGAAGATGCCCATTGTAGCCTACATACATTAGTACTGAGCTCGTGCATATTCATTTCATAGCTTACGCAGTCGACTACTGAATACCACTGAGATATATGGAAATGTCCTGTTAGCTTAACTGTAAGATTTATTACTCAATCACTTCTGTGTTTGAGCGAGTGTGTGTGAATGTAATTAATTAGTACCTAATTATGTATTGCAATGAAATGAGCACAGTAAATAATTATATTGTGTACTGGTGTTATATTGCATAAAATACTACATATCCGAACTAATATTATAAAAGCAAAAGTAAGTTTGTTTGTTAAAAAGACATAGGCTACATTATGTAGTCTTATAGACAAAGTCTGCACGTAGTTACATAAAACCTATACAAAGATATTCCGAGAGATTCTCTCTTGTTTTTAAATAAGAGCATACCTACGTAAGGCTGAAAACGATTATTAAAGCAATTACAACTGGGCGTGAGCTTATAAATATAAAGTAACCGTTGTTGCACGACATCCTGCCTTTTACGGGGAACTTACACGGTCGATATTCCTCTTTCTCTCACGCACTGTGTTTCAAATCTACATTATTTTCTTTATACGACGTTCGTTACGAGGTAATTGTGTGCTTTTGATATGGGTCCATTAATTTTTTGTCTAAATTACTTTATTGCATGTTTTACAATAACTAAACTGACGCTTAACTTTAAAAATTGTATTTAATATGCACATAGATTAATGATAATCAAGATAAAATATGGGTATTAAAATATGAGCCTTCGTTGGAAGGATTTAGAGTAAAAATTAAGTTATACTGAACCTTTATACCAAATGATTTATAATTATACTAGTGGACGCCCGCGACTTCGTCCGCGTGGAAATTGAATTGTAGCTTATATGACACGTTTGTCGGTTTACCATAGCAGTGCCATCTATTGATTACTTACTCAATCCAGTCGAAAATTATCGACATCTGTTAGAATCTTTTGGAGTTAACAGATAATTATGACTGTCAATTAATTATAGACAAATAATTTGCAATGAAATAAAATTGCGACTATAATTAAAGATCTAAGCTATCCTATCTCTCAAGTTGGACCAGACTGCTCACGGTATGCCAATTTAATTTAAAATCGGTTAAGTAGTTTAGGAGTCCATCGCGGACAAACATCGTGACAGGAGATTTATATATATTAAGAAGATAAACTAGAAATATTGTTGACTTTGTACGTAAATTATGATGGTAGAAGAATACATAATAAACACTTTAAAATCAGTTTGTACTAGCTTTTTAATCTATATTCTATCTATATCTTCTATATCTATATGATCTTATGTTACATATAATAAAATTGTAACGGATCGATGTTTTTGCACGCTAATCTCAGAAACGACTGGACCGATTTCGATGCAGTTTTCAGGAATATATTTTAATAGATCCCACTTAACATATAGGCTACTTTTTACCACAGAAAGTTTTTATTCTGGATATTTCGACATTTTGTTTTTAAAAATTAAAACTAGATCAAATATTACGTATTACGAATTGTAAAAATGACTACATCTCTTTACATAGGGAAGTATCTAACAGGCTTAAAAACAAATTCATTAGAACAGGTGGTTAGATAGAAACAAAATCCAGCCCAAGTTCGTCTTTAAATTTTTCAAACAGATTCAATAAATTAAACTGTGGGAAACATGGCGGGTAAAGTTTTATTATTGAGTCTGCCAAACTTGAAAGTTTTTAAATTTCATTGTGCCTAAGTTAGGGGAAGTTGGGGGAAATCAAGTTTTGTCAAATAACTTCGCGGAATGCTAACTTGCCATTATAATAGACTGAAGTTTCCGATTCGATGTGACAGGAATTTATTTCTTACCTATTATTTTCCCCCTACATTCTTTATAGTCGCCAAATATGTTCGCCATTTAGTGACTGTATATCACCAGCTTGGCTAGCATCCTAAAACTGTAAAATCACACAGCCACGTTTAGTATAACGGGGTCAGATGTAAAACACTATTTATTTATAACAAAAACAACATCATTCTGTTAGTAAATACCAAAGTTACAGGAATTTAAAAGTTTTAAAAGGGTAAAACATAGGTACAATTTTAGCCATATTTTGAATTATCTCATTGATTTAATAAATATTTTATTAATATCTGCACCTATTAATAAACAATTTTTATTGACAACAATAAACAAATTATAAAATATTACGTTTATAAAATAAGATTGCATTTTTTCCCCATACTAATTTGAGACGGTTGTCTACTATGACGTCAAAGTCTTTGCCATTTTAGTATGGAGCAAACGGAGCGTTTCAAAAACATTTTGCCGGCTCGTATTTTTAAAATTGCTGTAAATCCATAACTGTTAAAGTTAGATATGCCATTCCAAGGGCAAACTGTATTCATTTTTTACGTAGAATATAAAAATGAAATAAAAAAAATCATGCATATACCCTATTACATTACCTTAGGTATATTTATATAACTCGTAGCTTCAAAAATCAAGCCACACAGGTAGACTCATGGAGTAGGAAATGAAAGTTGACTCGAAAGGGAAATGGGAAACCGTTGGATGCTGACAACTTAGTCAAATAGAAAATTAAATTTTCCGCTAGACTTCCATTCCTAATAATGGTAAAAGAACGTTTTATTCACCGAAATAATTCCAGTTAAAATGGAACTCTATGGAGGTGATAACTGATCCGACTAAAACCTTGCATTAAGTCTAGTTCCAGAATCGACACTAAGTATATAATTATAGCGTTAACCTTAGGCATAGGTACATTCATACAGACAAACAAAAGTTTACAAACATTGTTCAAAAATCAAAAATGTACCGTTACCGGACCAAGACATCGCGCAATTCACATCCCACCCATCTTATAGCAAGTCCCCTGTGAACTCAGTGAATTACAGATATTATGTCATGTTTCTACGAATCCTTATGACGACTGACGAGTGATCGATAGCCGTAGATTTCTGTCGGTCTACATCATATTACTCGGCAGTGCGGCGGCGGTAGGTACAATTTGTAGAGCTTTTCTTTCTTTACAAAAAATATATAAATTATAAACTTATTTATCATCGTATTTATAACCTTGTTAGTAAGGTGAAAGCAACAGAAAGTCGCGGTTCTCAGTGTTTGCTGATCCTTACATCCTTAATATCAATTAATAACGTTATCAGTGATAACAGCATGACACGTTAAGCTAAAGCCCATTTTATTTCGGGATTATTGAGGTTACACGGCGTAATCAGAGTAACTTACACCAAGATAACAATATAAAACGATTGTGTAGAAGGTAATGATTAAGAGTCGAGTACTTCCGCTTTTATTCTTCCCGTGGAAACCATCAATATAAAACTTGTAAGATCTATACACCCCACTGCAATAATCAGTGTGAAAATCCCAAATAAGGCCTTGCAACGTGAATTTGTCAGTGGAACCTACATAATATTTTTTACAAACGTAGAAGTCTCTTTCACGCAAAAATTACTTAACGAATTTTGATGAAACTTGGCAGTTTTATAGGTTTATACATCAGGTCAAATCGAACCTACTACATGTTGTTTCAAAACGCTTATTGTAGGACTCTATAAAAGCACACGACAAAACTTCGTAATTTCTAATTGATGTTAAAACTACTGAAAAAAGGATCCCAGTGATTCCGAGTCCACAATGTTTGCACAGCGGTAATGCGTCTATTGTTTTATCCTCAATGAGGCTCTATTTCTCCACTTATTCCAAGCCTTATTTATATTGGTCACACGTCAAGTTTAGACAGAGAGCGTAGGTTCAACCTCAGTACGGGCCTGTACCTCTGAATTAATTTTATGTACAGGTTTTAACAAAAAATGTCACTTAGCTAATACCCGAGGAGGATTAGCGTCAGGCAGGCAGCCGGCTATAAATCGAATGCAATTTGACCCTTGGCAATATGAGTTTCGAAAGAAACCATATAGCGCCACCCCATAAATAATGTGATAAGGGCAGGACTATGATGATGATTTAGATTGGCCGCGCATTGGTCGTCATACCGCATGCGGGTCTAGTTAGTTACACTTGTAGATAGTATGAACACTTTATTTTCTGAATGGAAAGGAAGATGTATTTCATGCGGCCGAGCATTATCTATTGTGAAGCTCCCAAAGCCTAAGTGTAGGTCATACACCAAAAATGGCTGCCTTTCTACTATGCTACATTACTATGGATGCACTTCATATCCACCAACCCTTATTGACAGCGAATATCACACGCATCCGTAGCAAAGTACAGATGTTCATTAGGCTACATTTGAAGATCCAGATGTAGCCTAAAGCACATACGAGTACCTACATGACAGAATTCTGTCATATTCACTTACCTACATTATAGGCCTACCTATACTACCTATATCGAATGGCGGAGTAATGAAAATATTAAAAAAAATCCAAAGTACTTTAAACTCCGTGAACTTGGGAAGAGCACTTGGTTGGCAGATTGCTACGAACTTGCGTTTGCTTTGTCCGGCACATTTCTTGACTCCCTAAACACAAAATCGAGTTTCCTTTCGGCCCTGAAACTTCAGACATTACGGGTAGCGGAAAACATACTCGTTGTCTCTGTTACTCGTATATCGTGATAAGAAACCTTTCTATCGTAAGGGTCAATACATACCAAGGCCAAGCGGATTGAGGTTTTTTTTCTGAATTTCTCAAAACTTACTAACGCCACAACTATTGACACCTGCGCTTTTTTCTTGGGGCCAAAATCTTGATATTTATTATTTAGCATAATATGAAGATTGAATTTTACTTGTTTTATCTATTCGCTTGCATATGAACAAGTATACACCCGCCCTAAGATACTCGTGTAAAGATAACACGGAGAAAAGAAGATATGAAAGTTTGTTAAGTTTCAACGGGTCGATGTTGACCTCTCCTTTTCTGGGTTGCGTAGGTACCTGGAAAAGGTGACTTGGACCCTAATACTTAAGATTCCGCTGTACGTCTGTCCAGCTGTCTGTGACAAGGCTGTTTCTCATGAACCATAATAGCTAGACAGTTGGAGGTTTTTTTGCTATAGTGTTTCATATACCACAGGTTTTATATATTCACTCTAGGCGAATGCTCTCTATTTAATTGCCGTCCATAATTAACTCAAAGCAATTATTTTTCTACCCATTCCTTACTACAAAGTTAACATTCAATCATATTTATGTAGGTTAGTATTGATATACGGTAATTAATACTGTTCGTACACCTGTACTTTAAAATCCATTGTTGTGTATAATTTGAAATTAATGTTTTCTGCCCCTTACATGTCCCAGAAGTAGGTGAATTGTAATAGGTAACTCTAACATGTAAAATAGCTTGCCTGAGTAAAGAAAACTATATTTCCTATGGTCCATAATACCTATAATAAACACCAATCAGTGCAGATATTATTCGTGACATGTTTCTATTTTTACTGACACCACAGAAGTACAAAGTGATACGATGCCTTCTTATCTAGGTATAGCTCATTCTTCTTTAAAACGCCTCTAACTAGTACTGCTCTTTTTGAATCAAGTAACAGTAATATTGACATTAATGAAAATGTGTTACACCAGCCTTGTTCTGTGTCCGTTTGATTATGACTGCGGTGGGTGGGTCACCCGGCTGCAGTGGGCCCTGTGGGCCACGGTGGGCGCGCAACAGGAGCCGACTGATCAATGAAGACCCCCCCGACCCCCGCCCCTGCGCCACACTTGTTGCGCGCACCAACACTTCCACTTGTAATATGCGTTTCACCGTATAGTTCCGATGAATGATGGCGCTAGTTACTATTTATATGACTCACTGCATACATAAAATGTTAGTTCGGAAATCAGGCATAGGAATTATTGTATGAAACGGACTCTACTTGTTTGTAAGTACGTCATATTTCTTCGAAATTGCACTGGGCTGGGACGTCACAAATAGAGTTAAAGGAAAAAATTACGGCTGTTTGTTTAGGGTTCCGTTGGCTGGGAAAATGGATGACGAATGTCCTTTGTTTGAAAAACGGATTTTTCGATTTGACTGACCGTTTAGGATCTAAGTATATCGATTTAAAGTTACGTAACTACCATTCTCACATATAAGTTTTAGACAGCAGCAAGACGAAAACTTCTTGCTGCCGAGCATGTTGAGCATGTTTCTTGAAGCGTACCTATTAGTAGCTAGGTACTCATAACTAAAAAGTATAAAATAAAAAAAATCATAATTTGAAAAATCCAAAAACCCGACTGCGTAAAAAAGAACCAAACTATGTACATAATAAAAAGACTGAAAAGAAAAATACAAGCACTTAGATGTCCGGTGGTCTAGAATTCTATAATATTATTATGAAATGAATACTATTCAAGAAAAGGATCCATTATCCGACAGCCAAGCTAATATTTCAATGGATCCTGGCTGTTCCGTTGTTATGTTACATCATTAGAACATATTTTATTTTTTCAATAGTATTCATTCCATCTTAGATGAATAATAATATTATAAAATTTTAGACCACCGGACATGATTGTTTTTTCTTTTCAGTTTTTTTTTCTATCTCTATTTACCATATGATAATAATAGAAATATGTAGCAATTCTATGATAAGTTACCTATAGACTCACCTCCGTAGCGTGTCTACGAAACCGTAGCTGTACCGTAACATTACTACGAATCCGGTCACCGTGGTTGCACCGACTACAACGCGTAGTATTGTTATTTTTTTAATTTATGTTTTACGCGATTTGTGATTTCACACTCTTCTTCCATTCCACGAAAAATATTATCTAGGAATTTTATTTCTTTGTATTTTTCATACTTACCTAACTTACCGTTTAATACTTGTTCAATAAATACCCACGTCCGTGTTATTATTACAAAAGAATTTAAAAAAATTTTAAGCTAAACATGTCCTTAATTTGGCAGATATATACCAAATCCCTGGCAGATATGCCATACATTTTGCTGTCAGATGTCATATTTAAGTCTAACTTTAGGCATTCTTTTGTAATAACACCGTTATTATGAATATTTAAATATAATTAGCCATGCAGTGGAAATCGACACAAAGGCATTGTACCTACAGGTACATTACCTTACCTTTCTACAGGTTAGTTCTATTGGCTGAACAAATATATGACGGCGCATGAAATAAATCCTCTATTTATTTAAAATTAAATTCAGTTGATTGTTATTGTTATTTCTAATTGTAGGCATTTTTTATTTTTTATCTACAAAAAAAGTTGTTATTCATCCTCGACGAAATGAGAGCAAACCGTAAATTTCGTAACTTTACGAAAAGCAGCAAGAAAACACAATGTAAACAGCAAATTCCGGCTATCCCGCCGTAATTGAGGGAATAACCTCAGGGATAACGGGATAACATTATATCACAAATGTTACAGCCCTGGATTCCTTTAATTTGTGTTCCCCATAAAATCCTCGGTAAGAACCTCCCGGTGGGGCCGGCTTACAGACGTTTAATCAAGCAGCAAACAACCGAAACGTCATTTATCTTGCTAGGTACCTACTACGGTTAATCTTAAATAACTGATATTAAATTTTATGCGTGATATATAGGTGAGTACGTAATAGGGAATGTAGGTATATTTACTTAATAACTTTACCTACGTGTGTAGATACTAGGGTTGCCACCCGTGCTATATTATATAGTATTGTGCTATATTTCAGTCAATTGTACTATATGTTGTAGAAAAATAATATAGTACGAATAATACTATATTTTCATCGGTAATTCATTTTTCGCGCTTTTTAGTTAACTGTGATTGGAGCGCACCCACAACGTAGCACTGCGATTTGCAGAATGAAATGCATTCACGTTGTTCGTTGCTCACACGTCACGGCAAGTAAACTTATACTTGGCAGTATTGGGCTTAGTTTCCTTAGCCTTTCCCGAAATTACACATGGAAAAATAAATACATGATTACTCAGGGATTACAATGTGTACTTTTTTTTTTTTTTCTTCAATTACCTTATAGTAGGTACTATATTTTTGCAATGTTTTGAAAAAAAAAACTATTTTACTTTCAAAAAAAGGTGGCAACCCTAGTAGATACCTATAACTACTACTGACTTTTTGGCGGGAAAGTCGAAGAGGGCGGACTATTTAAATTATTGTAAAAGTTTTAAAATAAATATTTACGATATTACTGAGCATAATGGAGACAGAGTCGGGAGGAGATGAAGATATAAGGACTCCGCGAAAGCGGAGATTTTTGCGAGCAGCAGAGACAAATTCTAATGATCAAGATAAGTACAAACCATACCTTAGTTCAACTTATAAACGGGTATATCCCGATACTCTTAATAACGGAGGCTCATATGCAGTTTTCGTAGAAAGCGAAGACCCTGAAGTAATGCTGGGTAACAAGGATCCATGCACGGTCCAGTCTATGTTTGCCCAATTTATAAAAGGTCACTATGAAATGGTCAGGGCGAATGCCCGTAAAATCCAAATTAACTTTAAACAAGCCAGTGCGGCCAATGACTTTCTTAACAATGAAAAATTACTGAAAATTAACCATCTAAGGTCATACATACCGGCTTCATTTGTGGAAAAAATAGGGGTAGTGCAGCATGTTTCTACAGATATTAGCACCGAGGATTTGTACAGAAAGCTGTCCTGTGAATGCGACATAGTCGCTGTTAGGAGGTTCATGAAAAGGGACCCAGATGGTATACTCAAACCACTAAGAACTATTTCCGTAACATTTGTTACTAATGTATTGCCTGAATATGTATATTTAGATCGGTGGCGTATTAAAGTTAAAACATACATTCCACCAGTCAGACAATGTTTCAAATGTCTGAAATTTAATCACACGGCTAGAATATGCAGAAATGAGCAAATATGTTCAAAATGTGCAGGTGACCACTCCTACAAAGACTGCGACAAAATTGAGTTAAAGTGCAGTAATTGTGGTGGTGCTCATCTAGCCATTTCAAAGACCTGTCCAGTGAAAGAGGCCAAAATAAATAGTCAAAAACTTTCCTATGCTAAAATTGCAAGCAAATCTAGTGTGGGCAATATAAATCTATCCAATTTTCCAGCATTAATAAATAAAAAACAAGACACACCTAAACCTATAACTACATACAATCCACACACATCAAACATCATTAGCAGTCAAAATAAAAAATCTGTTCATATTAGCAATAGTGATATCATCCAGAATGATAACATAATTAATGCCATTATAAAGACTTTAGTTGTATTGGGGAATGCGACAGATAACATACCGAAAACTACATCAACAATAAGAGAGATATTTTTAAAAAACTTAAATAATAATAATGGATAGAATAATTAAAATAGTTCAACATAACATGCAGAGCTTCAACAGAAAACAACCCCTTTTAAAGTCATTTCTGGATGATAACAGTATTGACATTTACTTAATAAATGAAACATGGTTTACATCTAGAAAGATTACAATCAACTTAAATGGATACAACATAATTTACAAAAATTCAAAAAACATACATGGTGGAGTTGGCATTCTTATTAAAAATACATTGAAATACAAAATTATAGATACAATTTTTCATGAAGATATCCAATCAATTGCAATATCCATAGAAACGCAGGCTGGTCCTCTCTCTATTTTATGTTTATATTGTCCACCTAGAAATAAGTTTAATATTAGTAAATTAAGAAATATATTAAACAATATACCTAAACCCTGTTTCATAGCAGGCAATTTAAATGCACATCACATTGCATTCGGTTGTGATATAACAAAACCCAGAGGTACTTCAATATACAATTTATTGGATGAGCTAGATTTGTGCATTCTAAATACAGGTATGCCTACCACAGTGCAGGGACCAAAACGTAAAGCATCAGCTATTGATGTTGCATTTGCTAGCCCAGTCATCGCTCCTCTATGTGAGTGGTATGTTGGCAATGACCCTATGGGAAGCGATCACTATCCAACTTTTACTAACATCAACATATCACCTTCTAGATACAAATGTAATGAACATATTGAAAAATATTTGTTTCACAAAGCAGATTGGAATAAATATTATTTTGAGTCTAAACAGAATACAGAAAACTTTGTATTAGATGTTAGTAAACCTTTGGAACTATATCACAAATTCTGTGAGTTATTATCTCAGATAAGGAATTCATGCATACCTTTATACCAACGCACAGGCAAACATGTCAGCAAAATACCAGCTCCATGGTGGAATGAGGACTGTGCTGTAGCTGTAAAAAATTCAAAAGATGCATTATTATATTATAGGACACATTTTACAACAGAGGCATTTATAAATTATAAACGACTAGATGCTTTAAAAAAGAGAACCTTGAAGGAGGCTAAAACAAATAGCTGGAAAAATTTGTGCACATCTCTAAATAGGTATACACCTGTAGCTACTATTTGGAATTATATTCGTAAGTTTAAGCGCATTAATACTTCTAGAAATGTATATAAAAATGACACATGGATACCAAACTTTATGCAAAAATTATCACAAGCACCAAATCAGGATAGCACTAATAATTTAAACAATATATTTGATACTAATAACATTAGTGAAACTGGGAATCTAATCTTAAAGCCTTTTGAATTTGATGAATTTTGTATAGCACTGGATACCAGGAAGAACACTACTCCAGGGCTTGATAACTTTCCATATATAATGATAAAAAAACTTCATATTACCTGCAAAAAGTTACTATTGAATATTCTCAACTTACTATGGGTAAATCAAATAGTACCTGAATCCTGGAAAACACAATGTATTATACCAATTTTAAAACCAGATAAACCTGTAGAAGATCATAACTCATATAGACCAATATCTCTTACTTCATGTATAGGCAAACTTTTAGAACAGATGATAAAATTACGATTAGACTATTATGTAGAAAAGCATAACCTGATACCCACCTGTCAATTTGGTTTCCGTAAGGGGAAAAGTGCATCTGAAAGCTTTGTCTCATTTGTGTCCGATATGAAAAACTGTCTTCTATCTCACTCTTCTGCAGTTTGTGTCTTTCTTGATGTCCAGGGTGCATATGACAATGTCAATATACATCAGTTGGTGCAGGTATTGCATGAGCTTGGTATACCTGGAAAGTTGTTAAAATGGATTTATAATTTCTCTGTTGATAGGGTCCTTTATGTCAAATATAATAATATATTGAATGGTCCAAAAAGAACATGTAAAGGCCTAATGCAGGGTTCATCTTTGTCACCTTTACTTTACAACTTGTATACATCACAAATATTAAAATATGTCACCACTGATGTTAAAATACTGCAATTTGCTGATGACATCCTATTATATAGTCAGAATAGACTAGTTAACATAGCCCAAAACAGATTAAACTTGGCTCTAGAACAATTACACTTTTATTACAATCAACAACTTAAATTAAACATAAATAGTGAAAAGAGTTCTGTTTTGGTAATCGGTAATGATGTAAATGTAAATATTGTGTATAATAATGTAAATATCCCACAAGTCAGTGAGAAAAAGTTTTTGGGTGTAATACTTGACAGTAAAATCAAACTTACAAGTCACATAAAGTATATAAGTTGCAATGCTATGAAAGGGTTAAACATTATGAGATGCCTTGCAGGTACTTTTTGGGGTGCAGACCCAAAAACATTAAGTATTATTTACAAGTCACTAGTCCGTAGTCATTTTGACTATAGCTGCTTGGCATACATCAATGCAAATCCCTCTCTACTTAGGAAACTAGATGTTATACAAAATATTGCCCTTCGTATTATCAGTGGAGGTATGAAAACCACTCCAATAAACTCTATGGAGGTAGAGACATGCATATCTCCATTATCAATTAGAAGATTGAGCATGGCACAAAAGTTTTGTATAAAAGCCATAGCATGTGGTAATCTAAATGTATTAGACCGATTGTCCTTACCTCAATGTTTGACCAACACACTATCACCACCTTATGTTGGGCCATTAGATATTATCTCAGGTAGATTACCTGAAATGAATGTAATTATGTATAGTGTAAATAAACTTTTTTTGAATATGTATAAAAGTAGCATTTGGCCCATTTATATGTGTAATTATAATGCATTAGTCTTGAACACATTTGTATTAGATACAGCTAAAGTGGATAATAATAATATATTTTTAGAGTACTTGTCACATAAACAAACATTTTATAAAATTTACACAGATGGTTCAAAAACAGAAAATAATGTCTCATCAGCTTATTATGATCCACAGAAGCATCTCACTAAATGTTTTCAGTTAAATGAGTATTGCAGTATTTTCAGTGCAGAAGCCTATGCTATCTATAGAGCATTAATTTATGCGCAAGATATGCACATAAGCAAATTGCTTATCATATCTGATTCCTTGAGTGTGTTACTGGCTATTAGGAGTGACACCTTGTCTTTTAAAACTAATTATATAATTTATAATATTAAAAATATATTGTACTTAATACATATTCAGGGCAATACAGTAGAGTTTAAGTGGGTACCATCTCATAAAGGCATTAAGGGTAATGAAATAGTGGATGCAGTAGCTACTGGTCATTATGATGAAGACCACAGAAACATACTGAAAGTGCCCTTTACAGATTATTATGCTGTACTCACAAAAGACAGTAAACAGCTGTGGAAGGAATACTGGTCTGAAACAGTTAAAGAAAAAGGCAAATGGTATGCAGCAATACAAGAAGTAACCCCTTTGAAGCCATGGTATAGCAAGACCAAAAGATGTACAGAAAGAAAATTCATTACTGTCATAAACCGGCTGAGATTCGGGCATTGCAAGACTCCTGCGCACTTACACAGAATGAATATAATAACCAGTGCTGCTTGTACTTACTGTAATGCAGAGATTGCTGATGTTGACCATATTGTATTCGCTTGCCCAAAGTTCAACCTGATTAGGATTTCACTTGCTGCTGAAATTTCATCTGTTGCGGATTCAATGAAAATTAAAGAAATACCCCGCCAGATTCAAGAATTGTTAAAGTTTCCGTGTTTTTTCCTACCAATCTTCAAGTACATTGCAGCCACTGTTGGTGAAATTTGATTGGCACTCGCTATGAAAATTGAAAATAGGTGTTAGAAAAGTGGAGTGAAAGTGGAGTGTATCTTTTAAGTGTAAATAGTGTAATTTAAACAACTTTATTAACTGTTCTAACAAGAAATTTGTATAATTGATTTCGGCCTAAGGACTTGTATCCAGGTCAGCAAACTTTAATAAAAAAAAAAAAAAAAACCTATAACTACTATTTACTAATATCCCTAATTTAATTTCAATGATGATGCATATTTGTAGTAAGTACAGTTACAGTTCAAAATTATAATAAGATGCAATATTTATGTCCTGTATACATACATACTTAAATTGGTCAAATTAATTTCTACCCATGATTTTGATACCTGTGATGTGGGTGCGAATGGCGGGCCTAATGAAGGCCTCTTTCCCCGCTCATATCTTCCTGCCCTGCCCCCCCTAGCATGACCGCGCATCGTGGATATCGTATTGTACGATATTGTATCGTCTCCTTAGATGAAAACAAAATAGCGGAAGATAGGGCACGTCCTTAAAATCGTCAACTAGAAATTAGGCATGTTTTGATATTTTACACTCATTGAGGATTTTCCTGACGTTCATCAACAATTCAGAAATCATTTACGAAAGACAATGACTGTATGGGCAGAGTTCCCTTTGCCTTTCCTTCGGGATAAACAACAAAAAAAATCAAACATGCCGAACAGCCGGGCCTGAGGCCAAGCCTAGGCCGAGCCGAGCCGAACTAACTTTTCTTGACTTCTCATCCTATTTCCTCATTTTTTAAAAGTCAGAACAAAATTAATACCACATAACGGAGCTGAAGAAACCACCGAAATCCCTCAACATTTTGTACAATTTTAATTTTCAGGTCAAAATATTGACCTTAGCGATACGTCATCCATCACGTATATACGGCTGAATGTTTTAATGTCATTATTTTTCCTTTCTATAACAAAAATAATAATAAAATGTCATTGACATTTTGACATGGTCAATCACGAGTCAAATAACCTGAGCAAATAAGAGATTCGGCGGGAAAAGCTGGAAGGGTGCAGGTGTAATTTTCTTGTGAAAATCAAAAAATATTTGTAAATGGCTTGCTTGTGTCCATAAAGTGATGTTTTCTGGTAGATAAGTTTTATTTTGATTACTTGTGATGTGAATCTAGTGCTTGTGCATGGTTTTATACGCAGGTAAGCTGAGTAAAACTTTAGCCGGAATACGATCTCTTCATGGGCCCATGTAAGTTGTTTCTGCAATTATTTTTAATTTTGACTAACTTTACACTTGTTCTTGAGGATTTTCCCGACGTTTCCATTCATCATCATCATTATCATCCATCATAAATTCAGAAATCATTTACTAAAGACAATGGCTGTATGGGCTTAGTTCCCCTTGCCTTTCCTTCGGGATAAACTAAACAAACAAAAAATGAGCAAATAACCTCAGAACAATTACTAAAGCATAGAAAAGCGTATCTTGTCAGATTCAGATTCAGATTCAGATAATTTATTTGCATAAATATGGGTACATAATAAAGATAACATTAATGAAAATTTAGTTCCTGCATATTTTGCCATTGATTAGCATGCAAATGTTAGTGGGTTAATATAGATATTGTTATCATAAGCCAATGTTAGTAGCCAACCATCAGATAAATAAAATAATAATAGCAGAATAAAATAAATGTCAACACTTTTTACAATTACAAATCTTTAGCCAATTTAGCAATCAAGAATTCCTCAGTCGAATAGTAGGCACCATCAACCAAGAGCTTGTAAAGCTTATTTTTAAATATCTTAATGTCATCAGTCCTGCATATGTCACTTGGTAATTTATTAAATACTCTAGGAGCCATACCAAATACGCTTTTGTTATAGAGAACTGTTTTGCATAATGGCATACTAATTTTGCAATCATTACGTTTTCCTCTCAGTTTTTCAAATTGATCGATATTAACTTTAACGTATAGAGCAATATCATATATGTACATACATGGAACAGTTAGTATTTTTAATCTTTTAAAGTGTGGCTGACAACTATCGGTTTGCTTAATGTTTACAATGGCTCTAATGCATCTCTTTTGCGCTTTGCGGCATGGTAGGCCGTAAGTACCGCAGATTGGTTCACCACTTTTGAAAGTAGGCGTAGTGCATAAGAAAAGGAATTATAATTAACTTTAGAGGTAAGTTTTTCAACATGTGCTTTCCAGTTTAAATTATTGTCTATATATAAGCCTAAGAATTTAGTCAATTTTATGTCGTTGATTTTAGTATCGTTATATTTTATGTCTAGTTTATCACATATTGGTTTTCTATTATAAAATGTCATAATTTGTGTTTTGTCAATATTTGTTTTTAAATTATTAGCGCACATCCAGTTTACTATGTCTTTGAGAGTATTAATTATGTTGTTTTCAAAATCATTTATGTCATTACCCAAGAATATCACAGTACTGTCGTCAGCAAATAGGGATGTCGGGTGGCTCGTAATTGCAGGAAAGTCATTAATGTAAATCAAGAAGAGAAGAGGCCCCAATACACTTCCTTGTGGTACCCCATAGAGAACCTGTCTAAAATTCGATCGATGTTTAATTTCAGTTTTTGTTTTAACGCATAATCTTGTTACTTCTGTTAATTGGAATCTATTCATCAAGTAGGATTCAATAAGACTAAGAACGCTCCCGCGCACGCCGTACGCATTCAGCTTTTTAACTAGTATGGAATGGTCAACGAAATCAAATGCCTTAGTTAAATCCATAAAAAGAGCACATACAGGTATACCACAATCTATACCTTTCATTACATAACCCAAGAATCTGAATATTGCCATATTTATGTTTTTATTTTTCCTAAATCCCATTTGTTCCTTCGCAAGTACGTTGTATTTTTCGAAAAAGCTATACAAAGAATTATATATAACCCTTTCAAACAACTTGGACAAAACGGAATTAAGGGCCACCGGTCTATAACAGTTCATATTTTGTTTATTATCTTTCTTAAACAGTGGCTTTATAATAGTAGTTTTTAGCTTGTCGGGGAAGATACCATGTTGTATACATAATTATATGACTTAGGACAGTACAGATTTCTGTTGCCACATGCTTTACTACTTTCGTAGATATCTCATCGTAGCCTGTACTGTTCGTATTTTTTAGATTCAATATAAGTCTATGTATGTCATGTGGTGTTGTTGGCTTTATGAACACCGAGTTGATTCCGTTTTCGCGAGAGTTGGTTAACACACGTGTCAGCGAGATCTTTTGGTTCTTAGATCAAATTTTGTAGTATTTTAATAATAGAACTGTAGCTATATAGTGTCTGTGTTTGTGTTGTCCATCGCTGACTCTCATATTCCCACAAAAAGTTCCTCCCGACGTAAGTATTCCTCGCCCCCATGGTGGGATAGTGAATGTACCGAGGTGATTAAAGAAAGACGTAACGCGGAGAAAAGATATGACGCATCCATGACCATGGAAAATTTCCTATTATACAAACGGACGGTTGCACGTACTAGAAAGTTTCTAGCACGGAAGAAGAGAGACGGTTGGTCTCGATTTTGTGAGAGTCTGTCACCAAGAACTCCTCCAGGCATTGTCTGGAAACAAATTAACAGGTTTCGCTCCGCAGTCTCTGAATCATCCAACCTAACATCTAGCGATCCTACCTTATGGCTTGACGAGTTCGCTGACAGGCTTGCTCCTCCCTCTGTTCCCCCTTTAGACTCAATCCCTCTCCCTCTCCCATCCATTTCATCTGAAGATGAAATGGACCATCCCTTTAGTATAGGTGAGCTTAAACAAGCGCTTAAGGGCCTTGTGGACTCTTCCCCTGGTGCTGATGGTATCCCGTATTCCTTTCTTCTAAAATGCAGCCATCAAGCACATAACCTTTATTTGGATTTAATTAACTCCTTCTTCCTATCGGGTATCTTCCCTGAATCCTGGAAAACACAAACTATTATCCCTATCCTCAAACCTGGCAAAGATTCCTCTGACCCCTCCTCCTACAGACCCATCGCATTATCTTCAGTGCTGCTTAAGGTGTTGGAACACCTTATAAAAGGGCGACTAGAGTGGATAGTGGAGAGCAGAAATGTCCTACCCAGAACCCAATTTGGCTTTCGTAAGGGGATGGGTACTCTTGATAGTCTAGCTACACTTACGTCGGATATCCGTTTAGCTTTTTCCAGGGGCGAATTTTTGGTCGGAGTATTCTTGGACATAACAGCTGCTTATGATAATGTGATGCTTCCTGTGCTCAGGCAAAAAATGCTCCATCTGAGTTTACCTGTGAGGCTAACTCACACTATTTGTAACATCCTAATGGCAAGGTCCCTATCTATTCGCTTCCGGGGTTATGCTTCATCTAGATATGTTTGGAGGGGTCTCCCTCAAGGTTCTGTGCTTAGCCCTCTACTATTTAACATATATACACATGACCTGGACCGTTCAGTGACAAGCTTCTGTAACATCCTGCAATATGCTGACGACCTGGTATTGTACACTTCTCTCAAGTCTATCGAGGATGCAACTTCCCGACTCAATTCTGCTCTCCACTATCTTGATATTTGGTTGACTGACCATGGTCTGACTTTATCTCCATCCAAAAGTTCAGTTGTGGTGTTTACCAGGAAACGTACAATCCCCGCTGTTGACATTAATATACAGGACCATTTCATTCCTGTTCACAGATCAGTCAAATTCCTAGGTATCATACTAGATGGTAGACTTACAGGTGAACAACACTTTAAGTACATTGTTGAAAAATGCGAAAGGGGAGTAAATATCCTTAGAGCTCTTTCGGGTGTGTGGTGGGGATCTCATCCATTCACTCAGAAGATTCTCTATAATGCCATTATTCGCAGCCACTTGGACTATGGCACATTCCTGTTGATCCCTTGTAACAAAGCTCCTCTCCAATCCATTGATAGAATCCAATCCAAATGCTTAAGAATTATCCTTGGTGCCATGAAATCGTCGCCTATCAACGCTATGCAGGTGGAATGCGTAGAGCCTCCTCTAGGCTTGCGCAGACAATATTTATCCGACAGATTTATTTTCAAAATTATCCAAAATCCCTCTCACCTTCTTCAACCTAGAATCCGTGACCTATCTACACTTTCTTTACCCGAAAGTAAAACATCGCTTTTAGTGTCCAGTGCGGCATTCTGCTCCCAGTTACCCCTCCCCATTTTCCAATCTGAAATTCATCCCCTTTTTTCCAAAAACTATCATTCCCTTATATTTGAACCTTCCATCTTCCTGAACCTTGGCATTTCAAAATTAACTCCAGGCGCAAATGAAATCTTTAATTCGGAGATGGCTAACAATTGGCAGGGTTATATACAAATTTTCACTGATGCCTCTAGACCCTCTGACAAGGGAAATGTTGGTGCTGCCGTCTGGATCCCGCGATACAAAATTGGCCTTACCTTTAAATGCCCCTCCCATTCCTCAGTGTTTATTGGTGAGGCTATTGCTATCCTCGAGGCCATTAAGTACTCCTTTTCCCACAAATTAAAATCAATAATCCTCACCGATTCCCAGAGCACCCTCCAATCAATCCTATCCAATCCTTTTAGATCCAAGTCAAATTTTCCCATCATTCTTGAGATCAGAGACGCCTTGTACAACTGTCACTTGCAGAATGTTCACGTTGTGCTGGCTTGGATACCTAGCCACAGGGGTATTTCAGGTAATGAAACGGTCGATTCTCTCGCAAGGTCTGCTTCTAGGATGGGTGTACTTGACCATAGTCTTATATTCAGCCACGACCTTATGGAATATTCCAAATATCGCCTGTCATCATCTTGGCAGAACCTCTGGAACCATAGCAGACTCCTCAAAGGGAAACATTATGGTGATATCCAGGAACTCATACCTTGCAAACCGTGGTTCTTTAGATATAAAAAAGCTAGCAAAACAGTTACCTCCACAATTTGTCGTCTACGTTTAGGCCACTCTTGCACACCCGTCCATCTTAAAAAAATTAAGGTCAGAGATAGCTCATTATGTGAATGTGGTCTTGCAGAGGGCACTGCAGAGCACATTTTCTTCAACTGTCCTAATATATCCCCTTCCCTTTACCAATTCCTGCCCCCTGTCATTCCCCTCCCTACTAATTTTAATTCTGTGTTATCCTTTGTAAATACTCCCTTTATAAAAATTTTGGCCCACTTTATCAAAATTAATAATATCAAGTTATAGTATGTAGTGATATTTTTTTTTACGTAGATATACCATATTCTCTGTTATTCTAAATTTTTTATATATATTGTACATAAATTATGTAAATAAGTACTCAAGCTATTAGTATGTATGTCTATCATAAATCTAACAAATTATTCTGTGTGTGTCGAATTTTAACAAGTGTGGTGTTTCTCTTTGTTTTAGGTACAGTCCTTAAAATTTTTTTTTAAAAGATTCTCATTTTGACCAATCTCCAACGTGATTTTCCATCTCTACGTGACATTGGCGGAATTATTGTGCCCGACGCAATAATGGGTGCCATTAATAATAAAAATTGAAAATTGAACACCGAGTTCACTAACTTATAGGTCAGCTGGTTACATTCGCTGTAACTTTTTTGGGAATCTACTTGCTCTATGAAGAAGTTATTAAAGGCGTGTGCTACGAGTATGTCATTCGGATTTTCAATGGTGCGATTACCAATAATAATCTGCCTGATATACTCTTGTGGGCGATTTATTTTATTATTATTGATAATTTTCCAGGTAGCTCTAGCCTTGTTCTTGTTGTTTTTTATGTAATAGTCATTTTGAGCCTTTTGTGTGAGTTTAATAATTTTCCTTAATTTGCTAGAATAAGATTTAAGGCTTAGATATAGTGTCTTAGACATTATACGGTAAAATACGATGAACAAAGATATAGACAAAAACTTGACACGTTATGTAGCTTTTTAACTTAGTATCATGTACGAAAGGTAGCCAAGGAACAAAGAAAAGGTAACCAAATTGACGTTTGCTTTGTGGTACGTTTTGCATTTTGAGCAACCTACATCTGTCTCTTTCTAATGCAGTTATGAGCGTATAAAAAAACAGCGACGACGATATTAGTCAAAATTCAGTTACTTCTATGCTTTAGTCATTGTTCTGAGCAAATAACAAATAACCAATTCAAGATTCAGCGGGGATTCGGCGGGAAAAGCTGGAAGGGTGCAGGTGTAATTTTCTTGTGAAAATCAAAAAATATTTGTAAATGGCTTGCATGTGTCCGTAAAGTGATGTTTTCTGGTAGATAAGTTATATTTTGATTACTTGTGATGTGAATCTAGTGCGTGTGCATGGTTTTATACGCAGGTAAGCCGAGTAAAACTTTAGCCGGAATGCGACCTCTTCATGGGCTCATGTAAGTTGTTTCTGCAATTCTTTTTGATCTACACTAAACTTACACTCGTTCTTGAGGATTTTCCCGACGTTTCCATTCATCATCATCATTATCATCCATCATAGGCTGTATGGGCTTAGTTCCCCTTGCCTTTCCTTCGGGATAAACTAAACAAAAAAAAATCAAGATTCAGCGGGAAAAGCTGGAAGGGAGCGGGTGTCATTTTCTTGTGAAAATCAAAATTTATTTGTAAGTGGGTCGCATGTGTCCGTAAAGTTATATTTTCTGATAGATAAGTTATATTTTGTTTACTTGTGATGTGAATCTAGTGCGTGTGCATGATTTTATATGCAGGTAAGCTAAGTAAAACTTTAGTCGGAATACGATCTCTCCGTGGGCTCATGTAAGTTATTTCTGCAATTCTTTTTGATCTTTACTAATTTTACACCCATTCTTGAGAATTTTCCCGACGTTTCCATTCATCATCATCATGTCATCCATCATAAATTCAGAAATCATTTACTAAAGACAATGGCTGTATGGACTTAGTTCCCCTTGCCTTTCCTTCGGGATAAACTAAAAAAAAACCAATTCAAAAACATAATTTTGTTAGGGATTCGGCGGGAAAAGCTGGAAAGGAGTGGGTTACACCCACTCCTTTCTATTCTTGTGAAAATCAAAATTTATTTGTAAATGGCTTGCATGTGTCCGTAAAGTGATGTTTTCTGGTAGATAAGTAATATTTTGTTTACTTGTTATATGAATCTAAAGCGTGTGCATGGTTTTATATGCAGGTAAGCTGAGTAAAACTTTAGTCGGAATACGATATCTTCATGGGCTCATGTAAGTTGTTTCTGCAATTATTTTTGATTTTTACTAATTTTAAACTCGTTCTTGAGGATTTTTCTGACGTTTCCATTCATCATCAATATCATCCATTATAAATTCAGAATTCATTTTACTAGACAATGATTAGGCTGTATGGGCTTAGTACCCCTTGCCTTACCTTCGGGATAAACTAAATAAATAAAAAATTTGTTAGAAAGAGAACGTTTTATAGCATTTTCAATATGTAAGAAGGATACACATACCGAAAAAGTTAAATTCCTTGTATTGTCTGTCATTGTCTGACAGCTGACTGACAGACTAAATGAGTGTTGACTGTTGAGTGTTTTGTTTATATTTTTTGGGTAAAAAAGTAAGCTCTTGAACTTTGAGATTTTCATTACAAAAACGGCCTTGAGCTTGGTAATAATTTATTATCTCTATCTACTAAACTGATTACGAAATCAACCTTGTTTTTGTACCATAGCAATGAACAAAATTGCAAAATCCACAGCACAGTGGCGAGATTCTGCTGCTCTAATATTGCTCACAAAACACAACAATGAGTTTAATCGAAGTAATAATAAGGTAAATTACAATATCTTGTTTCAGACTCGTTCACATAATGCCTCCTTCCCAAACAGTGTGGTATTCCCAGGAGGAGTCACCGAGGCCGCTGATGCAGACGTCTCGTGGTTATCTTTATTTAAAGACTTTGGATACACCCAAAAAGACTTTGATTCGTTTTACAAAGTGGGGAGTCCCACACCAATTTTATTTCAAAATAACCCAGTGCATAGGTGAGTTACTTGTTTATTTTCATTACATATTTATTACATAATAGTCATGTATATTTTCTAACTTGTAAATTGGAGGTGTAGATTGATTTTTGAAATAGAAAAGTTTGTCACTCTTAGTTTGCCATAAATGTCATACAATATATTCATTTTATTAAATTTAATCATAGCCTGTTGATTAAACTTTTTTACTAGTTATGCTATTTATATATTTTATGATGGAAACATGAAGAAATATTTATTACTCACCAGACATATATCCTTGAGGATAACTGCAATTCGAGAAACATTTGAAGAACTTGGTGTACTCCTTTGTTGCCGTGAACATAAAACCAACAAGACAGGTAACACAGCAGATGTGTTCACAGAACTTGATGTACAAGAGTGGCAAAAACGAGTAAGTTATCTGTTGAACCTTATTAATTTGAAAGTTATAAGTTCTTTTTAACAGTTTACTGTACCTTTACATGGACTATTTATTTATGTAGCCTTGCTACAAAAGGAACAAACTTACATACTTTACTCAACATATTTCATGTTGCATAGGTACCTACTATCTTTGTATGGTTCCTAAAAAGAACTATAACAAAAACATAAATTCCCACTCGGATGATTAATAATTTTATAATATATAATATCTTGACTAAGATAAATGAATAAAAACACTTCTCCATTAATATAATCCGTTAGGATATGGTTGATTGTTTCATCTTTAAACATTGTGCTGAGGGATTCAGCTTTGTTTGCAGAGATTTGGCTAGTGTATAGTTATCTGGATGAAAAATAACGTTGCCAATATATAATTTATAAAAGAGATGGTAAAGTTCATCATCTGAGTAATTGACCCGGTAGCTCAGTGGTAAGAGCACTAGCACGGAATGCAGAGGTCGTGATTCCCACTCGGGTGAAGAATTTTTGCCATTACTTTATTAATAATTTTATAAAAACATAAAGGTTTACCATAAAAACACAAAAAAAAATTAAAGGTATTAATAAATAATGTAATTCTTTAATAGATCAGTGAAAGTCCAGGAGAACTGCTGAATTTCTGCAGAGAATACAAATGCTACCCAGACATTTGGTCGCTACACTACTGGAGTAACTGGATGACACCACTCTCTCACGCCAAAAGATTTGATGCAGCCTTCTTCATCAGTGCTATCAAGGAAACTCAGCAGACATCCAATAGTTCTGAGGTTGTGCATGCTCAGGTAATTTGGTTTGTTTCTTTATGACCAAAACAAGTGTTTGGTATAGTGGGTTTAGATGCACATATTGAGACAACTGCTATGTCTTGTCATCCTATAATAATAAATAATGGTTAAGTCTAGAGTCTAGCCGCGTGATGCCAGCAGAGTAGAATCCGTACCACCCCATGTCTGCCCGTGGGTATCGTACGAGGCGATCTCAGGAACTGATTTTGACATAGTTTTCAGGAATATATTGTAACATATCCCACTTAACATATAAGCTACTTTTTATCCTGGGAAAATGTTTTTATTCCCAGATAATTTCAACATTTTGTTTTTTCCGCAGTCCCACGGACGGAGTTGCAGGTGTCCATCCACTAGTAGATAATAGAAATAAATATTCACATATTTTTATATTTTACAATTTTAATCTTTTATTTTAAAATTTCCAGTATGCAAGCCCACATGAAATATTAGAAAAGGCTTCCAAAGCAGAGATAGATGTAAATCCACCACAGTGGTATGAGTTACACAGACTGAGTCAGGTGCCTGATATGGACCAGTTGATATCTCTAGCGAAGGAGAGAAGTCCTCAAGCAGAGCCTCAGATTTATCCTGTGAGGTACAATGCTAAGGATGGTGTTGGCAGTATATTACCAGGTATAGTGTATACATTTTCTATTTATTCCTTGTGCATCTCAAGTTTCATCTGACCCAAAAGACCGAATTTATGGTCACTGCCGCTGTTGCTTAAGTTCATTTTATTCATACTGAAATAAATATAAAAATTGCTTATTTATAAAAATATAAATAAATACATATAAAATGCATAATGAGTGATTTTCTACTGTTATTTTGGACACTTTGGAAGCCAGTTTCCAGGGTCCACAACATTTTTTGGTTATATTTCTTGGGTTAGTACTTATTTTCATTTAGTAGATTCCTTTAGTTACTATGTAGTGGTAGCCACGTACGAGTATACCCTAAAACACGAGTTAGCTTAGTGGGCACTTAACAATTTCAAAGTTATGTGGACAAAATCACTTACAAATAATTTAAAATATTACTTTCAGGAGATGATCTTTACCCAGCTAACGTCGATCTATTGGCGGACGAGACTGTCCATACAGATGAAACTCTTGAACAGTTGAGGGACCGCTGCAATAAACTGCATCGCTTCGAGTTCAGCCCTGTCTACCACCGCCTTATCACACGGAACCATGAGCATCCTATTGAGAATATTGACAAGATCGTCCCTCCAATCCTGACTAATAAGCTAGACGCAAAAAAGTGAATTTTATTTAATTATTTAGTTTATTGGTCTGTTTGTGTGCACACATACGAGGGGGCGTTTTTAAGTTCGCGGAATCGGGGGTAAGACGTGGAAATAAAAATACAAGTTTATTTTTCCTTTTCAATATATTCTCCTGCAACCCTAATACATTTTTCAGATCTTTCAATTAGCTTATGTATACCCTCGAAAAAAAATGTTTTTTCTTTGTCTGAAAAATAAGCTGAAACTGCTTCCTTCACTTCTTCATCGCTTGAGAACTTCTTCCCCCGAAGTTCTTTTTTCATTTTTGGAAAGAGATAATAATCACTGGGAGCCAGGTCAGGACTGTAGGGTGGATGAACCAAAATATCGAAGCCCACCTTATGCAGGGAAGCCAACGCAACACGGCTCTTGTGCACAGGCGCGTTGTCGTGCAGAAGGAGGACACCTTTGGTTAATTTTCCCCTTCTTTTTGCCTTGATTGCTTCCTTTAATCGCTCTAAGATTGAAGCGTAGTATTCTCCGGTTATGGAGACACCTTTATCTTTATAATCTATCAACAAGATTCCTTCTGAGTCCCAAAAGATTGTCGCCATGATTTTTCCCGCCGACTGTGACACCTTAAATTTCTTTGGTGGTGGTGTACCTTTTTTGTGCCACTGCATAGAATCTTGTTTGGACTCAGGTTCATAATGATGAACCCAAGTTTCATCCCCAGTAACAATTCGAGTCAATACTCCATCCTGGTCTTCATTACAGAGGTCCAAAAACGCGCAAGAACACTCTACGCGCTGTTGTTTTTGAGGCGGCGTGAGCATTCTCGGCACCCACCTTGCACTGACTTTGGTCATGCCGAGATGATCGTGAAGAATTTTAAATATGGTTGTATCGGATACTCCAACCATTTCTGCGAGCTGTTTCTTCTTTAGTCTAGCATCTTCCAGTATTAATTTTTCCACTTTTTGAATTATTTCCGGAGTGGTCACCTCGATCGGCCGTCCTGGCCGAGGATCATCTTCAAGTGAGGCCCTGCCTTGCTTAAAAAGGGTATGCCACTTATAAACCATGGTTTTACCGGGGCAAGACTCCCCGTAAACGGATGACATCTCTTCTAGTATGGTTTGAACCGATTTACCTTGCTTGGTAAGGAACTTTATGACAGCGCGGTGCTCGATTTTCTCCATTTTTCACAATGTTAATAGTAATGGCCCGATTAAAACAAAACGTTCTATTTATACTAATAATAAGCTACTTAACCAGTTACGACTAAGGAAAGTACCCTCATTTATTAATTACCTACCCATTCCGCGAATATAAAAATGCACCCTCGTACCTACCTCTTATGTTAATTTCTCTTTCACGATTGGTTTGCTGGAAGAAATCACTTTTAGAGATAAGCACGCCTTTGTACATTTTCTTTGTCGTAAACTTTATTTGTGAAAACTTTACTGTGTACAATAAAGCATTAGAAAGCATTAGAATTTATAATATTGACTGAAAATAGTAATATGTGCTGTAAGGCGTGTTGTAAACAAGCCACAATGATCCACACAAGACTAATAAGTGTGCCTTACCAAGCCGAATAAACCATAGATTATTCCATTTAGATTTAGATTTCTTACAAGTATTACGGGTTGGCACAGGCCGAAGCACTAAAATGAAAAAAGGTGCTATCACGTTTAACATAAATACATATAAGTATATAGGAATATTGTTATTTTTATTGACTTTTAATAAATAAATATTTTATTTTTTTAGTTTAAGTTTTTTCAACAATGATTCATATTCCAAACATAGTAGATGTTTAGAATATGAATCATTGGAATTAGAAATTCTGCCTCTGAAATCCAAAGTTAGCAGAAACAACATTGTATACTACGAGTAATATCTAGGTAAATATAGTCCTTTTCACGTAAGAAGACATCTGACATAGGCGCATCTGAAAAGAATTATAGTTGATACATACTGCATGTTCAAGCCAATAAAATACACAATGACTAGCCAAAAATACATTTTATTATATTACTTAAATATTATTATATTATTCTAACTCACGGTCACTCTAATAAGGCATTAATATCGTCTAATATAAACATAATCGTAATATTGCATGATCCAAAATTATATTTCAATTGTGTTTAAAAAATAAAATTTACTTAACTCTGTTAATAAAATCTTACATAATTATAATAATCGATTTACATGGAACATAAATGACTAGAAACCTAAATTCAATATGGCACAGTAGCTTTTCAAGTTTTATAGTTTTCAAGTGCCAATTTTTTATAGCATATTATTATGGTAAGATCTGTATGAAATATAATCGATTTTAAGCTTACTAAGGATAGGAAGTGTTTACCAAATTTAGTTAATTCAGGTTACTAGTAACTAACTATACAACATGTTGTTTCAACTTACCTATTCAACGGATGAGCCACTTTGCGTCATTAAAATTTAATGAAAACTTTAGTTTTACGCGTCTATCCTAAGGGGATTTTAAAATATGCACAAAATATGTCACCATTCAGACCTAGTGCTACATCTATAGATCTATAATAGTACATTATGTTATGATACACATGAGCGAAATTAGTAATTACGAATAATAATATTAACAAAGCGTATACCCCTGCTCATGCGTATCATACGACATGTTTCAACACATCTGCGTGTAAACCATAGTATCATATCTACGTCATACAAGATCTACAAAATGACTCAATTTATTTCAGTGGGTGTATTAGCTTATTAGTCCCTAAATATGGAATGGTCATAATTAAAACGAGCTAAATTAGGTATATACCGGTAGGTATTAAAATAAATGCACTTATAACATTCTTAATTCATTGAAACATAAACTAAAACTATAAATAAAGAGTATTTCAGTATGTTTTACCTGTATATCGGTTATTAAAAACTGCATTGATTTCTTAACATTCACTCTATTCTTAAATTACATTACAAATTCATTAGATTCTTGCCAGAAACTTACTTTGGTACATTCGAATCAATTCTCTCCCAAACTCCCTTAGCACAATGTGCTTATATCTGGGATATTTATTTCATCTCCGAATATCCGGTCCCGGCTCGTCCACCCACTGGACATTCCTTCTGGTAGGTGGACGGGTAATTCACGATTACCCGTCCACCCACTAAGCTAGTGTTGTGAACCGAATTAAGTATACCTAGTAATCGATTAATCAATAAATTTAAATAAATTGAAACATTTTGCTTTCATTTTATAAAAAAAAAAACTAACAAATTCTATCACTTTATGAAAAAAAAATGTTTGTGAGAGCTATAATGCTAAAATCAATAAAATATTAAATTAAATTGTGGCGATATAAGCATTGGCCATTTTTTATGAAAAGCTTCGTTAAATTTTAAAGTGATAGAATTTGTTAGTTTTTTTTTAAATGTGTTAATTTATTTGAATTTATCGAATTTATTAATTAATCGATTACTAGGTATACTTAATTCTGTTCACAACACTAGCTGGTGGGTGAACGGGTAATTCACGATTACCAGTCCACCCACCAGTGGGAATATCCAGTGGGTGGACGGGTCGGGAGGGCGAATATCCATTTTGTGTTATTCTTCATATACCTATAATTAATGACGGTTTATAAACCAATGCAGTATATCCCTGATGTAATCACTTGCTGGAAGTGGGTACATTTACTTGATGATTAATGAAATCATAGCGCAAGCGCTTCGGAATTATAACATCATACTTTTCGTGTTCAATCAACTTTATATCAATGAAATAATAACCTACTAATAATTCATACGAACTGCCAAAGTAAAAGAAAATATTTAGCTAGACAAGGGAGGTATTAGGAGGTATAGAAGATTATATATGTAGTTGATTAAGAGATAGGTTTCTAACGAAATCTGAATATACTTGGTAGACTAGATGTGTCCCAATTAAATACTATGTCACTATAATACCTATCCAAATCCGGTTGAGTAAGATAATATTTATGGCCGTTTGTAACCAGATTAATGGCTTGAACTACCGCATTAAATTATGTATTAGTAAGCATAGAAGGAATGTATGATTAAATAACGTTAAGTATATAAAAATAATAAATATTTCTGTTAGAAAGTATCGCGAGATTCATACAGTATCTTCATACATGCACATACACATATTGTACTGTTAGGTTTTAATCGTTAAGGTCATACATATCTAAGTACAAATATATTATACAGACTGGTCTACTTGCACTAAGTAATAAAGACAAATATTTGTGCTGCACGCTTCAAATTACTAGAATGAAGCTCATAGGACCTAGTGCAAGTAGTCCGAGAATTCAAGTCCTATTAATTGAACGTATTAGTTAAATTGACACATGTGTTTATATATTACGCCTATACATTTAGCTATAGTAGCCAGCCAATGATGATGGTATCGAATTAGATTCGAGAAATCTTACCAATGAATGACATGCATGCAGCCAGAGGAAAGCTGGAAGGTACTTATTCACTTAATGAAGTAGACTAGAATATTAAATTACAAGCCAGCCAGTTACTGTGCACTTGTATAAGCCGACATATCGTTTCGTATAAAGCAATAAAGTGTATCATAGAATAGAAACCGTAATTGATTTCGCGTTAGATCTTAATATTCGATTTTAAAAAACATTAATAGCGTTTGGCACGCTTTAAATTCTTGACTAGTCTCAGAATTTTAATTTACAACAAACAACACATGTATGAGTGAGAGTAACTACATAACAAATAATATTAATAATCATGATTATATACGTTTTATACTACTCTAACAGAGGCATAGAACCAATTCGATCAACTATCGCAAATAATACCTCCTATAATAGTGATCATTAATTACATAACAGAAATAGAACTTTAATTTTGTGCAATCAATAACAACAGTATAAAAAAGTATATAGCAACACCTAGATAAGAAATAAATATTACGAGCTAGAAAATATTACAAGAACTAGATTTAAATATAGGTAAGTAAGTAAAAACGGTGATTATCACAACGGTTGTGCGGAATTGTATTGAAGTTTGTGCAAAGGCTCACTTATATTAAGTTGTACCATGAAAAAGCGCATAGCAATATTTTAAATGTATGCGTATTTACAAATCAAGTCCGTAATATTTAAGTACCTATTCACTAAAATAAATCTATCTATTTCATCTATTTGTCTATTGGACATAATGGAATTAGTAATATTATTGGCCCGAATTATTTTGAGTAAAGATTAGTTTAAGCCTATAAGAATGAAAAACACACGACAGCCTGTTTAGTGCCGTAGCTCGCATAATCGCTACATCACATCCTATGTGGCACTAGACTTGTCGGCAATTTCATAAGATTGTCTGAAAGCTCTAATTTATCAGTTTATTTATTATTACTATGTATTTTTTCCAAAAATCCTCAATTTTCATATCCCAATTCCTATTTCAAAGGAAAATCATAATTAGTACAAAATATGACTTTTAACACGCTTCGCCAGCATTGAGATTCTAGGCTTGGAATGACCTGAGAGAGGGGTTCAGTAATTAATTGATTTAGGGTCACTTTAGCAATGTAATGACAAACTCTGGAATCTGTTAGTGCTAACAAATTCTAATCAAACCTACGAGTATGTCATGTTTTCTATTCGGGTAGCCTTGTAAAAAAGTATAAATATGCACTATCTGGCTCTATTTATTTGTTCCACACAATGGGTGCCTTATTATTGACGTCATAATTTATAACTTTTTTTTTTGTAAATCAGTAAGTATCAAATTCCATGTTACTTTCAGCTTATACAAAAGGAAGTTATAACATGCTTATAATTTAAGTACAACATGCTTATAATTTATATATCGACATGATACCATCATATACATGTTAGCCAATAATATTTTCTATACGAAGTTGCATGTCTTGCATTTGCATTTGAGTTAACATAACTTCAATATTGTGTTTCTTAACGCTGCGCTGCTCTATTTAAGTCAACTATGCCTGTAATAAAACCCTAACCTAACAAAAAAAAGTTGGCCTTCAAGAGTCAATCAAGCTTCAAAAGCGCGCTCGAAATCAGAACAGCTCAATAACCTTTCTCTTAACGTACTCCTTAAGCGGGATGTAGTAGTGGTGTCTCAGCGCTACGAACTCGGGCTTTACCTTGAGGGTCTCGAAGAGGGCCGAGTCTGTCTCGAAGAGGAGGATGAGGGCGAGGAGGAGGGTGAGGCACACGAAGAGGAAGCAGGGGATGAAAGCTCGCAGGGGGCGGAAGGGGCGCGGCGGGGGCGCGGGCGGCGCGGGCACGCATGACGAGCAGGTAGATTCCTGCTCGAACGAGTCGCGCGGGCTGTAGGCTTCGCAGACAGGACCTGCAGATATGTTGTTGGGTGAATGTTGACGTTTAAGTGTAGTGTAACGTCGGCAACATTGTCAGAACAGGCTGTGATCACAGGTATTGTGCATATAACGGCCGGTTCGAATCTGCCTGGCGCGCTATAGGTGTTGAAATCTCGATAGGTGTAAACAAGATATTTGTTTCAGAGTCATTGATGTTTCTATACATATTTATCTATGTAAGTATTTGTAGTACCACTGCTTAGTGCCGCAAGATCTTTGATCTCAGTATGAGGCCAGGCTTAATGTGTGTTAAGTGTTTGAATAATATATTACCTGTTATGGTTGTGTTAAATAACACAGTACAGACCCGCTCAGCAGACACGCGCCGTTGCAAGCCTCCCCGCTCTCCTCTAACGTACCTGCGAGGACGGGGGGCGGCCGGGGCGGCTGCGCCAGCGCGATGTCCACCGCCGGCCCGCTCAGCAGACACGCGCCGTTGCAAGCCTCCCCGCTCTCCTCTAACGTACCTGCGAGGACGGGGGGCGGCCGGGGCGGCTGCGCCAGCGCGATGTCCACCGCCGGCCCGCTCAGCAGACACGCGCCGTTGCAAGCCTCCCCGCTCTCCTCTAACGTACCTGCGAGGACGGGGGGCGGCCGGGGCGGCTGCGCCAGCGCGATGTCCACCGCCGGCCCGCTCAGCAGACACGCGCCGTTGCAAGCCTCCCCGCTCTCCTCTAACGTACCTGCGAGGACGGGGGGCGGCCGGGGCGGCTGCGCCAGCGCGATGTCCACCGCCGGCCCGCTCAGCAGACACGCGCCGTTGCAAGCCTCCCCGCTCTCCTCTAACGTACCTGCGAGGACGGGGGGCGGCCGGGGCGGCTGCGCCAGCGCGATGTCCACCGCCGGCCCGCTCAGCAGACACGCGCCGTTGCAAGCCTCCCCGCTCTCCTCTAACGTACCTGCGAGGACGGGGGGCGGCCGGGGCGGCTGCGCCAGCGCGATGTCCACCGCCGGCCCGCTCAGCAGACACGCGCCGTTGCAAGCCTCCCCGCTCTCCTCTAACGTACCTGCGAGGACGGGGGGCGGCCGGGGCGGCTGCGCCAGCGCGATGTCCACCGCCGGCCCGCTCAGCAGACACGCGCCGTTGCAAGCCTCCCCGCTCTCCTCTAACGTACCTGCGAGGACGGGGGGCGGCCGGGGCGGCTGCGCCAGCGCGATGTCCACCGCCGGCCCGCTCAGCAGACACGCGCCGTTGCAAGCCTCCCCGCTCTCCTCTAACGTACCTGCGAGGACGGGGGGCGGCCGGGGCGGCTGCGCCAGCGCGATGTCCACCGCCGGCCCGCTCAGCAGACACGCGCCGTTGCAAGCCTCCCCGCTCTCCTCTAACGTACCTGCGAGGACGGGGGGCGGCCGGGGCGGCTGCGCCAGCGCGATGTCCACCGCCGGCCCGCTCAGCAGACACGCGCCGCTGCAAGCCTCCCCGCTCTCCTCTAACGTACCTGCGAGGACGGGGGGCGGCCGGGGCGGCTGCGCCAGCGCGATGTCCACCGCCGGCCCGCTCAGCAGACACGCGCCGTTGCAAGCCTCCCCGCTCTCCTCTAACGTACCTGCGAGGACGGGGGGCGGCCGGGGCGGCTGCGCCAGCGCGATGTCCACCGCCGGCCCGCTCAGCAGACACGCGCCGTTGCAAGCCTCCCCGCTCTCCTCTAACGTACCTGCGAGGACGGGGGGCGGCCGGGGCGGCTGCGCCAGCGCGATGTCCACCGCCGGCCCGCTCAGCAGACACGCGCCGTTGCAAGCCTCCCCGCTCTCCTCTAACGTACCTGCGAGGACGGGGGGCGGCCGGGGCGGCTGCGCCAGCGCGATGTCCACCGCCGGCCCGCTCAGCAGACATGCGCCGTTGCAAGCCTCCCCGCTCTCCTCTAACGTACCTGCGAGGACGGGGGGCGGCCGGGGCGGCTGCGCCAGCGCGATGTCCACCGCCGGCCCGCTCAGCAGACACGCGCCGTTGCAAGCCTCCCCGCTCTCCTCTAACGTACCTGCGAGGACGGGGGGCGGCCGGGGCGGCTGCGCCAGCGCGATGTCCACCGCCGGCCCGCTCAGCAGACACGCGCCGTTGCAAGCCTCCCCGCTCTCCTCTAACGTACCTGCGAGGACGGGGGGCGGCCGGGGCGGCTGCGCCAGCGCGATGTCCACCGCCGGCCCGCTCAGCAGACACGCGCCGTTGCAAGCCTCCCCGCTCTCCTCTAACGTACCTGCGAGGACGGGGGGCGGCCGGGGCGGCTGCGCCAGCGCGATGTCCACCGCCGGCCCGCTCAGCAGACACGCGCCGTTGCAAGCCTCCCCGCTCTCCTCTAACGTACCTGCGAGGACGGGGGGCGGCCGGGGCGGCTGCGCCAGCGCGATGTCCACCGCCGGCCCGCTCAGCAGACACGCGCCGCTGCAAGCCTCCCCGCTCTCCTCTAACGTACCTGCGAGGACGGGGGGCGGCCGGGGCGGCTGCGCCAGCGCGATGTCCACCGCCGGCCCGCTCAGCAGACACGCGCCGTTGCAAGCCTCCCCGCTCTCCTCTAACGTACCTGCGAGGACGGGGGGCGGCCGGGGCGGCTGCGCCAGCGCGATGTCCACCGCCGGCCCGCTCAGCAGACACGCGCCGTTGCAAGCCTCCCCGCTCTCCTCTAACGTACCTGCGAGGACGGGGGGCGGCCGGGGCGGCTGCGCCAGCGCGATGTCCACCGCCGGCCCGCTCAGCAGACACGCGCCGTTGCAAGCCTCCCCGCTCTCCTCTAACGTACCTGCGAGGACGGGGGGCGGCCGGGGCGGCTGCGCCAGCGCGATGTCCACCGCCGGCCCGCTCAGCAGACATGCGCCGTTGCAAGCCTCCCCGCTCTCCTCTAACGGCGCGCTGTGAGTCGACCGCGGTAGGCTGCTGTAGCCTGGAAAATACAGTCAAAAAGTTATATACACATAGCTAAATTCTGAGAGCCGCACTGTTCCTTACATGTTCCCTTGATCCAAAATATAAAATATGATGCATTCTTACCAAAATCCCCCGTCATAGGTGTAGAAGGCGTGGCCGGCACACTCGAAGCTTTCCTCTTGCCGCCGGTACTTGATCCCTCCTCCTTTAATATGCCACATAATTCCATGTCAATCAAAATGTGCATGTGTCCGTAATTTCGTTTTTTTTTTTTCTATGTGTAAACAAGGTCATCATCATTCGAATCATCGAATCTGAGTAATCAAAGCAATCAAAGTCTAGCAATCGCAATCGAATGTATTGTTGACCACATGTTTACCACCATAGATACTTCTATTGGAATGACGTCACAGCATGGCAGCTAGTGTTTTCCGCGCGAAAATTTTGACTCAAAAATTTATGTTAGGTATAAGTTCATATTTGGCGCGCTTAGTCGTGTCAATTCCTTGTATTTCCTAATCCTTTCCTATCCTAATGGAAATGCGGGTAAACAAAGAAAAGTATACCCAAACGTCAGCTGTCAATGAGCTGACGTCTTCGCATTTCGTCGGAGTATCTACCCCGGTTCGGTCGATATACCGATTGTCCCGTCAACCAGAAAGGCAAATCATCGGGATACCTCGCGAGTGTCACCCGTTTACCTTATGTACGGATTGGCGAAGGAGGAAACCCACAATACTGGAAAATTTACCAACTGGACTGCCAGGCGCCTGCGCAACTACCACCACCAGATACAGTCCACTTCGAAGGTAAGCGTTTCCATCCAATGTTCTACTTTTGCCCCTACATAAATTTTGGTCCTTCGAGCCGGATATGAACCAATTTATTTTGGTTTTTAAGGCACTTTACGGTCTTTTTTGTGGTGCACTACGATCCCAAGACTGATTTAAAACTGTTTTGGAACTGTGTAGGTAATAAATTGCAGGTCGTTTTACCTGCGAGTCACGTATCGGCAGCAGGCCGTCCCGCTGCAGGATCTCCCGCTCAGTGCGGCCCACGTACTTAAACTTGGTGCCCCACGAGAACAGTCCGCCGCCTGAGTACACGGACGCGTCCGACGACGACGGCAGTCTGCAAACGTTACTCTCGTAACTATGTCAAGTTCTTTAAAATTACAAGTTTTTTTAACTACGCAACCGTTTTAGATGCGGTTTTTTAAATGGATATAATGATTCAAAAGGAGGAAGATTAAGCATTCTGTCACACTGCGAAGTGTGTAGTACAATACAGCTATAAAAGATCAAAATTGGGTCAGCGAAATACATGCTTGCTGTTTTTAGTACAAAATTAAAACATGTAAACATAAGATTTTTATTATACACAAACACTCGATCAAAGGATCAACTCAAATAGATTTATAAACTTGTATATTTTATGACTTTTTGATCAGAGAGAATATCGTTAACCGTATTATACGTTCATGAATGTGTTTTGTAAAGTAAAATCTAATACCTACAGACAATATGTCTGTAGGGACCTGATTATAGTATATTTATAAGTATAATTCTCATGGTAATAATCTTGATAATTGTCATTCAAACTACATTTACTCACAAATAAAATTGTGCAAATTGGTTTATATTCCAAAACTAAAGATTATAGTATATTTATAAGTATAATTCTCACGGTAATAATCTTGATAATTTTCATTCAAACTACATTTACTCACAAATAAAATTGTGCAAATTGGTTTATATTCCAAAACTAAAGATACCTCAGACACGATGTAAAAAACGACCATTCGGTAAATAGCCTGAATTAAAGTACATTCCTATTTCCCGACATAATTATCTATCATTTATGATAGATAAACAACTGTAGGGAGAAGACTGCAGTAGGTACCTATACATACAGTAATACCACGCTTTATGCGGATTCGGTATAATTTCAGGAAATTTAGTTTTTTTCGCGCTAATTTTACACTCCCCTTTACACGTAATTACGCAAGAGCATAATCAAAATATGACTCGAATAACTAGATAAATTTTACAATTTTTCTAGATTATATGCATACACATGTTATCACCAATGGCGTAACTACCATAGGGCCAGGTGGGGCAGTCTACCACCAGGGCCCCGGAGCTCAGAATTCTCAAAAATTAATAGACAACTTACTTGAGTTATGTATTAATCACTCCGCTCGTGCATCTAATACTAAGCAGTCTTTCAGTTTTCAATAATTATGGAGCTCGTAAACTCCAAAAATTCTTGGTAATGTCTAGCCGATTGTAACCTATCTCATGTTTTAGCAATGGTCAGAAATTCTCGGTAGAGCTTCAATTTTCAAGAAGGAAAATTTACAAGTTACGTGGTAAATACGAGAACAAATTTCACACTCGCTACCCTCGCGCATATATTATACATATATCTAAGCAGTCTTTCCATTATGGGGCTCGTAAACTTCAAAAATTCTTGGTAATGTCTAGTCACGTGCAATGTAGAGAAGATAGTCAACAAAAATTCCTCAAAATCTAATTACTACTTGAGATAGCAGTGGGGCCCCATTTTTTTATTTGCCCCAGAGCCCCTAGTTCCCTAGCCACGCCACTGGTTATCACTGTTTTTATTTGGACTCCGATATACGCGAATTTCGCGATGAAAATGTAAGGTACCACTGCATTATACTATATAGTAAAATGCATTGTGGTATTTGGCATCATGCATGGTGGTATTTGGTACTCACGTGAAGAAAAGCATCTGTTCGATTGCGCAGCACCACACGTGTCGACACGCGGCTCCGCTCGGACACTTGAAGCCCACCGTGTGCTTCTTCTGAAACAAACCGCACTCACAGGACAATCTCCTCTCACACCACCTATTCTACCACTAGGGGATAGTTAGAACTTGTAGATTTACCACTCGTACTTTCTACAGGGTGTAACAAAAAGGGTATGTTAAGCGAAAAGCTATGTAAATAGCTCACTGTAGAGAACTTATCCACAAAATTTGAGACCCGAAATCACATGTTTATTTTTCCCGATAGTATGGAGAATTTTTAAATATCTCAGGAATAATCATACAATCTTGAAAAATAAAAATGTGTTTTCGAGTCTCAAATTTTGGAAATAGGTTCTCTATAGTGGGCTATTTATATAGCTTTTCGCTTAACATACCCTTTCTGTTATACCCTGTATATGTGTTTCAAACAGGGTGCAAAAAGACAACGATGTTTTTTTAATACCTCGTATTCTTTGTAAGGTTATGTACATTTTCTTCTATGAAACCAAGCCTGGGAAACTACAAAAATAATATGAAAAATACTGTCATTTTATTGCAGGCAATGTATTCGTTTGATGCTCAAAGTACAAATGTACCTACAAAACTAACATTATAACATTTTGACATGGTATCATTAAAAAAATGTTTGTTAACCGATTTCAGATGGATTTATGTAAAAAAAATGATAATATTAATGTAACTTTGGACCTTAATATCCTGGAGACCCGTGGTTTCCCAGGGGTGCTTCCATAGAAAAAAAATTATTGTTATGTTACAAAGAATATGAGGTATTAAAAGACCAAAGTTGTCTTTACATAGAGTACAATATCAATGAAAATAAAGGATTCCACTGTTTCAATGTACCTTTATGTAAAACTGGTAGGTACATAAAACTACTGTTGTATTTATAGCATTAGCATATCACATAGCATACCTCAGGGTAATTTAGATGTACAATAAACATGCGTCCCTCAAAGTTGATCTTCTGCACCTCATTCCATTTGAAGTGATGCGTCTTCCTGCCTCCTTGGAATGTTAGGATACCGCTGTGATTGATGCCTAGGTATAATTGATTGCCTCTGTGATCCTGCAATTAAAATATTTCCAGTGAAAAGTGCACTATTGTTAGTTTAATCATTTTCAGTAAAAATTACTTTTTATACAGGGTGTAACAAAAGGGGTATGTTAAGCGAGAAGCTATGTAAATAGCCCACTAAAAAGAACCTATCTACAAAATTTCAGACTCGAAATCACATGTTTAACTTCGCAGCTAGTATGGAGAATTTCTAAACAACTTAAGAATGTTCATACAATTTTGAAAAATAAACATGTGATTTCGAGTCTCAAATTTTGGAAATAGGTTCTCTATAACGGTCTATTTACATATCATTTTCGCTTAACATACCCTTTCTGTTACATCCTGTATATGAACAATGTATCAGCATAGAGGTCAAAGGTTATAATAGAATAGGGTTTACCTTCACAGGGTGTGGATCAACCCCATAAGTGTCCAACTGGCACGCTATCTTCAAAAAAGTCCGCTCAGCCTCCTGTGTGGTCATACCCTTAACACCACCCCCACCTCCCGGTGTCTCTTCTACAGGCTCTCTATGCAATTCCTACAAAGACATTATTTATTTAAAGCAGTGGTTCCCAAAGTGGTCCAGGTGGATCACCAGGGGTCCACAGGACGCGATGGGGGTCTACGATGGCGTGAAAAAATTGAGGTTTCACAACTATGTATGTGGTGTAGGCCTGTAGGGGGTCCACCAGAACGTTATAATATATAAAGTTAACTCTTGAAAGGGGTCTATGAGAAAATAAATTTAGGAACCCCTGATTTATAAGGATTATCCTCTGAGCTACTAATATGGATTCTTAAAAATCAAATTTATAAAATTCAATAATCTTAATTTTGTGAGAATAATTTTAAATAGGATAATTTTTAGCAATACATACCTGTATTCTACCCTCAATGGCATCTGTTTGTCTCAGCAGCAACCGCATTTCCGTGACGTAGTTTCCGACGTGGATGTTAGGATCGTAATCACCAAGTTCAACTGTAAAATATTAAATAAAAATGCACTTACTTATGTACTGTGATCATAATAAAACACTGACGGACAGAGGAACCAGACATAATTACACTTTTTATTCAGATCTTATGGTTGAATGGCTAGCAAACACTGAAATAAATTTACTCTAACTGTTGTGTTTTAATTGTTATGAAAAATATAAATTGGGCACAAAATTTTTCAAAAAGTGTTCTATACATATTCTATTTTAAATTACTTTGAATAATAAGGGCTCCCAGCATCGCGGCCTCATTAGAAGTACAGTAGAGCCTTCCATGTAGTAAATCTCTCTTTAGCTGTAGATATATTTGGAATCTAGTAGCATCTTCCTTTAGTAATAATGGATTTGGAGGGTAAAACTTCACACGAAAACTAAATAATATCGGTGAAGCATCTGAAAAACAAACAAGTACATTTCTTTTAAAAAATATGAATAAAGAATTATATAAGTCAAAAATGGTTAAGTATTAACTGACTATTTACATATTAGACCTGTTTAATTTAGTGGAGAAGTTTTTTTTTACTTATTTATTCCTCCCTTCTCACCATCATTACAGACATTAGTCCAATGCGATAGCGATAGATAGGATATAAAATTATTAATAAATACATTATGTATTATAAAATTTACATAAATAAATTTATTATATACTTATATAATATACATTACCACTCTAAAGAGAGTTGAATTATGCAACCCAAAAAATCTTACCTTTCACTTGTTTTAATATCAGCTTTGCCATATGCAGCCAATGCTGTAATGATATGTATGATTATATTATAACCTTTGCTAATGCTTTATTGTACACAGTAAAGCAAATGTGACAAAGAAAATGTACAAAGGCGTGCCTGTCTCTAAAAGAGATTTCTTCCAGCAAACCAATCGCGAAAGAGAAATTAATGTGTGCACACAAACAGACCAATAAACAATTTTTGTTAAGAAAACAAAGTTTATTAAAATTATCAGCAGATAACCTGTTACGCAAATCATTTTGTATCAGGCCTGCAGTTTCGAATGGCTGGATATCAGCTCTTATATTACCGGTGATGCCGATAGATTGGTATCGTTACATTGTTAGCTGTAATGATATCTATGATTATATTATAACCTTTGCAATATATTATTTCCATATTAAATTAGGTTCAGCAAATGTTTAAATAATGTAAATGAAGAAGTAGGTAGCTTATATGCATCAAATAGAGTACATATGTGAAGTGGCTTTTTTCATCCCTAATATCTATAAAGTAAAATAAAAATAATTGTTGGACATAATAAGCACAAATCTAGAAATGAGATAATTAATTTTCTGGCCTAGTATCAGACATGACTTGGTTTAATCAAAGGAACATGTTTCTTAATACAAATGAGCTTTCTTTCTGATCCAAGAATATACCAAAAATTTAAAAATCTTTACCTACATTATTTTAAACTTTTGCATTGATTATTTTAACTCAAGAGATGTTCAAGAGGTTTAGTTAAGGAAAACTTTTTAGTTCTTTCGGTTAAACTATGTACATCGGAATTGTATTTCAAGATGTACCATGCTAGAGATTGGACACTTGTTTATTAATTTCGTTGATTGTGATGTTTATTGTATAGGACCAGTCTGCCAGATTGTCCATAGATTTATAATTTAATTAAGCAAATTAAAATATTTTTAACAGTGTAAAAGTTAATGACTATGTTGTGTACGCACCCTTTGAGCCCCTGCGTCCACATATCGAAGCCCGAAGTAATCGGTTTCTGTAAGATTAAGCTGCTGGCACACATATTCCAAAAGATATTTTCCTTTGTAACTAGGCTGCAATAAACAGTAAACTATTAAAATCTAGTAAACTACATGACTTAAATTTTTACAGGAGTCATTACTTACATGAAATTCACATTCCAATATTTCAGTATCCTCTAAAAGTCGCACCGTACATTTATAAACAACATCACCTCGGCTTCTAAACATATTCGACAGTTGACTGCGATCACGGTGTTAACCACACCTCATTTTTCAAGAAACAAATGCAATGCAATGAAAATGTTCTTAAATTTTCATTTGTTTTTCCCTTCTAGTATCCGATTCGAAAAGACATAGGTACGTAGTTAAGCACCTCTAACTAAAGCTTAGCTTTAGTAGTCGACCCCACTATGGAAGGATAACCGGAGGAAAACAGGGAAAACTCGTAGAAAGAGGGGGAAAACTTGTCCATGCAGGGTCGGGGGGGGAAGGTTTTTATTTTTAAAGGAAGCACAAAGGAAGCTACGTCCATCCATCCGACCATATCTCTCTACTTATTAATTATGTCGGACCGACCACCCTATACACTTTCCGTTTTGGTCGTGATCGGGTGGTCGGCTCCAGCCAAATCGGAACGTTTGGTAACAGCTTTAGTCTGTGCATCCGACTCCATCCATTCACCATGCAATGCAGTCAGTCTGTCTCTGACATACATACCTAGGTACGTAAAATTATTTCTCAGTTTATGATGGTTAAGTACCTAAGTAAAATAAATGATAATAATATAAATCATTGTTTCCATCTGGAAACATCTAGATAATTTATAAATAGCTAAAAGATACTAATTATTAAATGATAATAAATTGCTTATATATAAGAGTATATACTTAAACCTGTCTGGATGTATGGCATACAGCTATGGGGCAGCGCAAGCAACTCCAATATCACAATACTACAACGAATGCAAAACATGATACTTAGAAACTTATGCAATGCCCCATGGTTCACTACAAACACAGAGCTACACCATCACCTTAAAATGAACACTCTGAAGGAGGAAATTCTAAAGTCAACAGAGACATATCAGGGGAGGCTGGAGCAACATCCCAATGCATTGGCTGCTAAGCTGACAACTTGAAGCTACAAGAAAAGGCTGAAGCGAAAGGACATATTGGCAATATAGGCTACACTTGTGTACAAAGAGGAGATGTCCTTACTGAAGGACACCCTCTAACTGACAACATTCCTCAACAAACCTGCTTATAGCTAGAGCTGATTGCAGATTAAATTAGAGAAAAAAAAATTACATGCGCGATCATGGGCCTACGTAGAAATCATAATCCGTTGAGTTAATCAACCTACAATACCTGCAAAAAAATCATGCACGTAGGCTAAAATCAATCACTTCATATCACAAGTATTTTCTAACAATATTCGTCTGCGTGGTCTACAAAATGTAACTGTCGTTATCCTATAACATAGTATGAAAAAAAATCATGAAGATTTGTTGTGTAAACCACACGGCGGGAAAAGCTGGAAGGGTGCAGGTGTAATTTTCTTGTGAAAATCAAAAATTATTTGTGAATGGCTTGCATGTGATGTTTTCTGGTAGATAAGTTATATTTTGATTACTTGTGATGTGAATCTAGTGCGTGTGCATGGTTTTATACGCAGGTAAGCGGAATAAAACTTTAGCCGGATTACGATCTCTTCATGGGCGCATGTAAGTTGTTTCTGCAATAATTTTTCATTTTGACTAACTTTACACTTGTTCTTGAGGATTTTCCCGACGTTTCCATTCATCATCATCAATATCATCCCTCATAAATTCAGAAATCATTTACTAAAGACAATGGCTGTATGGGCTTAATTCCCCTTGCCTTTCCTTCGGGATAAACTATAAAAAAAAATAATAAAGAAGTAACAGACAAACTTACTTTCGTATTTCTGTTTAGGTATAAATGTAGATATGTACCTAAGTAAGTTGTTAGTAAAAAATTGTTGGTAGTAAAAATTACACCCGCTCTTTTTCAGGTTTTCCCGCCAAATCCAAGGAGGGTAAACGGGGCGAAACTATACTGGTTTATACACGAGCTTAGTGGTTATAAGGCAGGCCGCAGACATCCGGTTTCCTGATACGGTTTCGTGATCAGGAATTCAGATCCCGAATTCCTGATGACTAGCGCAAACCATCCCGGTTTTTTCATTCAGATTTTTTTAAGACCAGTACAAAGATCACGGAGCCAAAAACTTGTAGAGATGCTTGTGCAAGCACACATCATGAACGACGAAGACGAATTGACTGCTACTGCATTTTCAGCTCCAAAGCCAAGTCCTTTACGTCTCTATTATGGTAGTCTGCATTATTAATACCTCATATGCATAGATATTTTTCCGCCGCCATTGTTTAATTTTAGGTTACATACATTTGGTTACCTACGACGACGACCACGGGTCGACACGGCAACTCGGTACAAGGCTCGCGCGGTTCAGATTGAAAATTTCCGTGAGTGTGCGGCGGACGAGCCAAAATGTACGCGGGCACTGCGTTCGGGATGACGTCATTAGGTTTTTCCCGTTCTTACAACCCGAACGCACTGAACCGGATGTCCGGTTTTTTTCCGTTCTGAAAAATAAGAACAGTGTGCGCCTTGTTGAACATTTTGTATGTAAGCAGAGCATTCAGGTTTCCGGATCTGAATTCCTGATCAGGAAACCGGACGTCTGCGGCCTGCCTTATGAGCATCATGAGTATAGATTACAATTTCAAACACAATCACATTTACATGAAAATGATGGCCCCATTGTAAATTGATGGTCGTTTTGCATGCATTCATACATCACCTACCTACATATAATAATATACACACAGTTGTGTACCCGAAATGGGATAGCCAAAACTGCAGCATCATAAAGGAGATCCCAAAGTCACGTTTAGCATAGTGGGATCGGATGTAAATTAGCAGTGTCAAGTTGTTAGCTTATAGCCTACGGAAACATGCATGAACTTGGAGAGAGCGAGATGTCACACATTTACGCGAAAAAATTCACAGAGCCATGTAATGACTAGACATGCAAGTATACAGTATGATTTTTGGTCGTCAACGTTCCCGAAAACTACGGAATCTCCTCATCATCACGATCATTTTTCTCCATGAAAGCATACCTGAGAAGTGTCTGGTTCCCAAGATATTAGGGTCTAAAGTTGAGTAAATAGACTGCGTTTTTCTGCTTACCTAAATGAACATAATCGCGCGTAGCAAGATTTTTTCACGAGAAATAATTAATATCTGAAAAAACTAGCACAAACACTGAACACTATAAGTTTCGCCCGATCAAGTTTTTATTTTTTCAAAAAAATTAACATCGTGTCTCAGCATTTTTTTTTTTGCAAAAACTTACTTTATTTGATCTATAGAGTACGTACCCTTCGTTTAGAGTGGCAACGAAAAAACACCCTGTATACAGGATGATTTTTGGTCGTCAACGTTCCCGAAAACTACGGAATCTCCTCATCATCACGATCGTTTTTCTCCATGGAAGCATACCTGGGAAGTGTCTGGTTTCCAAATATTAGGGTCCAAAGTTGAGTAAATAGACTGCGTTTTTCTGCATAAATGCACATAGACGCGCGTAGCAAGATTTTTTCACGAGAAATAATTAATATCTGTCTATAAAAAAACTAACATAAACACTAAATAATAAATTTCGCCAGATCAAGTAATTAAAAAAAAAATTGAAAAAAAAAATCCTTTTTTGGCATAAACTTACTTTATTTGATGTATAGAGTACGTACCCTTCGTTAAAGGTGGCCACAAAAAAACATCCTGTATGTACTTCACGTGTAAAAAGGGATTGCAAAGCACTTCTTTTAGGGCAAATTCATTCAGTCTTAGCTTGAGACTCAGGCTTGAGAACACTCGTCTATTCTAATTCCCAACTCAGATTTTATAAGCAAAGTACATACACCTACTTTGTCTAGTAGTTATAAGCTCTGTGAATTTGACGTTCTAAAGTTAGCTATCTCGCTCTCACCAAATTCATGGTATGTGGGTACGGGCAGGGTATGAGGGTACGGGCAGGGATTTGGTATCTGGGTACGGGCGCCAGTCGACTCTTACGACTTGATTTATAAAATCTGCGTTTACGGAAAATCAGATTGTAAATTAGATTGTATCGTGTTGAAGATTTAGTACCGTGTAATCAAGTTATTATTACAAATGGAACGCAGCCGAAGTGTAAGTAAATAAATGAACGCAATATTATTACTAATAAGGATGTGACGTCAAGATCTCAGTAAATTGCCATTAAAAAAAAATTACTTGAATTTAGGAAAATAAAATGTATGTGCAATAAAGAATAAGAATAAAATATAAGAAAGTTAATGGTTAGATATCTACGTAAGTAGAATAGAAAACATAGATATAGTGGAACAAGCGTAACTTTTCACAAGTAGACCACGGTAAATTAAAATATCTTGCAGTTGTGAACTCTGAACATACCTTGAAAAATTATTTGATACTTTTCTATATCTATACTTCTATACTGAGAGGTAAACTTTGATTGTTTGTTTATTTGCAGCGAATAGGCTCCGAAACAACTGGACCGATTTCAAAAATACTTTCACCGTTAGAATCCTTATTGGACCTGGATAAACATAGGCTATAAAAATTTCCCGAAATTCTCACGGGAAGGGGACAAATGGTAATTCATATTTTTTACGAAAACCGCTATACATATGAAGCTGAAATTGGGCATATATGTTCATTAGGGACTACGAGGAAGCACTAAGAACGGATTTCCTGAAATTCCCACGGGAAGGGGACAAACGGGAATTCCAAATTTTAATGAACACCGCTATTTGTATGAAGCTGAGATCGGATTAGGGACTACGATGATGCACTAAAAACCATAATTTCCACGGGAAGGGGACCAACGGAATTAATTTTTTTTTACAAAAACAGCTGTACATATAAAGCTAAAATCGGGCATATATGTACATTAGGGGCTGCGGGGAAGCATTAAGAACAGATTTACCGAAATTCCCACGGGAAGGGGACAAACGGGAATTCAAAATTTCCACGAAAACCGCTATACCCATGAAGCTGAAATCAGACCTGTATGTTTATTAGGGACTGCGAGGGAGTACTAAGAACGGATTTAACGAAATTACCACGGGAAGGGGACAAACGGGAATTCATTTTTTTACGACAACCGCGATACATATGAATTTGAAATTGGACCTGCACGTTCATTAGGGACTGCAAGGGAGTAGAATGGATTTTCCGAAATTCCCACGGGCCGCTGTACCTACATATAAAGTCGAAGCTATCTACTGACATGTACCGGAGCGAAGCGAGGGCGGGCCACTAGTATTTTATAAATGCATATCATTACTTTACTAAGATAAATAAAATTTATTAGAAAAGAATTTACATACACACTTAGTACCTAATTTCCTAACATAATTATTAATTTTCATATCAAAAATTAAAGTACGTAACATTAAATTCATATAAACTGTATTTTCTTTAGACAAAATAAATAAATAAATAAACCGGTGTTGGTACCGGATAATTTCATGTCTAGAGTGAATTTAATGAAAATAGCAGTAGACTTAACATGAAATTTTTTTCCACATTTAAAACTTCGATAAATGGCTTGCGAGATGATTCTCTTGTTCGACTATAAACAAATAAAATTTGAGATAAGAGAAGTCATTTTGAAAATGTCGGGCTCTGGTTTTATTCATTAGATAGTAGGTACATACTTTTGTTGCAGCTCACCTGTAAAATAAAACTGTTAACACAAGTTCATAAAACATTATACCTACCTACTTAAAATCTATTTATGTACCTACTACAAAAAAATGCTTGCACCATCATAGTATCGTTACTCTCCAGCTTTTCCCGACGGACGGTTCTTCATGACGAGGAATCTCAGGACTGACGATGAACTACCTACATACATACATACATATAATCACGCCTTTATCCCTTACGGGGTAGGCAGAGCACTAAGGGCCGATAGAACCACATGGTGCCTACATGATGATAAATTAAGTTCTGATGAACCTCTCAGGAGACCTACGTAGCTAAATAGCGTAACATTTTAATGGTGTAATATGTTATTTATACTTACAAATTCTTTCATTCCGTTCTACAGGTTCAGTACAAAATAATTTGTCTATTATCAAAATATTACGATAGGACACATTATTTAATTACCTATTACGCAGTATTTAATGGCGTAGATAGAATTGCAAAACACGTAAATGAAAATATTTTTATTAGTAGCACTGGCAATGTATTTGCACTTTTTACACCTTGGCAGTTTCATGTTTATTCATTGTTAATCTGAACTATCTTCCTATTAATATTCATTTAACATTAGGTTTTTGAAAAACTTGGGACTTCTCAGTTCTTACATGGTAATCATTTAAACCGGAAGTGATTTCTCATTCTTCCAGTAGAAAGAAAACCCATTTCTCGTTCATTCTGTTGGAGTCTTTCTCGGATTATACACGTAGGAATCCGTGGTGAGTGTCAGAAGAAATTTTAAAGTGCAGTGCAAAATCCATATCCAGTGTTATTCTCAGAAAACAGTAAAATAATTATCCCTTTGTGTAAACGTATTTGGGCTGTCTTTTTTGTTTAAATTAACACGTCTTACAAAGCCGCAATATGGTGTAATAATAATGTACATTGACTGAAATGAATGTCATCTTTGTTAATAGAACGTGTTAAATCACTTCAATTTATAATAATCTTCTTTTGTTTACGTTAAAATAAATTTTTATTCGATATTCAAAAGCTTTGTGGCAGTGCTTACGCGTCACCGCACACCGATCGACCGGTTCTCATCACCACGTGGTTGTCAACACCTGTTTTTCGTATTTTCCTTAAATGGAACTGTACATTCTCTTTATAAATATCATTAATAATTTGCTATTACATTTCTACACGTGGTTTTATTAGATTTTTCTATTATTTCACCATAATGGCCGACATTCATTGTGAAATGTCAAGATAGGGCGAGGCGGCCATGCGGGCGCCATATTGCCGGCATTAGCCGTGTCGACTCGCAGTGACCTTCCATCTGCCGGGACCCAGAATCTTTGTTTTTGTTAGGTTATTAAGCCAAAGTTTATAAGTTATTTTGTTTTGTTCTAGAATAACCAAAAATGGGAAAGGAAAAGATTCACATCAACATTGTCGTCATTGGACACGTCGACTCTGGCAAGTCCACCACCACCGGCCACTTGATCTACAAATGTGGTGGTATCGACAAACGTACCATCGAGAAGTTCGAGAAGGAGGCCCAGGAAATGGGCAAGGGTTCCTTCAAATATGCCTGGGTATTGGACAAACTGAAAGCTGAGCGTGAACGTGGTATCACCATCGATATTGCCCTGTGGAAGTTCGAAACCGCAAAATACTATGTCACCATCATTGATGCCCCTGGACACAGAGATTTCATCAAGAACATGATCACAGGTACCTCTCAAGCTGATTGCGCTGTATTGATCGTCGCCGCCGGTACTGGTGAGTTCGAAGCTGGTATTTCCAAGAACGGTCAGACTCGTGAGCACGCCCTGCTCGCCTTCACACTCGGTGTCAAGCAGCTGATTGTTGGAGTTAACAAAATGGACTCTACTGAACCCCCATACAGCGAATCCCGCTTTGAGGAAATAAAGAAGGAAGTATCTTCCTACATCAAGAAAATCGGTTACAACCCAGCTGCTGTTGCTTTCGTCCCCATTTCTGGCTGGCACGGAGACAATATGTTGGAAGCTTCCACCAAGATGCCTTGGTTCAAGGGATGGAATGTAGAGCGCAAGGAAGGTAAGGCTGACGGCAAATGCCTGATTGAGGCTTTGGACGCCATCCTTCCCCCAGCCCGCCCCACAGACAAGGCCCTCCGTCTTCCACTTCAAGATGTATACAAAATTGGTGGTATTGGAACAGTACCAGTAGGCCGAGTTGAGACTGGTATTCTCAAGCCTGGTACCATTGTGGTATTCGCACCTGCCATGCTCACCACTGAAGTTAAGTCTGTTGAGATGCACCACGAAGCCCTTCAAGAGGCTGTCCCCGGAGACAATGTTGGTTTCAACGTAAAGAACGTCTCCGTCAAGGAGTTGCGTCGTGGATATGTCGCTGGCGACTCCAAGAACAACCCACCCAAGGGAGCTGCTGACTTCACAGCCCAGGTTATTGTACTCAATCACCCTGGTCAAATCTCAAATGGCTACACACCTGTACTTGATTGCCACACAGCCCATATTGCCTGCAAATTTGCGGAAATCAAAGAAAAGGTTGACCGTCGTACTGGTAAATCAACTGAAGATAACCCTAAATCTATTAAGTCTGGAGATGCTGCCATTGTTAACCTAGTACCATCCAAACCTCTGTGTGTGGAGTCCTTCCAGGAATTCCCCCCTCTAGGTCGTTTTGCTGTACGTGACATGAGGCAGACTGTGGCTGTAGGAGTAATAAAAGCTGTAAACTTCAAGGAAGCTGGAGGTGGCAAGGTCACCAAAGCTGCAGAAAAGGCTAGCAAGGGCAAGAAGTAGCTAGCACTGATTACAGCACAATTCTTTATTCAACTGCGATACTTCATTCACCGAAAGGTGTTCAGAAGGAAAAAGGGCTACAAACTCCATTCCTTTTCTATATTTTTTACAAGGCTTATAATGTAACATTATTTTATAATTTATAAGGTTATACATATATCTGAAATATTTTGTTATGACTGCAACTAAAGTGTAAATTCATAGAAATAAAGGTAGCCTCCAATGTAATTTATTTTCTTTTTTCTACACCCTTATCAGTTGGTTAGATGAATTGAGGAATAATCAATAAAATAAAAGCTGCATATTTTCGTTCTATTTAAAAATTAATTATTTTGTTCCATTCTGAATAAGGGTCGGTTCATATCTGACGGAAAAGATGCGTCGAGCGTATCTCCAGCTACAGGCAAACGTATGCGCTCGACGCACTAACGTATCATCGGTTGAGCGTTTTTCTATACATTGTTCTTGGCGTTACGCGATGCATGTTCCGTCAGATGTGAACCGACCCTTAATTAAACGAGGAACAATGAGGGTCCTTGCCCACGGGACCAAAAGTTGCAAGTTCCATTCGGGATTCGACGAGAAAAGCTGGAAGGGAGCGGGTGTAATTTTCTTCTGAAAATCAAAATTATTTGTAAATGGTTTGCATGTGTCCATCAAGTGATGTTTTCTGGTAGATAAGTTACATTTTATTTACTTGTATTTAGTGTGTGTGCATGGTTTTATGTGCAGGTAAGCTAAGTAAAACTATCGGAATACGATTTCTTCATGGGCTCATGTAAGTTGTTTCTGCAATTCTTTTTGATCTTGACTAATTTTAGACCCATTTTTGAGGATTTTCCCGACGTTTCCATTCATCATAAATTCAGAAATCATTTACTAAAGACAATGGCTGTATGGGCTTGGTTATCCTTGCGTTTCCTTCGGGATAAACCCTGAGCATAAGGTATAAAATGTGTTATTATTCCTAAACTAGTGGAACTCCGTCCGCTTGGACTACAGAAAAACAAAATGTCGAAATTATCCGGGATAAAACACCTATCACAATATATTCCTGAAAACTGCATCGAAATCGGTACTGCCGTTTCTGAGATTATCGTGCACAAACGCACAGACAAACACAAAAATTCCAAAAATCATCGTTTTGGGTTCTATTGTGTTGATAAAGGTCTCCTATAATATTTTTTCTCATATATCTTCCATGTACAGACAGCGATCCGTTATATTTTTATTATATGTATAGATTCCTTTTCACAATAGGTACATACCTAAAACATCTCTACTTAGTTTGTGATACCTAGTCAATATACTGTCAAAAGAAAAAGGGTTTCAAATGTGCGATTGGTAGTTTCGTAGATAGCACATTTACCAAATCGATGAAATACAAAGTTATTTTTGATGCTGAAATCCGATGATAATATATGTCGGTAGATACATACATTATCCAGCATCTAGGGTACCCTTCTTGGGCGAGTCTGACTCGCACTTAGCCGCTTTTTTATTTTTTTGTTATCATTAAATTATTAATATTGACATCATGTAATAGAGGTTGACACCTTTAGATTGGGCAAGGGTACTAATAGTTTCTTATCCCGATGGTCAAAAGTGAGGTCAAAGTCAAAAGTACTAGGTATTAACACATCTGTGGAAAGGGGTTGATCAATCAGACTTAAACCTTGATACCTATTTTGTTCCATCAGGGAGATAGACTGGGTTTGGTTGCATATTTATCAGAAAACAATTTGCCTAAAGTTGCACAACGAGTACAATTAATAATGTGCAACATAGCTTTGCTTTTAAAACAACAATAAACTAATTCAAGGGGCATTTTTGATTATTTTGATAAATTTTTTTATCAGATTTTATCAATGGGTCAAAAATATAAATAATAAAAAAATCATCCAAATATAAATATACTTGACTAAATAATGTCATAGTTATTTCATATCACTAGGTAATGTTCTATTCTTTAGTTCAGATAAGGGTGAAGTTTATAAGATATCAATATTTTATTCTACATACTATACATAAATAAAAGATTAAATAACTGCTTAAATGTATAATATTCTAACTAGTATCTTTTATCTACATAATTAATATATCTATAGGTATACAATCTTTAATTTGAGAGAATCTTAGAGTATGGCATGTTGTCCATTGGAGACTTCATCTGTTCCTTCATGTTGTAAAATTATTTCTGCATACTCTTCAGCGCGCCTATATCGCTCCCTCCTTACATAAGGTGAATAAACCAACCTATGGGTAACGAATATTGCAGAAGTGATAGATATTGCCATGAGAGTCTTTACTAAAGGACTAGAATTTCGAAACCAACGCCGTAAAGGTCCGTCGGCCATTATAGATGAAATTATCAGATTTCACCAGTCGTTTCAGTGGTTTCAGGTGTTTTTATAGCTTTAGTTTTTATTAAATATTCCTGAAATAAAGGTTTCCAGATGTAGATTCCTCCAAAGAAACCTAATAAAGTAGCCAATGCAATATGACTTTTTGTTAACCCTCGAGGTTTATAAATTCGCATAATTGTTAAGAAAACTATATGCTCAACATTATTTTACCCTTTATAGAAAAAAAATCATTGACTTCAGATACATATTATTATTATGAAAGATTTTAATTATACATGAACTTTACATGAACCTACACATAACATAACCTAAAAATTCTTTTTTTTTAGTTTATCCCGAAGGAAAGGCAAGGGGAACTGAGCCCATACAGCCATTGTCTTTAGTAAATGATTTCTGAATTTATGATGGATGATATTGATGATGATGAATGGAAACGTAAAGAAATTCCTCAAGAATGGGTGTAAAATTAGTAAAGATCAAAAAGAATTGCAGAAACAACTTACATGAGCCCATGAAGGGATCGTATTCCGACTAAAGTTTTACTTAGCCTACCTAGACAGACACGCACGAGATTCGCATCATAAGTAAACAAAATATAACTTATCTACCAGAAAACATCACTTTACGGACACATGCAAGCCATCTACAAATAAATTTTGATTTTCACAAGAAAATTACACCCGCTCCCTTCCAGCTTTTCCCGCCGAATCCCCCTAAAAACTCTTTTTTTTTTTTAGTTTATCCCGAAGGAAAGGCAAGGGGAACTAAGCCCATACAGCCATTGTCTTTAGTAAATGATTTCTGAATTTATGGGATGATAATGATGAATGGAAACGTCGGGAAAATCACCCGCTCCCTTCCAGCTTTTCCCGCCGAATCCCTAAAAACTCTACTCTAAAAACTATTTTTATTGTTTGGTTTATCCCAAAGGAAAGGCAAGGGGAACTAAGCCCATACAGCCATTGTCTTTAGTAAAAATTAGTTCAGAATTTATGATGGAATTCGAGAGACTAAACTGACAAGCTTACTTGCTAATACCCCAGTCCTTAAAGACGAAGATATTCAACCAGTGCGTGCTGCCGGTGATGACCTACGGTGCCGAGACGTGGTCTCTAACTATGTGCCTCATAAAAAAGCTCAGGATCGCACAGCGAGCGATGAAGAGAGCTATGCTTGGGATCTCTCTGCGTGATCGAATCAGAAATGAGGAGATTCGCAGACGTACAAAGATCACCGACATAGCTGAACGGTCCAGCAAGCTGAAGTGGCAATGGGCAGGGCACATAGCTCGAAGAACTGATGGCCGATGGAGTCGGAAAGTTCTAGAGTGGATACCACGTATCGGCAAGCGCAGCGTGGGAAGGCCACCCGCGAGGTGGACGGATGACCTGGCCAAGGTTGCGGGCGTCGGTTGGATGCAGGCTGCTTCCGACCGGTCGGAGTGGAGGTTGTTGGGGGAGGCCTATGTCCAACAGTGGACTTCTCAGGGCTGTCAATGATGATGATGAAACTGACAAGCAAGTGACAGATAAAGGGTTACCACAAATAGAAAAAATATATAGTGACGTAGTCAATATCGATAATTTCTTTAGACTCGGCTATCAAAAAATGTGAAAAATATTTTGTCAATTACTGTATCAGTATAATATCAGTATAATTTAGAAATGGTTTTCTATTAATGTAATTTGAAAATAAACACTGATTTCTAAAAAAATCCGTATGTAAAAAAAATGTATTTTCTTTAACTTTTGTCTGTGTTTTAGTTTTCCGGCAGAATTGTAATATTCGTTCCCTACCATCGGACTACCAATATCAACAGCTACCAGTTAATATGAATATGAATACAAATAAAATATTGCGTATTCGTGACTTGTCATTGGCGTGAAATTGGTATTGTGATATAGAACGTAACCAGCTATGAAAAGCATATAGCATATTCATTCGGTCATATTCATTCATTCGTGACTTGTGATTTGCGGGATATTGGTATTGGTGATATAGAACCAGTGACGTGATTATAGATATAGAACCTAACAGTTTAGAATAGAGGTTCGTTCGTATTCGTGACCCTTTATTGTGGTGTATTGGTACCTATTGTGATATAGAACGTAACAGTTTGTTTCATAGAATTGCTCCGGTGCCCAATTCTGGAACTAACATTTTTTGTGTGCAGTTATATAGATTACATAATCATACACTAGGCAACTAGCGCCACCGTTAAAAGGAACTACATATTTGGTAATAATCGCAACTCGTAACGTTATATCGTCATGGAAAAAATAGCGCGCATTGCATACATTTGCATGTAGCACATCACTTGCACGCGTTCCGAGAATATGGCCTTTTTGAACACCACTAGTGTCGACACGTGTCGGTGTTAAATGTGTCTTGCTTGACCCCTAAGCTTGACTGTATAAAATGCTTGAAGGTATAAAATGCTAAACCATATAAAAAGCAAAAAATAACTTTTAACACTACGTAAGTACCAACTAAAGCATGGCAGACTATCTACTCGGGACTTTGTGCCATCTTTATGTCGGAGGCATAACCGCTAATTTTGATCTGCAAATGGTTATCTTGGCCTGCTGTTGACCGTACGTATGAAATTTTTGATTAAATTTTGTCGCGTAGGGGGACCGCTCTAATTTATTATCCTAACGTTAGAAGCACAAGAACATTAGAAAAGTTTAGATGGGGTCGCTATATGCGATCTCGACCAAAGGAATCTGTTTAACAATCCTCATGACAAACTGGCTCTGGGAGAATTGCAGAGATTAAGAAACAATAAAGATTAAACTTTGGTCATTCTAGATTTTCAGCAAAAATATAAATCGGTTTATCCGTTTCATTGCGGCATTCCAGGGTTTCATCCGCCCATCCCATTTCCAGCATCAGGTCCTCGTCAATTAGAAACATGAAGAGAACCAGTCAAGACAAATTCAATGATCCCAAACTCGATGGGTTTACTAAAAGGTAGATCAGGGTTACGTCTCCTACCTTCGAGCCCTATCATCAGACCAGCTCAGAGGTTCCAGATTTCCAGCATCAGGTCCTCGTCAATTAGAAACATAAAGAGAACTATAAATGAAATTGTATTAGGCGTTACATTAGGGCCCGGGGGTGGGCGCACCCATAGTGAATAAAGAGAACTAGTTAAGACAAATCCAACGAGCCCAAACTCGATGGGTTTACTAAAAGGCACGTCTCCTATCTTCGAGCCCTAACAGCAGACCAGTCAGTGGTTCCAGAAGACATTAGTGTTTCAAATGTCAGATCACACATACTCGTATGCTTGCAAGCAAACTGAGCGTATAACATTCCTATCACACCTAACAAACGACCTGATGACCTTGAAGACCTGAACCGATTTCCACCAAACATAGCTAAGAACACTCTCGACTGATATACCTTTCAAACAAAAAAACCGCATTAAAATCGGATCATCCGTTTGGGAGCTACGATGCCACAGACAGATACATACACATTTACACACACAGACACGTCAAACTTATAACACTCCGTCGTTTTTGCGTCGGGGGTTAAAAACATGTATGGTGTAGAAATATAGCGAGCGTGGCCGGTGATAGGGACAGGACATTAGGTACATACAAAATGCAATGTAACCAGTATATACATAGAAAATTGCCCATTTTATGAACTGGTGAAAGTGTTCATACTAAAAAATCATCATCTTGCTGCCCTTATCCCATTACTAAGGACTCACGGAGCGATTTTAACCCGCGTCCGCCGCGGTTGCGAGCCCGTAGCTTTTGTAGAATGCAGATATAATCATATTTTATACATACTCGTATATAGTGCTTCGTCAACTATCCCAACTAATATTATAAATGCGAAAGTAACTCTGTCTGTCTGTCTGTCTGTCTGTTACGCTTTTCCGCTTAAACCTCGCAACCGATTTTGATGAAATTTGGTACAGACAATCTTTAGACCCTGAGACAGAACATAGGCTACTTTTTATTTCGAAAAAAAGGGATGAAGGGGTTGAAATAGAGGTTGAAAGTTTGTATGGGATTTCTTAATGGAAGATAAATGAGAAAAAATATTATAGAAGACCTTTATTAACACAATAGTACCCAAAATAATGATTTTTTGAATTTTTGTCTGTAGGTTTGTCTGTGCGTTTGTGCACGCTAATCTCAGAAACGGCTGAACCGATTTCGATGCAGTTTTCAGAAATATATTGTGATAGGTCCCAATTAACATATAGGCTACTTTTTATCCCGGGAAAATGTTTTTATCCCGGATAATTTCGACATTTTATTTTTTCTGTAGTTCACGCGGACGGAGTCGCAGGCGTCCACTAGTATGTTATAATTAAGCCGGTCAAGTCAATAAACTGATTATAATGTCTAAGCAATATTTATCATATAAATGTAAGAAAATATATCTTAATCACCGTTTACTTATCTTTTTATCAACATCTCTGAAAGTAACCAACACAGCTTCCTATAAACCACTACAATCGGTGACCCTGAGAAGAAACAAGTCAAGTAACTACTTCAAGAAGTGATTCGCTAAGATGAACCCAGAATATGCACACACTGTACTACCAACATCCCTAGTACCAGTACCAGCAGCAGCGACGACTGAAGTCGCAGCTATATCATTGTCAGACAAGATACCTAATTTCTGGATGGAAATGCCGAGGCTGTGGTTCGCCCAGTTTGAGACAATTATAGCACCACAGAAACAAGGAGAGGATACTAAATTTAGTATCGTGATTTCTAAGCTGAGCCGAGAAGCCATACAACAAATAAGTGACATTTTATTGTCCCCACCGAAGGAAAAACCATATCAAGGATCGTTTATTGGCTGAATATGAGGAATCCGAAGAACGACAATTCCAGAGACTCATTGGAGAATTAGATTTGGGAGATCAAAAACCATCACATCTACTACGACGTATGCGTGAACTGGCACAAAACACCAAATTGCCGGATAAGACATTGCTAAGTTTGTGGATATCCCGCCTCCCGACTAACGTACGCGCAGTACTTACTGTCTGTCAGGATCAAAATCTCGACAATTTGGCTACCATCGCAGATAAGATATTGGAGACGTCTCGTACAGGAACTATATCCGAAATATCTACGCAATCGCAGTTACCTATTATGACCGAACTTTTGTCACAGATAAACAAACTATCTTTGGAAGTGGCAACTTTAAGAGGACAAATAAATTATCAGCATTTTCCTCGTAATAATCGGCGCAATAATTTTCGTGACAGATCAAGATCAAGATCGAGAACGACCATAACGCCCGACAACCCCAAATAATAATAATAATAATAATAATAATAATTGTTTATTGGTACCAAATTACAGACACTAGAAAAATAGAGGCCCTGTGGCCTATGCTAGTTAGTTATAACTGTGTTACAGGCCACAGTGTTCCCCTTAATGTACATATCAATGTGTATACAGGCACTAGAAAATGAAATAAACTTTTTTAAATTTTTAAATTATTATTACATTAGATTAAATTAACTTATTTGCCTAAAAATAAATAAACAATTTTATGAGATCAAAAATTTAAAGTAGGTAGATAACATTAAGGACTTGTTATGAAATTTTTGAAAATTCTATTATCATTATATTATATTCTATTATATCATATTATATTATACTATAACATATTACACTATATTATGTTATATGTTTCTGTGAAGAATTTGTTGTGCATGAGGATGATTATAACTATCAATGTACCTATTTGTTATGTGAGTGAATATTTCTTTGATTATGCGTGTAAGTGTGTGTGCGTGTGTGAGTGTGTGTGTGTGTGTGTGTGTGTGTGTGTGTGTGTGTGTATGTGAGTGTGTATGTGGGTGTGTGAATATGTATAAGTAATGGCATGTGCGTGTTAAAATATGTTTGTAAGGAATGTCAGTAACTTATTATTTAGGAGTAAAAAACAACATTTCGGTATCGTTGTAATCCATGTCACTGAGCCAAGCATAGATTTTCTTTATTAAATCATGCTTTGTTAATGTTCTCCATTTGTGATAGGTTTTAAAATGAGTTTTAATTAAATTATACAGACGCGGAGCATTAATGTAGTACTGTCTTTTGGCATACAAGCTGTTGGATACAGGTATATTGATCCTATCAAACCGTTTATTAGAAATATGAAAGTAATGGTTGTGTAGATACCATCTACGTTTCAGACAGCGAGCGAGGAATTGTGAGCAGTCCTGTAACTGGAGAGGAAATAAACCGTCGTCGTCGGAAAACTAGGTATAGCGTCGACCGAGGCGGATGTCAACGCTATCCTTCCGTCAAGCCGCCTATGCGTTACCGACTGCAAAAGTGGGTATCGTTTCCTGGTAGACACAGGCGCTAACATCTCCGCCATACCAAAACAAAGAGGTCACACGACCCCGGATAACAAATATAAATTATTCGCACCTAATGGCACTGACATAGAAACATACGGCGAAAAAACACTGACGTTGGATTTTAATATGAGACGATCGTACCGATGGACTTTCGTCATAGCGGATATCGAACAACCTATACTCGGAACAGATTTTCTTGCTTACCACAACATTCTGGTGGATATTGGAAGGAGAAAATTAATTGATGGTTGGATGAGGCTTGTTGTCATCTGGATCCGTGACGAATGCTGACATTCCAACGATTAAGACATTGAATATTATGGGTCCATATGCCGACATTTTAGAAAAATACCAAGAAATAACCAAGCCTATCAGCATAAACACAAAGCCCAAGCATAACGTCGAACATCAAATAATAACCGAAGGTCATCCTGTACATTCAAAATGTCGCCCACTACCAGCCGATAAATATAAGCAAGTTAAGATCGAAATCGAAAACATGATGGAAGCTGGCATCTGTCGACCTTCGAAAAGCCCTTGGGCTAGCCCACTGCATGTGGTTAAGAAGAAAAACGGCGAGCTCAGGCTATGTGGTGATTATAGGAAGCTAAATACTATTACGAAACCAGACAGATATCCAATTCCACGCCTACTAGACTTCACATATTTGTTACCAAAAACCAACATTTATTCACGAATCGATCTTAAAAGAGCTTATAATCAAATTCCTGTAAAGGATATAGAAAAAACGGCCGTGATTACCCCATTTGGCTTGTACGAATTTCCCAGAATGCCATTTGGATTGAGGAACGCCGCCCAAACGTTTGTCAGATTTCTAGACACAGTACTGGCTGGCTTAGATTTTGTATTTAAATACATCGATGACATCCTGATTGCTTCCAAATCAGAAGATGAACATAAGAAACACTTAGAAGAAGTTTTCAAGAGATTGAATGAAAATTGCATCACTATCAATCTGACTAAGTGCGAGTTTGGGAGATCCGAAATCGAATTTCTAGGATACCATATAACACCGCACGGTTATAAGCCTCTTAAAGAAAAAATTTTAACTATCACAGAATATCCACGGCCAGAGACAATCGAAGAGCTGAGACGTTTTCTCGGCATGATAAATTTTTATCGAAAGAATTTACCACAAGCTGCGAAGTATCAAGCCCGCCTAAATCAATATCTAAGTAAATCCAGAAAAAAGGATAAAACAAAGATTGTTTGGACAGACGACGCCATCGAAGCTTTCAATGAATGTAAGGAGAGTCTACAAAACGCCGTTACATTAAGCTCCCCGTCTCCAGACGCGCCTCTATCATTGATGACCGACGCATCGCTCACGTGCGTTGGGGCAGTCCTGCAGCAATTCGAAGACAAGATGTGGAAACCACTTGCATTTTTCTCAAAATCATTGAGCAAGGCACAGCAGAACTACAGTACATACGACAGAGAGTTACTCGCTATATACATGGCAATATCCCATTTTCAACCTTATATGGAAGGCCGAGAACTTACAATTTATACAGACCACAAACCACTTAGTTTCGCATTTGAAAGTCACAAAAACCACAGCGAAAAAGGATCTCCGAGACGCTTGAGACATCTGGAGTATATAGCTCAATTTACATCAGATATCAGGCATCTCGCGGGTGATAAAAATTCCGTCGCCGACGCTCTCTCAAGAATATCCCAAATTGACTGGCCCGAGCCTTTGGACTGGAACGAAATCGCTGTACAACAAAAAGAGGACGCCGAATTAGAACAATTACGGAAGAAAAGCAATCTATCCTGGAAAATCATAAGTCTAGGACAAGACAAAAAGCTGTATTGTGAAAATACATTAGAGAACGCGAGACCGTACGTGCCGAAGCAACTTCGTAAACAAGTATTCGACGTCACGCACAGCGTGACTCATCCGGGCATACGAACCTCAAGAAAATTGCTTAGTCGTCATTTTTTCTGGCCATCAATGAACAAGGACACTGGAATATGGGCCAAAACATGTATACCGTGTCAGAAAGCGAAAGTGATCCGACACAATAAATCCCCAATCGGATCTTTTCCTGAATCAGCGAGATTCGAGAATGTACATATGGACATAGTAGGACCACTATCAATATCCGAAAACAACAGATACATAATCACGTTCATAGATCGCGCAACAAGATGGATAGAAGCTGTACCTGTACCGGAAATATCAGCGGAATCTGTAGCCAGAGCTTTCATCAGCAATTGGATCACACGATTTGGTTGTCCTGCCACCATAACAACAGACCAAGGACGACAGTTTGAGTCAAATTTATTCACTTCGCTGGCAAAAAAACTGGGAATAAAGAAAACAAGATGTACTAGCTATCACCCCGAGTCGAATGGCATCATAGAACGATGGCACAGGACGATGAAAGCCGCACTTATGGCACGAGGAAATACGACTCACTGGACTTCCGAATTACCTTTCATATTGATGGGACTAAGATCAGCTTTACGTGATGATAGCGAAGTTAGTCCTGCCCAGATGGTGTACGGAGCTAACATACGTATTCCTGGTCAATTTTTTGAGCCGAAAACGCAAGATAATGAACCAGAAGCGTACACGCGAGATTTAATGCGTTATATGTCAACCTTGAGTCCACAGAAAACAAGCAACCACGGATCTCAAGTATCATTTATACATCCAGATATGAAGAAATGCAGTCATGTATTTATTAGAACAGATTCAGTTAAGAAACCTCTCACGCCACCATACGAAGGACCTTTCAAAATTTTAGAAAAACATGACAAGTATTACAAAGTGCAATTAATAAATAGATCAGCAAATATTTCAATAGATAGATTAAAGCCAGCGCACATATTCCATAATAGTGAGGTGAATGAACCACATAAGGAAATTAAAAACAACACCTACGAAACAAGTAACAAAATAAGTAATGAAGATCGAGGTTCCGCCGAGTCAGCCGATATTACAAGAATTTCGAAAACACGCTACGGCCGAGTCATTTGCCCGGTAGTACGTTTCAAATTACAATAAATTAATACCTATATAATGTATTAGTTTATCTACAGTTAACTACTACAACACTACACTACAAGTCCATCTACATTTGCTGCTGAAAACTATCCAAAATTGCTATCTTTGGGAAAATGGGATCCGCTTCTACAAAGGAAGAAGTGGTCATCGCACAAACAGCCGCCAGCACCGGAAATTCCAGCATCCAGAGGATGGAAATAATGACGGGAACACTTATACTAGTGCTGTTTGTCGTCCAGGCGATATATTTTTGCATGCGCTGTCGGTCTAGACTGCGCAGCGTCTTGGCCCACGAGATACAGCGCGCTCAACAACCCCGGACACCTGCAGGCGGAATAGCCATGGTCACCAGGTCCACTGGACAGACGCCCGCAACCGCGGGACCGCAGACTCATCACAACGCATTCGGCACACAGTGAAATGATGAAGTGTTTTAGTGAAGTGTTTTTGACGAATAATTTAGTTTGTTTTTTTTTTCAAAGGGGGGTGCATTATAGTGCTTCGTCAACTATACGAGTCAACTATATAACTATAACTATTATAACTATGTTATAATTAAGCCGGTCAAGTCAATATACTGATTATAATGTCTAAGCAATATTTATCATATAAATGTAAGAAAAATTAAATATATCTTAATCACCGTTTACTTGTCTTTTTATCAACATCTCTGAAAGTAACCAACACAGCTTCCTATAAACCACTACACATACATACATATATAAAAAATTAAAGCACATTACCGCCCCCTGATTACCTACCTAAAAGCAATAGCGAAGCCGAAGCCTCGCGATCGCGCATGTTGCGCACACGCACACGCTCTCAATTATCACGATCGCGCGGCTTCGGCTTTGCTATTGCTTTTACGTAATCAGGGGGCCAGTCTCGTGAGTTTAGAAATAAACCGCAGTTCCAACACCGCGGCGGTCACGGTAAAAAATCGCTTCCAGAGTCCTTAGCCTTATTTAACTTAATATTTTTATTATTATTTAGAGAGTGTGTGGAAAATTATAAAACGCACATAGTACATACACACGTTTTTCAGAATTTGGGCAATGTAGAATCATTAAGGAGATCCCACAGACACGATTAGCATAGCGGGGATAGATGTAAATGATCAGTGATAAGTTGTAGTGATGGGCAAATGGAAAAAAAATATCGATATTTATCGTATCGATATTTTTCAAATATATCGATATATATCACCCAAGAAATATCGATATTTCGATATATCGATATTTTTGCCCAATTTGCAATTATTTATAAAAATTGCCAAAATTATCGAAATTTTAAAGCAAATACACATCTGGTTGTTTTTTTTTCAAATTGCTCGACATAAAAAAAAGAAACAAAATAAAAAAAAACATTATTCAAACCAGTATTTGTCTGATATTGACATCAGGAGCACTCTTTGTTTGATGTGTTCCCCTGTTAATCTGCTCCTATGATTTGGCACAGTCAAATTTACCACTGAAGCTACCCTTTCAGATGACACTGACATGCTTGACAAATCAAATATTTTAGAGCGATATCTGAGAGAACCGGCGTGAAATGTTGACAATTTACCCAGAACTTTATTGGATCAGATTTTCTTTCTAAAAGTGGTTGGTCCAAATACTGCTTCAGTTCATTGGGGACACAGCTACTGCTTGGAACCTCTGACGAAGCTATGCTCAGATTTAATAATTTCTCATGTCTGGACCAGATAGAGGACCCACTAGCTTGTTCTGATGCTCCGTCATTGTCATAGACAAGCAAGTCATAGAGTGTAATTTTTTAATTTTTGTTTGTGTTTGAAGCAAAGAAACTAAACCCATACAGCCTACTGCATATTTTCTAAATTTAAGAAATCGGATTGGTCAAAAACATGATGTGACGCATGAGCAGACGCCAGACAGCAGAGCTTTAAAAATATATCGATTTTGATATCTGAAAATAAATATCGAAAATTGATATATCGCGGAAAAAATATCGCTAATTTATATCGATATTTTTCTGAAAAAATATCGATATTTTTATATATCGATATTTTTTTACCAACCCTAATAAGTTGCTAGCTTATCGCCTGAGAAAATGCCCGAGTTCTAAGATGTACCTATTTTATAAAAAGCCCCGCATCAGCACAGGACAGAATGAATAAAACGCAATACAAAATAAATTTATATTTTTATTAAAAGAATATAAAGTATGCTTACATCATCAACAGTTTCCATATCTTCAAGTATGCGTTAACATCTCTACTTAGTTTATGCTTCAAGTGAGCAAGTCGCAGCTGAGGTCGCAGCATGACGGAAAATATTTACATGTAATACTTGCTTGTCTTTCCTGTAAGTAAAAATTATAAATCAATTTCAAATTATGGTTTTTCTATGTAGGTTTATTTCTGCGGCTCCTACAAGTAGGTCTGTTAACGCTTCTATTGGTTCCAATGAAATCATCGATTAATACAATTATTTCTTGCAAGTGGGCTTTAAAATGTTTATAGAACATCGTATTTATTGCATTTTTATTTTATAATTCACATTTTTCAAATTACCCATAATAACTTTAATAATTTACAGGGAAATTTCGTGTCGGAAACCGAGCAACATTTAACAAAATATTTTTTAGGTTATAAATATTTCAATTTGATGTTTTTGTTTTAGTATAGATTGAACGTATTACTTCACATGAAATAACATTAACAATACATTTCGGCATTAATCTTGAATACATTTGGGCTGGTGATTTTTACTAAAACAGTACTTACGATTGAAATGTGCTGGGTTGTTTTGTTTCCGAGTCACTTTTACAGCCTAAAACAGTACACCGCACTATGTTTTTGTTAATAATAACGAAAAGTGGTTTAATCACACTATTTTGTTTATCCTAGAATTGAAATTTCGCTTGGAATTTATATTTTTTCCCAAAATATAAAACTCAAAGTAAAAATCGCGATGTTAGCTGTCAAACTTGTTTAGAACTTATAAGATCTAAACACCTCAAAAAGCGGCACGGTGTCGAGACAAAAAATAAATTATATGTCTTCGAAAACACAGCAATGATATGAAGAAGCAGTCCCTATGATTCCATGAGAATACAAGAATTTCCATTCGTATCGATTCTCGCACATACTTACATCCCTATTTCTAACACCAGAGGGCGCATCACTATCTTACCGCCAATTTATCTGTCAAGTGTCATTGCATTCTTGTGATTCTTTGCATCGAGTTTGAATTTTTTACTTTCTATGTAAAACAAGTAAAAAGTTATTTTTTCTATCGAATAAGTGTAAATACAGTGCGTGAGTGCGTGTTTTGTGCTTTTTTTGTGAAAAACACAGCAGTGTTGGCTTAGATGGAGCCGGTACAGGCAGGTAAGGAGGACGATGGGCGAGTCGAAGTTGTTGCTTCGGATGGAGAACAATCTTCGAGCTCTAAGGAGGCCTACGATAGTGGTAGCAGCTCCTCCTCAGATTCGGAATTTGAGGGGGGCACGGCATCTCCTTTGCCCAATAAACGTCCTCGGACTTCTACTCGTAATCGTAGACATAAGTCTAAACAAGTTCATACCGATCCGCGCGTTGATTCTTTAATGTCGCATGTTTCATATTTAACAAATTATCTTATCTCTCAAAATGCTAATACAGGTTTAGTTGAGATGAACACTAAGACACCATCTAACCAGTTTCTTACTTTACCTGCTCAGCCCGAGTCTCTTTCACTGAAATGGGGATCATTAAATACAGATATTGACACTAATAAGATAATTCCTTCAAGCAACAATGATAGACTTTTTGAATTAAATAGTTTGCAACAATTTGACTCTCAGGCGTGGAAAGGCATTAGATACAAACGGGTTCTGCAGGAGTGTTTATCTACTCCGGGTTTTACAGGGCTTCATATTAATGATGAGCTCTGTCACTTTAATAAGACTAAAGATTATCTTGCATCTACTGAATTGATGTTAGCTGGCCTATCTAATAAAGTTCTAGAACAAAGGCAACTATTAAAGTTAGGATTACAATCTATAGTTGACTGGGCCAGTACTACTCAAGAAGGGTTGAACCCTAAAACATTATTTGATAAGATTAGTTCTATCTTTGGGCCTGGGTCTTCTTGTCATAAAAATTCAGAAACTACCATGCAAATTATTTGTGGTAAACGTTCTGAGTGCATAGAGGTTAGGAGGGAGCGTATTTTAAAAGAGATTACCAATGAAAATCTCAGGAATACCTTAAGAAATGTCCCACCTAGCTCTGAATTCTTATTCAGTAGACAGGGCTTGCAGCCCATAATACAGTCTCTTGGAGGATCTCAAGTTTGGTTGAATACTCCATCATATTTAAAAGATAAAAAAGTAGTGGATAAGCGGGATCAAACCTATCAAAATAAATTTCATCATAATAAAATTAAAGCCAAGAAGTTTGATAGGAAATTTAAACAAAATGTTAAAAAGTCTCAGCCCTTTCGTCAACATTCCAACACAGATAGGTCCAATGCCAAGTCTAAACCAAATTGACACACAAAGGGTATTCAGGGGGGGTTGCCTGAAAAATTTCACACAAAAGTGGAGAGAGTTGGGAGCAAATGCTTACATTTTGAACTCAATAACCAACTACCATATTCCATTCAACAGAAAGCCTCCTTTGAAGTACCCAACACAAACTTTTCTAAATTGCTTGACTACCAAAAGTTCCCAAGAAATGTCACAGATGATAGAAGAATTGAAAGTCAAGGGGATCCTAGAAAGACCCTTGAAAATGGAGCCAGGTTTCTTTTCAAAGATGTTCTTAGTCAAAAAATCAGATGGAGGAATGCGGCCAATCTTCGACCTCAGGGCTCTCAATTCTTTTGTGGCAACAAAGCATTTTTATTTAATATCACAGGTAGAGGTAATAAACTTCCTACAGCCCAACGATTGGTTAGTGAAGATAGATCTTCACCAGGCTTATTTTCACCTCAGTGTTGCGGAGACACACAGGAAGTTTTTGAGGATTGTCTACAATGGAGAAATCCTTCAATTAACTGCCCTACCTTTTGGTCTATCTTCAGCGCCCCGAACGTTTGCCACAGTTTCAAACTGGGTAGCCGAAGTACTCCGGGCAAGGGGCATACGCCTTTTAGTCTACCTGGACGACTACCTCCTAGCATGCCAGGACAAATCCAAGCTAATGGCTCAGGTTGCGGAAACGCTGGCCACTTTGGAAACTTTGGGTTGGCATGTAAATTACCTGAAGTCGGTAACCAAACCCATGCACCGATTGGAATATCTGGGTCTACTGTGGGATACAGAGAACCAGACCATAGCACTGCCCACCCGAAAGATTCAAGGAATCAAATACCTTCTGTTGAAGATTCTTCATCAGAGCAGTTGCTCGTTGAGAGAGCTCCAGAGGTTACTGGGTGTGCTGAATTTTGCCAACCATGCAGTTCCTCAAGGTCGCCTTCATTGTCGCAGAGCACAGCTACTGTTGCGAAAGTACAAGGGCAAAGGCCAAAAAAGAGAGTTAGGCCCCATGGTGACAGAGGACTTAAAGTGGTGGCTGGATGCAGTAGAGAGCAGTCCAGCCCCACTTCGAAAGAGAGAAATTACGCATTTCTTAACCACAGACGCAGCGGATGCGGGCTGGGGTGCAACCCTGAACAACCAACATCTATCAGGGAAGTGGTCCAGAAAACAGAAAAACTGGCATTCCAATTTAAAAGAAATGTATGCAGTTTTTGCTGTCATAAACTCACACGGGACCCAATTGAAAAATGCCCACATATTGGTCCAGTCGGACAACAGAACCCTAGTGGCATACATAAGAAATCAGGGGGGCACTCAATCGCTAAACCTTCTGGGCCTTACGACCAAGTTAATGGAGCTGACTTGTCGGTACAACATACTGATGACAGCATACCACTTACCAGGGAACCTCAACGGAATCGCCGATTGCCTATCCAGAGGAAAACCAGTCCCCGAGTGGCACCTACTACCACCAGCCACAAAGGCAATATTCGAAGAGTGGGAAGTGCCAGAGGTAGACCTTTTCGCCTCAAAGGAAACAGCTGTCGTTCCAAAGTATGTGACCTTAAACTCTAAAGATGGCTCAGCTCTTTTTTACGACGCCTTCTCCCGAAGGTGGTCCTTCCGAACAGCGTGGGTATTCCCACCACCCAGCATGCTTCCCAGGGTGCTAGCACATCTGAACAGTGCAGTGGGTGTTTATTACATAATAGCACCCAATTGGACCCAGTGCTTTTGGTTCCCGGACCTCCAAGCACGTGCACTGGCACCCCCTCTATTGGTAAAGAATCTGAGGGAAGTTCTGGTAGACCACACAACTGGGGTGACTCCCCCTCAGGTGGACAAACTGTTACTCCATGTCTGGAAAGTTGGGGGTGGGGTAATGAATTAGCCAGTTGGGATATTGATGAGAGGCAGCTATTGCAGAAAAGCTGGCGTCCATCTACCTTGACCACATATAATGCTCCTCTGAAAAGATGGTTACACTGGTCTGACACACATGGTATCAGTAGTAAAAAACCAGAAGGGAGAGATGTAGCTAGATTTTTAGCAAATTTATATTTGAAAAACAACTTTGCTTATAATACTATACTTTTGCATAAGTCTGCCATATCCACTTACTGTGCAGCTACAGTAAACCTATCTGGTAATTTCTTTATTCAACAAGTTTTGAAGGCAATATCCTTAGCTAAGCCTCTCCCTGCTAAACTCCCTGTTTGGGATGTAAATATCTTGTTTGACTGGTTAAAATTTTCCACATGTTCAAATTCAATTTTTGACCAAAGTAGACGTACTGCAATAGTCCTATTACTAGCATCAGGATGAAGATTGCATGACCTGACCCTTTTGGAATTAGGCGAGAACTTTGAGGAAACTGAAGATTCTGTGATATTTTGGCCTAAATTTGGATCTAAAACGGACACTAGCCTACATAGGCAATCAGGCTGGCATCTGCTTCAGCATCAGGATCCTAAAATTTGTCCAGTGACTCATGTCAAAGAGTTAATTAAAATAACAAATCTTAGACGTAGTGAGAATAGTGAAATCAAGTCTCTATTTATATCAGTCACAGGACACATAAGAGCAGCATCTAAAACTATGATTGCAGGTTGGGTAAGGTCAGTTTTTAAACAGGCTAAGATTGACGCTTCTCCAGGTAGTATAAGGTCAGCAGTAGCTTCCAGGGGGTGGCTGGATAACAGACCAGTACAGGAGATTTTAGACAGAGGTAATTGGAAATGTGTAGAAACATTCTCAAGACATTATTGTAAGAAGGTAAATAGACATGCCCAGGGGGACATATCTACTATTAGTTCACTCTATAATAATTTTAAGATTATCTGAGGAAATTTATTGATCTCAAAGTTGTAGATTTATGATAGTGATTTACTAAGAAGTTATATTATGTTGATTTACTAAGAAGTTCTATTATTTTAATATTTCTAATTAATCTAGTATTTTGTTGATTTAAGCAGTGGAACTGCTTTCTTTGTTCAAATATTTTTTAATACATAGTATGTTATGTTAATTTTATTAACCAAGGAAAAGAGCTCTAGTTTTTTTACGTAGGTTTAGTTATTATTGCAAATAAATATTAGTAAAGTTAAAAAAAAAAAAAAAAAAAAAAAAAAAAAAAAAAAAAAAAAAAAAAAAAAAAAAAAAAAAAGGAAAAGAGTTAAGTTACTGACATTTATTATTTTAAAATATATATATTTAAAATATATCTAAAAATTGTTTGAATTTTATAAGTTTCAGTATTAAAACTTGATAAATATTAGAATCAAGTTTTGTTTCACATTGCATTCTTGTGTATGTATCTATCTATATACTTGGCTATTTCTAATCACCAGCAGATAACAAACAGATCTTCATATCATTGCTGTGTTTTCGAAGACATATAATATGACTGTTTTGCATTACAACAAAACAGGTATTATATGTTGGAGAAAACACAGCAATGAAGCCAGGTGCTTGCTGATGATGAAGATTGCAATGACACTTGACAGATAAATTGGCGGTAAGATAGTGATGCGCCCTCTGGTGTTAGAAATAGGGATGTAAGTATGTGCGAGAATCGATACGAATGGAAATTCTTGTATTCTCATGGAATCATAGGGACTGCTTCTTCATATCATTGCTGTGTTTTCTCCAACATATAATACCTGTTTTGTTGTAATGCAAAACATTCATATTATTCTTACTCTTTTCGATATTTTACATTTGGCATATTTCTGTCCTATTCTGTGCGAATGCGACGAAAGATCGAAGTGACTTCTTCTATACCATTCTTTTCTACGATCTAGTAAGTGAAGTTTTTTCGTAGGTAACTCACATTTTGTTTGTTTATTTCTCTGGATATATCTCAAGACAATGGCTGCATAAACAAGGTTTTCTTTGCTCTTCGTGATAAGATAACCTAAACTAAACAAAAATTATAACCTTAAAAACTTTGCTTTTGGTCCATATTTAAGCGAATAATTTTAATATTATATTCGGTACATACTGTTATAGAGTGATCTACAAAGTAATAATATATATGTACTATCATGACGGACATTCCTCGTACTATACCCAATATATTAATAACAGGTAATTTTGGCTGGAATACTGTTATTTATTTCATGGACAAAAACATAATAAATTTATTATTTATTTACAATTTCAGGTACCCCAGGTGTGGGTAAATCTACAATAAGTAGGTTAACGGCCGAGAAGTTAAAATTTAATTGGCGAGAAGTTTCAAAATTAGCAGAAGAATACAATTGTTTAGATGAATTTGATCCTGACTATCAATGTCCTTTCCTTAACGAAGACAAGGTAATTCTTACCGATTTGCTAAAAAATGCTAAAATATACCACCTAAAAACCTGTTATACAAGGACACTTAAAAATGGTTAATTGAGAAAAATTAAGCCTATATATTATAAAATGTCCTATAACCCAAGGTTAAATCTCCAAAAAGCTCGGTAAACGATGTGTAAAGGTTTTGGCGGTGACCCATTGTTGTATAAAAGTGTTTCATGTATAGGGCTAATAGGTACATGTTAAACACTTTTATACAACAATGGGTCACCGCCAAATAAGCTTATAGAGCAAAACTGAGACATAAATAATTTATGTAAAGGTTTACTTCGCTAATTTATGTAGCTGTTATAGATAGGAGTTGTAATGACCTCTAAAGTGACCAGTATGCAACCATAGAACTATAGCAGTGTTCACGATTTCCCTTACTTATGTCTCTGATTTACGCAATAAAGGTTCCACACAAACTTTAATGGGTCTTTGTTATTGTACAAATTGAACATCAATTATAAGACGAAATTGTGATAATAGATCGTCGTTACAGGGCTGTAGTAATATAGTGGGCGCAAAAACTCTACAACAGAGCTATATTGGAATGTAGCCGAGTTTTAAAATACCCTCAGATAAATCAATTGCCCTAAAAAAGTTTGCAAAGGCTTGTTATAGTTCTAGTGATAAACCTGTCACAAAGACACTCTTTTAGGACCATACAGTTTTCTTTGCAACTATTATAGTTCTTCCATTAAACATAGTATTGTGACAGAGTCCATTATCTCTTCTAAAACCTAATTACGGTATAATGGTAGGCCAATGTTGCTTTTAAACTATAAATCAGTTTTGTAAAGGCATTTTTGTATGTACTTCATGATAATATTGAATAAGTAAAAATCAAGTTGAATGATCGATTATAAGAAATGGTTCCATTATGATCCTTCTGAGCAAATAAGCAACTATATCACAAAAACTATGTATTAATAAAAAAAATTGTATGTCCATAATGTTCTAGAAGTCTGGGTCTAAGCCTGTCTTACCTGATAATTCGAGGGGGGCATTAAAATATTGTCTTTAACCCTATAGGATAGTTTATTGGAGAAATAAATGCCCCACTTTCTATGGATGTACTACCTTCTTTGGTTATAGAACCACCAATTGGTAAGCCCGAAACATTCTATGGTCTTCTATATAACCAACTTTTGTTAGTTGGGTAAGGATCATCAAAAATACAATATGGTGTAATTATATTATGTACCTATTTTGTGTCCTTAAAATTATTCCATTATCCCTACTTCAAAACTAATGCAGGTATAAAATCTCCTTTAAGGTGCTTGGTTAACTCTTATAATGAATACTTCTTAGATATTGACCTTGTTAGAGAGTAAGTATATTCTTTGATATTGACATATTTTATCTGTCGCATAATGAATTTAGAAATTTAGTAGTTGGAGAATTGGTATCTAAATCGAAGACATAACAAAAGTATAAAGGTATCATTGTTATTAATTTTAAGTTTATGATAAGTTAAAGTATTATTTTTTCATTCACCTATGGATGTATGTATGAGCTTGTTAGTTTTGCAGCATCCATGGTGGTGCTATCTCATCAGTGATGTATAGTCTTGTGTAACCTTCTTTTAAGTAACTTGTGGATAGTGTAGTGGACTGTGTACTTATTTATACTTTAAAAACAATACCTAACTATGTATTTTTGTATACAGTTGTTAACTGTCCCAAATAAATAAAATAAAAATACTTCATTAATTAATAAATGTAATGTAAAAATAAAAAAGTTTAAGAGATGGTCAAGTTCGTCATACGAGTTAATTGACCCGGTAGCTCAGTTGGTTAGAGCAAAGCACAGTATGCGAGAGATTGTGAGTTCAAGTCTCACTCGGGTGATTTTATTTTCATTTCTTAACAATATTTGTTTATTTTTGTTTTGATAATTGTGTAACAAATGGTTTGCTTGGGTTTGCTGGAAGAAATCTCTTGAGATAAGCTCGCCTTTGTACACTTTCTGTGTAACTATGTTAAGTCACTATACAGGTGTTTTTTTGTGGCCACCTTTAACGAAGGGTGCGTACTCTATACATAAAATAAAGTAAGTTTATGCCAAAAAAAATGCTGGGAAAAAAAAATTTTTTTCTTGAAAAAAAATTTTTTAATTACTTGATCTGGCGAAATTTATAGTGTCTAGTGTTTATGCTAGTTTATTTATAGACAGATATTAATTATTTCTTGTGAAAAAAACTTGCTACGTGCGTCTATGTGCATTTATGCAGAAAAACGCAGTCTATTTACTCAACTTTGGACCCTAATATTTTGGAAACCACACACTTCCCAGGTATGCTTCCATGGAGAAAAATGATCGTGATGATGAGGAGATTCCGTAGTTTTCGGGAACGTTGACGACCAAAAATCACCCTGTATTGTCTTATGTTTGTGTGTACAATAAAGAAAAGAATACAAGAATATTTATAATACCCAGAGATTTAGAAAATTTTCTTAAATCTATGATAATACATACCCTACTTAATTGTTTATTATATATTACATATATACATATACACATGGCTGTGTTCCCAAATGGGGAAACCAGAACTGCAGGATTGTAAAGAATATCCCAAAGCCATTTTAAGTAAACAAGTATAATAAATATAAAACTTAAAATTGGCTTGTGGAGTTATAGTAGTTTTTAAGTAGGTAAAAAATGGGGCGCTAAAAAATAATTTATTCTCAAAGTGGGCTACTGACCAAATAAGTTTGGGAACCCCTGTTGTAGATTAATGATTGTGTGTGTAATCTTTTCTCAGTTTTTATATTAGAGCTGTTAAGTAATATTTATTTGGTGAATATGAATCTTGATGGCCATACTAATTATAAGAAATCAACACTAAAGACTGATTGCAATTTTTCTTATGTATTTTCAGTTATTGGATATGATGGAAGGTATGATGGCAAAAGGAGGAAATATAGTTGACTATCATGGCTGTGACTTTTTCCCAGAAAGATGGTTTGATGGTGTATTTGTAATCAGAACAAATAATACACAACTATATGACAGACTTACTAACAGGTAAGTTTAAGCTCTACTTGCACCAGCTATCCATATCTAAGGTATTTATTACCAATTAGCACCACAAAATAAAAAACAAATTCAGACTGCCTGTAATTTATTAGTTTTTGTTCTTGTTCTAAGCAAGAAGCTCCTTTTATTTCCACGAGGGCAACATGCATGCCTAAGAGGGACTAATTTTGTTTTCTGCACATCTAATATACAATTTTTATTTTAGGGGATACACAGGAAAAAAACTAGAGGACAATATACAGTGTGAAATTTTTGAAACTTTATTAGAAGAAGCACAATCTTCTTACAAGCCAGAAATAATTGTGCAGTTACAGAATAACACTGAGGATCAACTGCAGAGTAATGTTGATGCCATTGTAGAATATGTAGAAAGATGGAAAGAACAAAATTTATAATATCATGCTTTTATTTTTGCTGCTGTAAAAACAACCAAGTGCATAATGGGCCACATGTACCTAAGGTTCCATATTGTTCCCTCATTATGTACAATATGGTTGATTCAGATTTTGTCAGATTTAAACATTAACTTAAAATTAGTTATGCCTGTACCTATGAGCCTCAGAAAAGGACAGGTAGAATAGTTTAAGGTTTTTGTTTAACTGGGGCAAACAGAATCAACCACATATCCCCCATTTGTAAAACTGATTTTCGATAATATTTCAACGCAAATAATGTCGAAAATTCTCTGCGCTGCACTTCGCCATATGTACGCCGGGCCGTAAGGAATTATTTTTCATTAAAGCAAAACTATGAACCATTCTGATGAAACTTGACACATTATGTAGGTTCACACTGTAAAAAGAGGCTTACGCAGTGGTAAAAATAATGACAGTCATGTCAACTAGCAATTAAATAAAAGTCTTTTTTATAAATACAACCTAATTTATTCGTTATTTCACCGAAAATAATATGAAATGCATTGTAAATTACTGTATTTAAATCAATCTTAAATTAGGACACTATTCCATAACAACTTGGTATGTGCGCATAGCTTACTTTGCTAAGATAAAAAACTGGAATTCACGCATATCACACCAAGTCAGCGGAGCTAGTAAGTAAATCTCTATTGTTAGTGCAGACATACATTCTTCATACATGCATTCATCCCACTCGCAGATCTTTCATGGAAAGTTTTACATCACAAGACGTTTACAACTCTTCCTTCTTAGCTTTTCCCTTCCTGTCCCAGCCCTTGAGCTCATTGGTTGAGTGCTCAGCAACATATTGCAGGAAATCTTCAAGTGCACGGCCACCCTGAAAAAAAACCATGGTGATTAAATTCTCTCTGTTGTATGTTACATAGATAGATAGATAAAAGTTATTTACTCTGCAAGTCTACGTATACATACTGGGTGTAAAAAGACAACTTTGTTCTTTTAATACCTCATATTATTTGTAACATCACAATCATTTTTTTCTATGGAAGCACCCCTGGGAAACCACGGGTTTCCAAGATATTGAGGTCTAAAGTTACATTAATATTATCGTTTTTTTACATAAATCCATCTGAAATCGGTTACCAAACATTTTTTTCAGGGATACCATGTCAAAATGTTATAATGTTAGTTTTTGTAGGTACATTTGTACTTTGAGCATCAAACGAATACATTGCTCGCAATAAAATGACAGTATTTTTTCATATTTTTTTTTGTCGTTTTCCAGGGTTGGTTCCATAGAAGAAAATGATCGTAACCTTACAAAGAATATGAGGTATTAAAAACATTGTTGTCTTTTTACACCCTGTATTGTGTAGACATTAGTAGTAGTGGGGAATATACACATTTCCACAAGTTCCTCAAGTAACATCAAAGAACCTACACAGACAGAATGGGCTTGCAGTTAGATGACTTCCTATCATCTTTTATATGCAAATGAATATCAATTACCAATCAGACCCTGTTGGCTTGAATTAGATTTATTTTTTAGAATATTTTTATAAAGATTATAAAGAATATAGTCTAGTGAGATATTAGATTATATATTCTACAAACATATACAGTGTGTTTGTGACGGCCAGGCAAATATTGATACCGTGACTTCAGACCATGTTTCTGAGGTGGAAAACAGAAAATTTTCTCAGGAAAATTCAAAAAATTTCCGATTTTTTTAAAAATATTTTCAGGAAAAAAATAGTTTTGTTCGTTTAATTAAGCCTTAAAAATAATAATGACTTAAAAATTAATTTTTACCCAAAAGATGATTTTCAAAAAAACGTTAAAATAACTTATCAACCCTTATAGAGAGCCACAAGTGATCCAAAAAACAGTAATGTGTCACACAATAACCAATAAGCCCATTTAATTAGTCACAGGATCACCCGATACAATTGGCGCGGTGAGCAAAGATTACTGATAATCAAATCAAAAATACATTTCCTGTGAGTAATAACACTGTCGTATAACTCAACACAATAGTACTTGTTCAGCATTTCAGTATTTGCCTGGCTGTCACCTACACCCTGTATAGGTAGACATGGCTGTGTTCTTGAAATGGGGTAGCTATAAACTGCAGGATCATAAAGGAGATTCCATAGCCAAGTGGCTTTAATATTATATGTGAAAAAATAATCTATAGAATCCTAAGATACTCACATTGTACCTGACCGGCCGCTGGTTGGGATCCTTAGGCTTCCAGAAGATGGTGGGGAAGCCGGACACGTCAAACTGAGACTTGGGCCAGTCGTTGGCGGTCGCGTCCAGCTTAACAATGTCCACGTCCTCGTTCTTTAGCTGTTGGTCAAATCATAGCATGTTAATATTGAAACTTGTCACCATCTTGATCCATATTAGTCTACTAGTGGACGCCCGCGACTCCGTCCGCATGAACTATAGAAAAACAAAATGTCGAAATTATCCGGGTTAAAAACATTGTTAAGTGGGACCTGTCACAATATATTCCTGCAATGAAATCGGTTCAGCCGTTTTCTGAGATTAGCGTACACAAACGCACAGACAAAAAATCCAAAAATCATTCTTTTGGGTACTATTGCGTTGATAAAGGTCTCCTATATTTTTTTCATATATCTCCCATGTACAGACAGCGATCTGTTACATTTTTATTATATGTATAGATTATGAGCCGATTTTTCCAATGGTCTGAGCAGCTTATCTGAAGGATAAAGTTGAAGCTGTCTCTATCTAGAGCTTACCCTTTTGTAATGGTTCGTCAGTTGCAGACAAATGTGAATATACACTAATAATATTGTTATCGGAACTAATTTGCGCGATTTACAATCGCGTAACAGGATGGTTCGTTCTGTGCCATTTTACACAGTAACAAATAAGAATATGGCTCTGCTACATAGACAAGTGAATCAAGTAAAACAGACGTAAAAACACAATATAATGTGTAATACGTACAGTGTTACAGCAATCATGTAGATTGCATTACCAGAAGAATATATTTATTTAGGAATAAAGTCGCAAAAAAGCCTGGGGCACAAAGAGCAAGCTATGTAGGAAAATAACATCTTACAACAGGAAAATTACCCTGGATTTGGCGTGGTCCTAATGTTAAGATAGAGAAGATAATGTGAGCCGATGCTGCAACAGTTATGATGATCTTCCGACCGCATTTCGGCCAAGGCGACCAGTCTCTACGGAGATTGGCCAGGTACGCAGGAAGATATTATAGTACACAAGGGCGTGCGCAAACACAGATGCACTCTATTCCGTTACTCTCATAGTCTGATGGGACGGAAAGCCGACACGACCGGAGAGAGATCAGGCGCACGATCAACGGTTTTACGTGCTTTTCGAGGTACGAGTTAAGTGACAATTTTGCTTACTGACCCATTTGACTGCACATGACTATTGGGCACATGATATAGGAAGGATGGTGTATGGCATAACAGATAGATGTCGCACCTTGTCTCCAAGCTCCTCCCAGATGGGCGCGAGTTTCTGGCAGTGTCCGCACCAGGGCGCGTAGAACTCGATGAGCGCGTCGCGGCCGCTGTCCGTCACCAGCTGCTTGAAGTTCTTGCCGACGGCAACCTTGACCGGACCGTCGTTCTTCTCGGGCGCCGGCTCCGACTTCACGAACGGATCTATCTTGCCGTCCATGAAGTCTTTGGTGAAGGCGAGGAGGTTTTCGATGCTGGAATGGAAAGGTGTTGATTGTTAATAATAGCCAATGTATTAATAAATTTACGATCACACTTTAAGGGGATTCTGCATATACAGGGTGTAATAAAAAGGGTATGTTAAGCGAAAAGCTATGTAAATAGCCCACTGTAGAGAACCTATCTACAAAATTTGAGACCCGAAATCACATGTTTACTTTTCCCGATAGTATGGAGAATTTTTAAATATCTCAGGAATTTTCATACAATCTTAAAAAATAAAAATGTTATTTCAAGTCTCAAATTTTGTAGATAGGTTCTCTATAGTGGGCTATTTACATAGCTTTTCGCTTAACATACCCTTTTTGTTACACCCTGTATAAACATAAAACCAGTATCCCAGAGAAATTCCATATTTAATGCGCCATATAAGTCGTATGGAGATTAATCTTCTAAACTACGCAATGGTATTTGATGCGGTTTTTGAAATAGATGGAGTGATTCAAGAGGAAGGTATCAGCATTGCACCCGTGCGAACCCAGGGCGTGTCACTAGTAGAACCATAAAGGAAGGATAAATAGGACGCTCAAAAATTATTAATTACATAATTATCAATAAAATTACTAACAACTTTTTTTCCGCCGTCCATTGGACACTATTTTCTGTGAAGAAACTTTCAGAAGCAACCTCCATTTATCCTACCCTCATGGTTAGAATATATTATATACAACATGTTTGCAAATATAATGTGATTACACTCTCTTTTATGTGCAATATGCCATTGTTTTTACTTGGAGTCATCATATCAAGTTATCAATATATAGGTCATCGTAGGTACATTACTAGTTTATCTTGACATTTATTGTTTTTTTACTCTCGTTGGTCACGAATATAAATGTAACAACATATTTTTTTTATTAAATATATAATGATAACGGGCAGGTCTATTTATGTGGTGTAGAAACAGTTTACACCTACAAACATCGATAATGCGGCTAGATTTCAACGCGTTAAAAAACAACATCATTTACTGATAACAGTGACACTGTTAACAATCGGAAATTGCACACTATGCTACTCGCCAACAGGTGCATTTAACTGTTTTTAAAATGAAGAGCGGTTAAATTTCATACATAGATAAAATCAATGCAATATGTACTTTTTACACGCATATCCTCATTACATCATATCATATATGTGACTACCATCGTACAGTCCATCCATCCAACACTTCTTAGGCCTCTTCTTCCTCTATCTATATACAGGATGTTTTTTTGTGGCCACCTTTAACGAAGGGTACGTACTCTATACATGAAATAAAGTAAGTTTATGCCAAAAAAAAATGCTGGAATTTTTTTTTTTTAAATTTTAAATTCCTTGGTCGTGCGAAATTTATAGTGTCTAGTGTTTATGTTAGTTTTTTTATAGACAGATATTAATTATTTTTCGTGAAAAAATCCTGCTACGCGCGTCTATGTGCATTTATGCAGAAAAACGCAGTCTATTTACTCAACTTTGGACCCTAATATTTTGGAAACCAGACACTTCCCAGGTATGCTTCCATGGAGAAAAATGATCGTGATGATGAGGAGATTCCGTAGTTTTCGGGAACGTTGACGACCAAAAATCATCCTGTATAACCATACACATTATGGCCAAATCTGGCCTCTGTAAAAAATTTACTATCCGGTATCAGAATCCCCTCAATGGAGTATTTGAGCCTGAAAAGCGGCAGTAAGCTCACCCCTTACCACGTGGGACTTAATAAGCTAACTGGTGAAAAGTGGGTGTGCAATTTGCACACTTCTGCCCAACCTCTTTGGAGGATAATGGGCGAGACTATATGTATGTATGTTGTACCTATAAATAAATGAATGGAAATAGCATCGTCAGGTTACCTGAATTCCTCCGTCATGACGAACTTGTTTCCGTCGGCGTCCCGTCCAGCGACGACAGGCTTGTCTCCCTTGGCGAAGTCGATGCCGTATTCGTTGAGCTCGTGGGTAAAGTCATCCTTGTCGCTGATGGCGAATGTCACCTCGGACTGCTGTTTGGCCACCTGAGGATATCACGGTACAGGTGTAACAAACATTTTATGTAGACTACTAACAATTGCCTATTTACCTGTAAGTAAGTACCTGTTTGCCATTGCTACTCTTTTCTATTGTGTCTATTTCTTCCCTATTTCTATTGTCTTGTTCTATGTTGTTGCTGTCCGTGCAAGTGTGATTTTAAAATGATTGCTAAGTATTTTATTCTAAGTTATGCTTGAAGAGATAAATATCTAATCTCTATTTAATAAAATTAAAAAGATTGTGTGTTAATACATTAACTACCACCGACTACATGTTTGTGTTTCCTTGATGTGGCGCCGACACTTATTTGCGTCCCTTGATGGCATGTTTAGAAAATCTGCCTGGAACGAATGTGTAGTGAAATTATATAACAAAATACTTCACTATAGAGAACCTAAGTATTCTCAAAATCTGCTAGTTGAACACATGTTTGTTTTTCCAGATAGTACGAAGAAAGGATCATGGCAGTGATTCCCTGCAAGTAACGATACGCCTCTGGAACTAGGTTAGAGTTTTGATCTATAGGTCAGTCAGTGATAAAATTGTCGATTTCTGGACATTAATATCTAAATAACCGTTTGAGAAGTGTTTATGAAATTTGAAGCACATATGAAGCTCGCTCGCCTTAAGATATGAGCCAAATTTGACACGTTTATGTGAAATAGTTTTTGAATTATCAGGGGGTCAAAAGTGGCTCCAAATGGTTTGTGTAAAATTACACACGGTGCTGCTTGCCAGTTCTGCTAGCTGGAACTTGGCTTGACACGCTACCGCGTGTCTAGATCCTACTAATATTATAAACGCAAAAGTTTGTGAGGATGTATGTAAGGATGTTTGTAAGCTCTTTCACGCAAAAACGACTGAATTGATTTTAATGAAACTTCACAAAATTAAAGCTTACATATCAGAACAACACATAGGCTACAATTTATCCCGGGAAAATATTTTTATACCAGATAATTTTGACACTTTGTTTTTTCTGCAGTCCACGTGGACGGAGTCGTGGGACGCCCACGGACTAGTTATGTATATGTATGTATGTTTACCTTAAGCACGCGGTTCCTCCAGTAGTTGGTGCCCTTGGCGTTCTTGACGTAGTCCACATCGAAGTAGGCGACGACCAGCGGGTTGGTGAAGTCGCGCGCGTTGTCCTTCGTGCGTACTCCCACCAGGCCATGGCTAGGCATTAGTCATAACAATTAGCCATACACACGTCAGTGCAGTAACATAACGTAATTAGCATCGGTCCGTCTGGCCGGAGGTAGCATAATAATACACTGCCACGTCAGCCTATTGCAGGGAGTCCAAAAGTTACTGCTGACCCCCTACAGGACGTAGATTTTTTCACGCCGTAGTCTCCTGTGGCCCCCCAGAGCACTGCACAACCAAGGTTTTCGACATCCACTGTATGTATAATATTTTTTTTTTTATGTATGTTTACTACGGATTTCAAAAATTTTTTTTTGGTTGGATAGAGCCGTCCCATTTTCACCAGGTCGTTTTCGAGTCATCGGTACCGTACTGGCCGGAGTGTAGCTGATGATTACTTCGGTTAGGAGTTAGGATACAACAATTGGTCCTATTTAGTAGTATTAACGTGTTACTTGAATAAACATTATGCTGCTGTGCTGATGATGAAGATACAGACTCCTTAACGGTGATGGGAGACAGCTGCAATTGGTCGATGGAAACTATTTAGTAGTATGTAGGGCTAACGTGTTACTTGAATCAACATCAGATGCTGTTTGCTGATGATATACAGAACTCCTTAACGGTTAGGAGTTGGGAGAGACTATTGGTGTGGAAACTGCTAATGGAATCAACATCTGATGGCTGTGCTGATTCCCGAACTCCTTAACTTTACTGCAATGGTCCTGGAAACATACAGGGTGTTTTTTTGTGGCCACCATTAACGAAGGGTACGTACTCTATACATCAAATAAAAAGTATATGCTGGGTGATCCGGCTGGTGACCCCTCGTGGCTACCGCGTCTATGTGCTACAGAAAAACGGTCTATTTACTCAACACCCTAATATCACATATGCTTCCAAATTAAATGTGAACCCTCATTTTTTCACCGACTTCGCTAAAAAGCAACGTAGAATATCTCAAATTATTTAAATATTTACAACTTAATACCTAATACCCCCATCGAGTCAAATAAATGTAATTAAGAAAACTGACACCTGTGGACCCCTGGCGAACCGTTACCTACTGGTCTATGGTATAGGTATGTATGTACAATGTACATAAATGTTATTGCTTTTTAGTTAAACTTTAAGTCGGTTAAATTTTTTTTCTAAAAGTCAGTTTTTTAAATTTTTATTCTTAGAAAGGTTGCCTGTGTCTACCTATACAGGATGTTTTTTTGTGGCCACCTTTAACAGGGTACGTAATACATGGAATAAAGTAAGTTTATGCCAAAAAAAAATGCTGGGATTTTTTTTTTTTAATTTTAAATTCCTTGATCCGAAATTTACAGTTCGACAGATATTAATTATTTTTCAATCTCACTCATTATTTATGCAGAAAAAACGCAGTCTATTTACTCAACTTTGGACCCTAATATTTTGGAAAAGTCGCTTCCATGGAGAAAAATGATCGTGATGATGAGGAGATTCCGTAGTTTTCGGGAACGTTGTAGACCAAAAATCACCCTATATAGCCATCGTACTTTATATCTTTAACCTCGCCTATTCGATAACAACAGCAGTAAAAAATGTACTGAAACTTATCCATCAGATATCACAATAAGACATGGTCACATACAAATCTTACAATCGAATTTCGATTACGTGTTTATCTAAACTCGCTTTAGAAAACTGATTGATTCAATGTACTTACTAGTTCTCCTTGATGAAGGCCTTGATAGAGGAAGGTTCACCCTTGTACTCCACGAGTGAGTCCTCGAATTTGTTCTGCAGACGCTTGGGACGGTACAGCACGACATTGTCGCTGAAAAGGAAGTCATCCGATTTAACATAAATATAGCTGGTTTGATCAAGGTTGAATTGAATACCCGAGGAGGGTTGGCGTAAGGTAACACCAAATCCTTGGGAATATGAGTTTCGAAAGAGACTCTAATGGAATACGGGCATTTGTAGCATAAGGCCTTAAACTTGAGACTACGTTTAGAGTTGAGACTTGCTCGGTATAAGCATCAGCCCCAGGAGAAAAGCATCTGTATATCATATTTATTAATATACATTCAGTTATTTTGTCGTCTACAAGCAGACAATGTTACTATAATACTATTGTATTTCTTAATTATACAGGATGTAACAGAAAGGGTATGTTAAGCGAAAAGCTATGTAAATAGCCCACTATAGAGAACCTATTTCCAAAATTTGAGACTCGAAATCAAAAGTTTACTTTTCAAGATTGTATGAACATTCCTGAGTTGTTTCGGAATTGTCCATACTATCTGGAAAAATAAACATCTGATTTCGAGTCTGAAATTTTGTGGGTAGGTTCCTTTTAGTGGGCTATTTACATAGCTTTTCGCTTAACATACCCCTTTTGTTACATCCTGTATAATAGTAATGTATTTTATAATCACTACATATTATAAAACAAAGTCTCTTGCCGCTGTCTGTTAGTCCTTATGTATATTTAGATCTTTCAAACTAGGGAACGGATTTTGATGCGGTTTTTTAAATAGTTAGAGTGCATTCACGCGGAAGGTTTATAATGTATAACTAGGGACCCACCCCGGCTTCGCACGGGAGTAATGTACTCTCACGCGTGCGAAGCCGTGGGCGGCCGCTAGTATATTATAATACTATTGTATTTTATAATAGGTGTATTGTCCGATAAGGAAAAATATTTGCATTAAGTATGTAAAAACCAGAATACTAAGGTAAATTGTATATCGCAAATAGTCGCGTTGTCGTGTTCAAATCACCTTGAATATGTGTAAAAATTCGTACATAACTACCTAATCGATTGATAGCATTTGGTTTTCTCTTCGGAAAGAGTCGATACACGGTCGATTTAATTTTCAACACATACTGTAAAGCGTGAAATTGCGGATAATTGCGTAAAATTGAAGTAGCTATTGCCTGAAATATCCGATTTCGTACAAATCTGTTTTACAACCCACGCAAATCTAATATCCGTTTCAATTCTTAGTTTTGTTACTATGGCAATAATAAATTAGTTAGGCCCGTTTTACTCCTTACGCGGTGGATAGCATCGAAGTTGATGTGTGATTCTCTATCTGTACCTTTGAAACTTTTTCCATAGGGCCTCTATAGGGTTCTCATTTTTCCAACCCTCTTTACGATAGCCTCCTAACCGACCTCTGCAGCTCGTCAGATAGAGTGGCCACTTGCTACTGTCTGCCTAAGAGACCGCTACGGGTTCATATTCTCTTGCCTCATTACTCTACTGAGTTGATCGTGTTATGTATAACAATTATCTTTGGTATAACGACCAAGTCTAGGGCGGTCATTAAAACCCGGTTTCAGCAACCGTTTGAAATTCCCTGTGCGCGCATCAGATATAAAGCTTTTAATAATATTTTAATTATCTAGAAAAATATACATGAAGCACTATTTACAAAGGTTCCTATAATACCTACCTACTATGTACATATAGTTTTAAATATTATTTTTGTACCTTATTCATCTCTAAATCTGCATTACGACTATAACAAAAGTTCGTGCCTCGCGCCGCTGGTTTAACTATTGGCTCCGATAATGTACCACCACGTTGATAACTTATCAGTTTATGAACAACTGTTTAAAAACTGGTGCTGGGAATAAGTTACGAGCGCTACTTTAGGCTACCGATTTTCTAGTTAATCTCGAAATGCAACGACTGATTTACCATTTTAATCAGTGAATGGTTTTTTTTTTTCAATTTCATACTGTTTAATATTACGTACATAATAAACTAAACATAACGAAAACCCTCTATAACTGGTGGGTATATCAGAAATCCGCGAAACTAAATTAGTTATTTTTTCAGCAGCATGCTACTAGCAATATAAATGATTTCGAAATTTTAATAATTAATGCCAAAAACGATCTAGAGGTTTCCTAAACAATATAATGAACATGAAAAACTAACACGTCTTAGTGTAATAGAAGGTGTTCTATTTATACAGAACATACTATATGACATTGCTAGATTATATTTTGTCTAACTAACCAGTTAGAAAATATCACGGGTCTTGTAAAATAACTGTTAATACAACTCAACTCATAAATCTTTAGAAGCTGAAAAACAACTTGTTTACTGCTGGTGTTTATTCATTATTAACAAGAACAAGTTACCTTGGTCATGGTGAGACAGAATGCACTACAATTATTACCTTACCGAAAGACAACCTTTCTCATTCTCAATGGAACCAACCAAGAAACAGCTGTGTAAATAGAATTGATATTGTATAGACATAGTAGTTATTTTATTTAAATAATAAAGGTGGTTTCAAGTGCTAATGAAAGACATAAAATAGTCCTAAGTATTTGCAAGTAATTAAATTGTTTTTATATATTTTGTGACAGACACCTTTTTATTGATTAAATAGACTGTAATATCTAAATTATTTTAATAAAAGTTTTATTGGTTTACCAGTAAAACATAGCAGGGGTTTTATGGAACAGGAGTAAGGCCTCCGTTGTCTACCAAATATGTCCTGTGCTACATTATATATGTAGCCTACATAGCATAGTGGAAAGGCAGCTTAAAAAAGGATCTGTTATAATTTCACTATCTATGTCAGTCATGTTTATGTACAAGTGTAAGTTAGTTTATAAGAACTGTAACTGCAGGTATTGTCCTCCAGGCTTTTGTCTCAATCATGAATATATAAAGAATAACGGACAGTGTTGTGACTACATAGAGTGAAGCATTCATAGTAAGCCAACGATATTCCATGGAGTAGGGATGTGTATTGACGCGTTATCCACCCACACATAGAAACCATAGTAAGCTCGGCGCCTACTGAAAAATACGCACACAAGCCCAACGCGCCGCCATTTCGGTGCTTCAATCTGTGCAGTGACAGTATTATGTCCATTGTTCTATGTTCATGGTCTCAATATGCCATGGCAACCACAGACATGCTTCCTTGACTCTGTTATATTAGATAACCCTGGGTATTCAGATATGTCTCAAAGTAATAATCAATTATTACTTTACTATGACTCATAAGTGAGAAAAATACATAATATCATGAAGAAGGTATAAAAGAGGAGGTGGGACTATGAACTGAGTTGTGTGGCAATTCGTGAGGGCATGACGTCATGATAGGGGCGGAGCTTCAGCGCCAAGTGTAATGCAGTAGCTGTAACCACACGCTTGTGTTCCAAAGTGTAACCGTGTTAAAAATACAAAGACACTAGTGCTTTTATCAGGGTACTTTTTTACTAAAATGCAGTATAATATTGCCATCTAGTAAAACAATCTTGAACCATATTGATAATGAGCAAGTAGTTTTGACTAGTCACTACAAGGTGGTTTCTATGTAAATGGGCAGGGCTACAGTGTTCAATGCTCCCCTCGTCCCATACTTCACCCAGCTCTGTGGCACACTATTTTGGTATGAAAATATACTTAGCTGCTACTCCTTTTTTATTTCTACTTCGATGCATAATATGTAATCAGTAAAAAAATTGTCCGCAAAAATATACACTTTTTGTATACACAGTAGCCATGTCAACAATATGGTAGGGTAGAAATGTGGAATAATAATTTTTTGGGGTAGCTCCTCTTTCTCGAATACTTGTAAGGAATGATGACCTTTTACACTATTAAAACTTTATAGAAAATTATCTTCATATAATGTTATAGCACACCAGTCTTTTTTATTAAAACAATGAAGAGAAGCCACTTAAATGAATTACACAAGAACTTCTTTATTAATGTGTTTGTAGACAAAACATTGTGTGATTAGTCAGCCAACCAACAATGTGCATGTGTTATTTGTTTCCTCATGAATGTTGAAACAATAATAATAAATGAAACATACCTCCATCATAAAAAGATTGTTCATGTGCATATGTTTTTAGGCACCTTTAAAATTGTTTCAGACCATACTGAATAAACATGCAAATGAGTTAATTTCATACTTATGTGATACCTTCTAGTCCTCCATGCTCATAAAGATCAAATAACCTTCTCTCATATAATGTTCAGTTAGTTAAAACATTCATAAATAATGTTTACTTACGAGTAACCAGCTTTCTTGAGTACATCCTGGGCTGAGGAGTGAGCAAATACAACTTCCTCACGGAGCTTGTCAGCTGTTTTGAGAAATTCTCCCTTAAGGTCAGTCTCCTTTTCAAAGAAGCCAATGACAACCACTTCATCCTTGGCAAGAATTGCTTCGTAATCTGCAACACTCTGCAGGTCCTTGGAGCTGGGGCCGACTTGAGCACGCATGTATTTGACAATACCATCTGTGGGACAACAATTTGATTAGTTGTAAAGATGTTGGCCACACTTAAGAGAGTGGATGTCAACTTTTCTCTTTTGATATTTAAGATGCTTACGAATGCTAATTAAATCAGTATTAGTATAAAGAGCAGCTACAGAACACATTAAGAAAATTATAATCCCATAGTAAGTAGTTTAAGAATAATAGTACTCCAAATGTAGTAAGAACTAAATATAAAATGCAGATGTGTAGTATCTAATAAATAATGTCTTTTTAGAATTAAAATGGCTTTACAATGAGCAAATTACATTGTTTTCTAAACCAGATTTCTTTCAAATATCATGTAGGTACAAACAACATTTAAAAACTTAGGAAAGGTCAATGACATGTCATGACGTACTTGCTTCTCTCGGCCCGTTATACTCTTGTGAGAGCTCTCCATTCCTGTAGATCTTCAGGGTAGGGTATCCAGAAACAGAATTCTTCTCACACGTGCTCTTGCCACCTTCAGTACAGTCAACTTTAGCCAGAGCTACTGGAGTGTCATCATTCTTGAGCAAACCGGCCGCTACGGCATATTCCGGCTTCAATCTTTTGCAGTGACCGCACCTATGGTTTAATACAAAATTTACAATCAGATAATTTTCCAAACAGTATTATCTATAAGAATTATATAGTTATAACAATAGAACTTACCAGGGTGCATAAAACATGACAAGAGCTGTGTCATGCTGAGATAGGGCCGATTCAAAGTCAGAGTCTGTAAGTTCGAGAACATCTTCCTCGGCAGCCCTACACAAATAAGTTACACCTAAGATAAATATAACTTTAAGTGACCCTAACATATTTGTTAATTATCTGGCACTTATTTATAAAACGTGCGTAATTCTTCGCCGACTAATGGAAGCTGAAGGGAGCAAGAAAAGAAAGGCTACACCGGAAAATACACGTATCAAGCTGCAGATGACATTTGCCGGCACAGAGTTGGCTGTTTCTGATTGGCCGAATTTGTTAAAGCGTTCGTAATTTTTCTTTTGTTAGTAGCTTTTTCAACAATCTGAACATTTTTTTGATAATGACATAGCTCTTACTTTCTAATGCATATAAGATCGTATATAACTATCCTGTTGTCAGAAAATAGAGAAGTTGCCTAGATAATTTAAAACACATCTTTGTTCGAGTATTACAGGAGCATTAAAACAAATCGAATAGGAATCGAATGCAATTTAAAGTAAGGAAATCGTCTCTTATCTGAGGGAACGGCAATGCCCTACTAAGACGAGCCAAAAACATAATAGCGTAAGGGTATTACCGACCTCTTCGATGCGTTTCGTCACTTGTTTGAACCCTCATTAGTAATCAGTCAAATCAAATCATTTATTCGACATGTTACTTTCCATATTTGTTACATATACCTATAGTAAAGTCTAGTTTACTAGAAGAACGTTCAACTATAGACAAACAAGCGAATAGTGTCACAAGCAATTTTAAGTTTCAAATATGGAAACACTACAATTTGTCAAACGTTCAGTTAAAATGTAAATTTAAAAGTTTTGATACTTTTTGTAGGTCGCTCCGTAAAAAACCTGTTTTCACACACACACATACTTCACAACACATTGACCAAGTCCCACAATAAGATTCCTAAGGTCTTGTGTCGTGGGTACTAAGCAACGGTATATAAATACATAGATAAGTATAGAAACATCCATGACTCGGAAACACACATCGATATTCATCATATCAATGTTTGCACCTACCGGGATTCGAACCGAGGACCTATGGCGTCGCAGGCAGGGCCACTACAAACTGGTCATTCGGTTTGCTACCTATATAACGATTTCATATCTCTACCAAGTTTACGGCTACTTTAAATGAAAACATAGCAGAGCTCATAGTCAGTCTCATTAGTGTGGGTACACATTAATGAGACTGACTTGGGGTCAAACTTTTTCAACCAACATTTTCAAATTTATTTATTGAATTAATAATCTATCTAAATCACGTATAGTTTATACGATAATACTATTACGTACTACAAACATTAAAATGACAATTGACAATTGTGTTATTTTCTTTCATCAATTTAACTTCTATAAGTATCTATCTCTTTATATAATAATCTGTAAGTATATTAAGCTGTCTGTACAGGGCAAATATATTTAAAAAATCATAATGGGGTGCCTTTTTATTTGTGTTTTTTTTTTGTTTATTTGTTTGCAAATACAGCTTCGGCGAATAGGCTTCGAAACTACTGCAGTCTACGCGGACCGAGTTGTGTGTGGCTATCCAGAAGTTATATCTAATATACCTAATAATAAAGTATCAAATAGTTTTTTCTGAGTGTGTTCAGAGTTAACAACTGCAAGTTCTTTTAACCCGCTATTTTCTTGTGACACATTTTGCTTATTCCACTGTAAATTATTGCAATAAAGATTGACTAGATTTAAAATAATTGTGAAAAACGTATACCTAAAGTAATAACACGCCTTTTATTTTAAATCTAGTCCAAATATTTAATTAGTAATCGATATCATCGGCTACATCACTAATGATGCCGTGTGGCCTTGGCTATGCTTTTTGTTTTGCTGTCAAACTGTCAATCGGAAAATGGCAGCGACGAGTGTTGTCGTTCTCGATAGAGGCAACAATACAACATGTACCGTAAATCTTTTCGGTAAGTGATAAATAAGCAATAATTCTATATTTTGTTAATAAATCCGTATGATTTTTTACAAAGTAATTTGTTATAAACAACTTTATAAGACCAATATTTTAAATCTTTATTTTTTTATACTTTATTCGAAGGCGCGCGGAACTTTTAAAATAGTTTTCATGAATAATGTAATTATTTTGAATATATTTCTTACAGCCTCACTGTTAGATTCATCATGATATTTGAGAGGTAGCGCGTAGGTACTTATCTAACACAAGAGTTGTTAAGTTTTTTTCTTTGCATAGAATAAAGTGTCTGCGGCGGCGGCGGTATGACCTTGGCTATTGGATTGTAGGAAGTAAATTGTAGATACTTGCTTTAAAATTGTAGGTTGCTGCTCGAAGTAGTAGTCACAAAAAATATTCATAAGTCATATTTGGTCTTGAGTAATATTTATTAATATTTAAGTTGTCATTAGAAAGGTTAATAAATAATAACTCTAACACTGAGATCTGAGATATTCACAAACTAAACAGGGCTTTACATACTCTGGATAATGTTATTAATGTCCTTGGCAGGCCCATCAATGGTTTATGCATTAATGATAAGATTAAATTATTTATTTCATAAAATTTTGATAGTACAAAACGAGGAACATAAAATTTTTATAGGAACTCCGTTTTCCATCACATGAGTGTTTTTAAGAATTAAATCAAAATATATACTAAAAAATAATACATACACGGTTGTGTTCATTCCCAAAATAAGGTAACCAGAACTAGGATCATGACAAAGATCTTACAGACATGTTGAACATAGAGTGGCCAGATGTAAATGATCAGTTACTAATATTATAAATACAAAAGTAACTCTTGACTATTGTAAGGTTTGATATTGTAAAGGAGGGAAAATATATTTTATTTCTTTTTCAACCACTTGTCTACGGACACAATCTATCTATACATATAATAAAATTGTAACTGATTAATGTTTGTGCACGCTAATCTCAGAAACAGTGAACCGATTTCGATGCAGTTTTCAGGAATATGTTGTGACTGGTCCCAATTAACATATACTTTTTATCCCGGGAAAATGTTTTTATCCCGGAATATCGACATTTTATTTTTCTGCAGTCCACGAGGACGGAGTTGTGGGCGTCCACTAGTATTGTATAAATATTATTGTTTCAGGGGCTACAGTGGTATCATGGCGGGTCAACAACCAGGAACAGTTATTTGTAAGGTAAGGTTTAATAATTAATTTTGTGTGCATGATTGATTAGATACAGAGTATACAGATGTATGAGAGTACAGTAGGTAATCAGATTTCATATCTAGCTGTAAAGAGGCAGCTATTAGAGTCTGATTCATACAATAACTCCTGTGCCTGATTCTGGAGTTCGGATTTTTTACACAAGTAGTGACATCATTCAAAAGATCTATCTGGTGAAACCACTTTAGTGACCACCACACACTACTCTATCTGGACCATCTAATCTAGCTAGACCTTCTTCAAAATCTCCTGTTTTTTAGGGTTCCGTACCTCAAAAGGAAAAAACGGAACCCTTATAGGATCACTTTGTTGTCCGTCTGTCCGTCCGTCCGTCCGTCCGTCCGTCTGTCAAGACCCTTTTTCTCAGGAACGCGTGGAGGTATGAAGCTGAAATTTATATCAATTACTCAGGTCTACTGTCCCTTGAAGCTGTGAAAAAATCAAACTTCTAAGCCAACGCAATCAAAAGATACAGCCGTTTATGCCGCAAATTTTCGACACTTGCAAGGGAATCAAAACCTACAGGGTGCTTCCCGTGAACTCAGAATCTTGAAATTTGGTACGAAGCAACGTCTTATAGCATAGATAAAGGAAAAATTACGAAAACCATAAATTTTTAGTTACATCACATAATATATATTTTTTTAATAATTTTAAACTTACTACCCATTTCCTCATAAACGCGTAGAGGTATTAAATTGAAATTCATACCAAATACTCAGGTCTATAATACCTTTAAGCTGTAGCAAAATCAAACTTCTATGTCAACGCAATCAAAAGAAACAGCAATTTAAGCTGCATATTTTGAAACTCGCAAGTACTCGCAAGGGAATCAAAACCTAAAGGGTACTTCCAGTCGACCTAGAATCTTGAAATTTGGCATGAAGCAACGTTTTATAGCACACATAAAGGAAAAATTCCGAAAACCTTAAATTTTTAGTTACATTACAAAATATATATTTTTTAATAAATATAAACTTATTACTTTTTTCCTCATATTTTTGTACGGAACCCTCGGTGCGCGAGTCCGACTCGCACTTGGCCGGTTTTTTTTTAGATACAATATGCAACAATGAAAATTTAAAAAGTGTGCACCAAGAAATCCTAAACTCTTCATTGTCATGGTCAAATAAGTAAGAAATCTCGTAAATCGATATCCAATCAGATTATATAAGTACCTACTCGATACCCATGTAGTAAGGGGTGAGCATACCTACTGCCGCTTTTCTTCAGGTCCTAATTACTAAATGACATTCCCAAAAACTAGGGGTGGCGATGGCGAACCAATTGCAAGCATTTCACGTCACAAATCATGTAATTCATTATGCACAAAAATAAGTGTGAAGTGCACATGTTTATGACCTCTTTAACATTACGTAGATAAAGGTTCGCCAACCCTGCTCTAAACGCTAAACTAATGTAAACAGTGCATAATTACGTTAGTTATTGTCCCTCCGCTAATGAGAGCTCGTCTGTTACTGGGGATTTGGCGACCTCCTCGCCGATCTATTAGTCTTTCACGGTGTGACGATTTATTGTCCCTTTATTAGCCAGACTATTTGTCGGGCGGTTTAGATCGGAACAGAGGAAATAAAATCGCGTAGGATTTTTGGTAGGAAAAGGTGGAAGTAATCTATTATATTGCGGCTATGCTACATTTTGAGCCACAAAAAATATGTTTGATTATCTACAGCAGGGGTTCCCAAACTTTTTTCTCATAGACTGTCAAAAGTTAACTGTTTCTGGTGGACCTCCTACAGGCCTACTACCCCCTACATACCACATACAAATTAATTGTGAACCCCTATTTTTCACGCCAACGTAGACCCCCATCAAGTCTCCCGTGGCCCCTGGGGGTTCACCTGGACCACTTTGGGAACCACTGATCTACAGTTGCTAGATTCGCTAGTATTATTATTACATCAAAATTTAAGATTTCCCAGGACACTACTAACTTAGTATAATCTGTAAATAACGTCTGTGCATAGAGATGTTAAAGCAATTAAATCCTTTTATACCTTTCAGTTAAGTAAAATAAAGTTTTAATTGGTAAAACAAAACTCTGTTAAAAACCTTCATAGATAAACTACTTACAATCGTACTTACTATCAAATAGTTATCGAAATAACAAGTCTAATAGAGCTTAGTAACTAACATAATGCTGCAATTAATTCTAAATCAATTTGGAGTGTATTGTGCGGATGCAATTTGGGCCGGCAAAAACTCGTCTCAGCTGCGAATGGCTCCAACAAACGACCGACTGCCGCTAATGATTCTATGTGCTATATAAACAGATAGTGTAGATGTAGGTAGATCTCTAGCTTTGACCTGCGGATGCTCTTCGTTTTGTACCTACTGTAGACTGTAGGTTCTTACTTTGAGCCTGATAGTTCTGTATGAGTATTATATTCATCCCTGTATGCTTAGGCAAACACGATATGCAAATAATCACTTGAACTTAAATATAAATAAAACACTACACAACACATTAACCTAGTCCTACACTAAGATCCCTAAGGTCTTGTGTCGTGGGTACTAAGCAACGGTATATAAATACATAGATAAGTATAGAAACATCCATGACTCGGAAACAAACATCGATATTCATCATATCAATGTTTGCACCTACCGGGATTCGAACCCAGGACCTATGGCGTCGCAGGCAGGGTCACTACCTACCAACCGGCCGTCAAACTCAAATAACAAGTTATAGATAGAGACTTAGATTCAGATAGATATAATAATCGGGTAACATCTTCCATTCCATATCGGGTAAAGTAAGGATAAAGAGAACATCCATGACAGATAAATCATAACGTTACAGATTTTAATTTAAATCTTGTTTGCTGAAAATTTATAGAAAGGATCGAGAGTCGAGCGAGACTTCAATATCAATACTTTTGTAGAGAATAACATGTCTGTCAAAAGAGATCATCATTCATAATCTTCAGGGCGTACTATTACGAGTAAATTGTAGGAACTGGTAAAGGGAGGATATCTCAATATCTGCATATTGGGCTCCTTAGTCAACTCATCCCACTCAAACTCATCCCGCGGGATGTGTTGACCTATTGAATGTTTTGTTTTGATTTGGTAACTCATCCCACTGATGCTTTTAGTAAAGTAGATTTACGTAAGTATTTTAAAACTATAATTTCAATTACCTTCACGTTGTATTAAGTACATTATTAATAAAACAACGGCCATTTTTTATTGTTTAGTTTTATATTATTATTTTTCGACCAAAATAATAATAAATGTTTTTTTTTTCTTTAAACAATGTTGTACTAGATTCCATTTTCTTATTATTTATCAAACGGCTGTGATTTTTTAATAATAAATCAGTATAACAAAACCATAGCATGTCATTATTTTTCCCAAACACTTTTGCTCACGAGTGAACTTAAATTACAAATAACACAATACATTAATTTTTTTTATAAAGTGGGATGAGTTGACTAAGAAAAAGTAATAAATTTTATGATTTAGTCAACTCATCCCGCGGAATGAGTTTGAAGCGGGATGAGTTGACTAAAGAGCCATTGTTTTCTTTATTAGGTACAATACAAATTTTGATATTGGTTTAAGTTATACACACGTGTATAAAACTTCGTTTGTTAGTTAATGTGTAATTAATTGCTACAACACTGACGGAACATTACGTTAAGTTTCATTACTGGTTTGAGCTGTCAATCATTTTTTAAACATAAATTATTCGGCGCAAAAACATGTTGTACAAAATTCGTGTTTATTTATATTGAGCAGTATTAGGATTAATTATGTATTCACATTGCGATGACGATTCCTATTTGTATTGCTCTGGAATTTGTTAGAATAAGTTGGTTGTCCGGCGGGCAGCGCGGGCTCCGGCCGGTGGCAAAAAGTTGTCGGCACGCGCCTCCTGTTCTAATATCCAATATAGTTTGTACTTGTGTGCTTTTTGCTCCTTTGCGGCCGACGTGACGCGGCCGTTTGACCCTTTTATGACGGAGGGATTTTTCGAGGGCCCCTAAATTTTGCCAGATTTATGACCCTATGCGTTTGTTTTGCTGATGTCCTTTGCTAAATATTCATTCAAGTGGAGATGTGTTTGTAATGGCCCGAATATTTTAATTTAACGGGTGAGGTTTTAATTATAAATGTTTTGCTGCTCATTTGTTACGGTTTAAGATAATAATATGTACCTCCAGGCTGCCTTCTCTCCAGAGATGTGCTACGGATGCGTGTGATATCCACCAATCATATTCATTGCTCCATGCGTTCATTGAAGCAACGTTAGAAAACGCATTCACGCGCTACGCTGCATGGTGCGTGGCAGTGTGATAGATAATCGCCTTGGCACGAGTAGCATTGCATGTGGGACGCTACACATCTGATCGCCATTATCGCCTGAGAGTATGCCCGAGTTCCTTTTACGACATGCACGGAAGGATATACAGCTAATTTATTCTGGTGAGGCCCTGCATCAGCGCAGGACATAGTACTCTGCATAATGTACATACTTATATCAAAATCCTTGCAAACAATAATCCATTGATTATTCCATTTGTTAATATGTCCATTCGAGTCGGCGGGGCTGTATCAGGCACGGTAGCCGGCGCGCCCCTAGCGTCTTGTTTTTGTGGTCGCGTCTGCTGCCCGCTTTCTTCCCCCGCCCCCCGCAGATGACAAATGGTCCCTCCACCCGCCCCTCGACCCTCTAATGCCCAGATAATTTTATGCCGCTCCCGATGCACACAAAGCGGGATGACCGCAAGATTACCCCATCGAACGACGCGCGTCAATGAGCGACGGCTCTCCACGATCAGCTTCATGGATCAATGGTTCGGGTTATCGTACCAGTAGATAACACCTCAATGACCAGCAGACTGTGGTTTAGCACCTGTAATAGGTTGTGTAATTATTTCAATTATAAGCTAAAGGTAAATGGATTTCCTAATATTGGATGGAATTTTAGTTTCGGCTGTCACAATCAAAGAAAATTATATTGTAACTTACCTACATCACGCGTTGATATATTAATGTCTGAAAGCGGGTAGAGTTATGGGGAAATAACGCGATCGAAAACTACCACATAACTTTGCTGATGTATCAGCAGAATCTGTTATTATTCTTAAACCATCTTACAAACTTTTTCCTATTGTATAAATATAACGTTTTCTGTGTTTTACATCTTTTCGTTTAAGTAAGTACTAATATACTTCTTTCGATATAAACATAATGTGTAGGTAAATGATTTAACAATTGTTCTGTTTCTCTACTCAATAAATCTCTATCAATACACCTCACGGAACTCTCAGAAGCTGCAGCCTCTTAAACGGTGTTACATTTAAAAAGAAAAGACGTGGGTCAGAGCACAAGGAGAATAGTAGAACGTCTTCCTATAGACGGCATAATTAACTAACAAACAAACCTGTCATGGGGCGCACGAAAGCTTTTCTTATTCACCTAACTAGTGGTACGTCCGACGTGGAACCACAGAAAGAACAAGAAGTGTCCTAGAATAATCCGGCATAAAAAGTAGCGCTAGTAAGGTAATCTAGCAGTGCTTCAGCTCAATGTCTGACATTTACCTAATAAATTATTAAGGTTGAAAGATCGCTCCAGCCGTATGTGTTTTTACGTGAAAGAGTAACAAACATCCATCCATCCCTTTATCCATCCATTCATCTATCCATTCATCCATATTAGTAGGATACTTCACTACATAATATTATAATATAAAACAAAGTCGCTTGGCGCTGTCTGTCCGTCCCTATGTATGCTTAGATCTTTCAATCTAGGGAACGGATTTTGATGCGGTTTTTTTTAATAGATAGAGTGATCACGAGGAAGGTTTATATGTATCAGCACTGCACCCGTGCGAAGCCGGGGCGTGTCGCTAGTTTCTTATAAACTAGGTACGGATTTAAAAAAAATTATTACACAGGGGATGTCTTCCTGAACGTTAAATTATAATTATTTATTCATCTGAGAGATTCGCGGGATACTTTTTTGTGCTTGCAAGTTAATTTATGGTAAAGGTAGATCTATGGTGGTATTACTACTTTGATGGTATAAAGGCCTGTGTACTCGTATATTAGGTATGTTACCCTTAACTTCACGAAATTAAACAATCTAACGGCGGTCCTCCTGATCCTTCCCTTACACGTATGTTGCAGTCGTAATGCACCGTATATGTCAACGGACTTAGTTTCTTCATTATAGCGCTTGACAACGCACATAATCACTGCCTAGTCGTAAGGTGTTCTATATTTCCTTTACGGTGAAATAAAGAATGTCAGCGTAAGTAGCGACCTCCCGACCGTCACACACCACTGCCTCTGAATGGGCAGACATGTTCGGCGCAAGCTGGGGTGCTGGACCTTGGGTTAATTAGACCCTGTCTCACCGCTTCCTGATCTCCATTGTGATAGATATCGATCTCTGCATTGTTTGCTGTATCTTTATCGATAGTCAATGCTGCTTTAGATTTGATTGGCTTTCTTTTCGGTCTGGTTGTAATAAAATTACTGGTAAATGTTATAAGCTACTAGTTTCGGTTTTCTGAAGTTTATGAAATGTTGTTGCATTGTCTAACTACAGTTTTTATATTAATTTACTCATACTTATGGAAGATTAAAGATAGTTTCACCCTATATACGTCTATTCAACAAGCACGAGCGATAACCAGTAAGTCTGCCGCACGTGCTGTGCTGAGGTCGCAACAACGTTACATGTGTTGCTTTTTTGCCACACATGAGTCGGTGACGATCATGACGCAGCGGTGACGATCGTGACAGATTCGTTTTTTTCGCAGGTTTTTGTATTTATCTGGACCATTTATACTTATCAGGGGCATTAATGGACCTTTACTGCTTCAGCTTGATTTTTCCGTAAAGAAAAGTCGAATTTTCCGTTTCAATTTTGCTGTCATGAATAAGCGAAAATAATACGTAACTGGTTGAAGATACAAGTTAACTCTACTAATACTGAAGTGTAGAACTTGATTAGGTATAGGAGTGTGAGAATGTATTAAATCCCTTTAAATTTACTGATAAAATCCATTGTCGATTTGACTGGGTGTATTGTTGTCTTTGCCGCTAGTTGTTATTAACATTAACGAATAATTGTAGGAATCTCTAAAGTTTCTGATAATTGCAACTTAAAACTCCTTCCTTATACAACTGCAATAATTTCCAGATTAACAAGTTTAGTAAAGCAATTTGTTATTTAGTAATCAAAGCACACCCACTCGTGATGTCGACTGCACTGGTGATTTAGTGAACGTAGGCCTATAAGAACCAACCTATGACGTTCAGAAAGTCTATTAACTAAATTAAATTTTCTCTATATCATCGTTTTATAAATTTTCTCTATATCATCGTTTTAAAAGAGGCACTCTACATTTGCGCATCGGATCACCGCGGACACACGTGTGCCCTTCAAAAGAAAAAAAATCCTCTGCAAAATATCTTTTGGCGTGGTAACCACTTCGCTAGCATGACCGTGATACGACTGCGGCCACGGATGTAATTATCGCTGGCTAAGATGATTTATCACAATTAAGTCATCTTTACAATTTTCGACGTGTATTATAATACCTAACATGAGCAAACTCGACCTCTAACCTTACGGTGAACGTTGTGTAATGATATAAACTGTATAATTGAAATTATAATAAAATATACCTTACTTTAGGTTAGGTTGTAAAATAGTTATTGATTTTGGACAATATTATACACTTACCAATTTATTTCAATCATACAATTGCCCGTTTTAAAGGAGAGTTCATTTATTGCCCTACCTATTTGATCTTAGTTATGCAGAACATTAAAACGTTTTTATTTTTGTAGGGCAACATTCTTTTTTATTAATCTATCTATACATATAATAAAAATGTAACGGATCGCTGTCTGTACATGGAAGATATATGAGAACAAATATTATAGGAGAACTTTATGTTTTGGGTCCTATTGCGTTGGCAATAGGACCCAAAACGATGATTTTTGGAATTTTTGTCTGTTTGTCGGTTTTTCTGTTTGTCTGTGCGTTTGTGCACGCTAATCTCAGAAACGGCAGGACGTTTTCAGGGACATATTGTGACAGGTCCCACTTAACATATAGGCTACTATTTATCCCGGGAAAATGTTTTTATCCCGGGAAAATGTTTTTATTCCGGGAAAATGTTTTTATCCCGGATAATTTCGACATTTTATTTTTTCTGTAGTCCACGCGGACGGAGTCGCGGGCGTCCACTAATCCGACATAAAATTCCTAACGTCTTTTAGCTATCTGAGAACAATAATAGGGTATATGCATGATTTTTTTTATTTCATTTTTATATTCAACGTAAAAAATTAACAAAGTTTGCCTTTGGAATGGCATATCTAGCTTTAACCGTTTTGGATTTACAGCAATCCAAAAATACGAGCCGGCAAAATGTTTTTGAAACGCTCCGTTTGCTCCATACTAAAATGGCAAAGACTTTGACCTCATAATAGACAACCGTCTCAAATTAGTATGGGGAAAAATGCAATCTTATACGTAATATTTTATATTTTGTGTATTGTTGTCAATAAAAGTTGTTTATTAATAGGTGCAGATATTAATAGAGTATTTATTAAATCAATGTGATAATTCAAAATATGGGTAAAATTGTATGTTTTGACTCCTTTTATGTTGTAAATTTTTTTTGTTAAATTTTTCAAACTTTTAAACTCCTGTAACTTTGGTATTTACTAACCGATTGATGTTATTTTTGCACTATTCGATTTGTATTTGTAATATCTTTCGAAAAAAATATAAAAAAATCTGTTTTCGTGTCAGACGCATATTCCCTTACTTAGGTATTTAATGACGGCGAAAAAAAGCCGGCTATACATTTTAAACTTAGATACAGACTGCACCTACTTGATGGATAGATTAAGAGAGACTTAAATTGAAAGGAAGCATTGAAGTCTTTCTCAGTGCGTTTTATTCATTTCCCTGTTGCGTATTACCTACCTAGTCTTGTCAAGTTTGTATCCAAACCTATCAAATCAGATCCAATCGCGATTTATTACAACTGTGCATTACTTAAATTATTATCTACCTACGCGTACATTGCGTCATTACGATTTTCGTCAGTTCTCGATACTTGGTTCCTTTTGTCTACCGTAATTATGGTGTCGGTTTCACATGCAGGCTATTTGAGTACTTTTCTAGAATATTTTAGGACTGAAATGCTTTGGCCGTTTTAAGAGATGTTATTTAGTTACTGTGTTAATGTGTATTCGCCGTCATTGGTGTTAGATACAGTATTTTTGAGCAATTACAAAGACTGCAATGTTGATGAAATTTCGACTTTGTCCTCGTCCTAATGTTTATCTCCATATTTGTATTTCGAAAAATCCTTTGTCTCAAAATTATTGCACGTTTGTAGGTTCCCTAGTTTTGTTTCTAGGTCTAAGTAGAGTTCTTTCACTTCATAGTTATAGGTATGGCAATTGATTAATCAATCTTTCATTTGATAACAATTTATCATTGTTTATTGTATGTAAGTATTTCATTAATTTATTAGTAACATCTATGTAGTCATATGACCTATGCTCTCCACCCTTCTATTACAAAGAAAAAACAGTTATATGTAATTAACTGCTTACTATTTTAAACTAAAGCCTCAAAAAAACATTCTTGAAGATTTTACGCTCGTTGTATTTGTTTGTGTGTGTATTTCTGTCAACATTAAACCCTGTTTGAGGATATTATCTTACCTTACCCTTATGTATAATGAAATGACATTGTTAAGAAAAATGATCGACAACATTACCAGTACTTCCACAATAGGCGCCCTTGACTGATTAGCCCACAAGAGCTATGACATCAGACGGCTCCTACCATACTTGGTCGGTGGTCGCGTATGATCTATCGACAGCGAGTGTCTCTCGAGGAGCGGGATCTCGCCTAATACAGGCATCAGCATTACTTATGGTATTGCAACATGTTTCCGCATATTTATAAAAGAGATTATTTTGGATGTCTGATATTCGGTTGATTGCGGTTCAGGGTTCTGTAGGTACTTTCCAAATACTGTTCAATTATAAGCAGCTTTTTGGGATATAAACACCTATAGTCGTAGAGTCGTATAGTAAACTGAAAATATTGCGCAATTCGTTTATTGCATAAAATGTGTCTAAAGGGATAAAGCTTTAGATTTTACTGTCCTTATCTATATAAATGTATTATCGAATCGATCAATTTTAATGCTGTTTCTTAGGTATTTACTTTCACATTACAGTTTTATATAAATTTATTAAAACATCTTAAACTTCTTAAGTACTCTAGCCAGACAACTTATGAATGGGGTTATTTATAAGGCACGTGTAGTCCTGTCTCGTGGTGATTTTGGTGTAATCAGCTTAGATGCAGCGGGTAGTGTTAAATGACTAGAAGGGTGGCTTGCGGAGGCAGGAGGTGGATCGCAACTGGCAATAACACAATTATCGATTCGTACATGAGAAACTGTCTTTAAAATAGTTTTGTACTCAAGTAGGTAAAGGAGTTATTATCCCGGATTACTACTTTTAATACTACTAGAATTGATTTTCGCAGACCATGCAAAAAAATAGCTAACTACAACATTGCGTATAATGTTTGTCTCTACATTAGTTTTGGTTGGGAAAATGAATTCGAAGACGATAAAGACAAAGCCAAAGCAAATCTTTAGTCTTTTAACACTGATAAATTTGTTCCTATAGTGATCGTTCTTTGTTAATGCGGCATAGCAGCCCTTACTGGGCGGAGTAGTCCTGACTCCTTATTAATCTGGCTCGAGCCCATCTGCTGACCGCCCAGGGGTTGCGAATTAATGCACTGGTCTCTATCTCCTCGTGTTTTGTATTCAATGAATGGTTGCTATTATTTTACGTGCGTTGTTTTTTTGACCTTGTTTTGGTGTGTGATCTTCATGTTTAAGGCTAAGTTTGTTATGACTTTGTGAGCTTAAGCAATCGCAGGTTATTGGCTGAATTAGTACTTTGGTGTACCTTATTTGTTACATATGATTTTATTAAAACACATGGACGCCCGCACTTGCGACGTCTCTATCGGGATAAAAAGTCCTCGTCACAATATATTCCTGTGCACCGAAATTTGTATAGCGTGCACAAACGCACAGACAGTCCCTTCCCGTGGGAATGAAATCAATTCTTAGTGCTTCCCCGCAGTCTGATTTTAGCTTCACATTACAGCGGTTTTTGTAAAAAAATTATTCCCGTTAGTCCCCTTCCCGTGGGAATTTCGGGAAACGTTCTTAGCGCTCCCTCCGTCCCTAATGAACGTACAGGTCTAATTTCGAATTTTGATCGCTTGTCTAAAAAAATGAATTCCCGTTTGTCCCCTTCCCGTGGGAGTCGAGTGTTCCTAGTGCTTCCTCGGGGTCCCAAATAAACAAATATGCCCAACTTAAGATTAAGGTTTTCTAATTCCCGTTGGCCCCCTCCCGTGGAATTTCGGGAAATTGTCCTTATGTTACTTGCTCCCTTGAACATCTATGCCAATTTCAGCTTAATATTAAGCGGTTTTCGTAAAAATTATGAATTCCCGTTTGTCCCCTTCGTGGGAATTTCGGGAAATCGTTTTTAGTCCTCCCTTGCTCTCCCCAATGAACATATTGCCCGATTTCAGCTCAATTAGTATTTTCGTAAAAATATAGAATTCCCGTTTTGCCTTCGTGGGAATATCGGGAAATTCTTATAGCCTATGTTCATACCTTATTAACAGTGAAAGAATTTTTATCGGTCCAGTAGTTTTAGCCTATTATACAACCAAACAAACAAAGTTTTCCTCTTTTATTTATAGAAAAACATAAACGTAGGTACTTCAAAATTAACCTCATGTTTTCTAATTTTTAAATGAATTTCCTAATTACAACATGGTTAAATAAAAAGTTACCAAGAACGAATTGCCGTGCCAGTCATTCTATTAGTCTTGGAAAATCTGTAAAATGGAAATAGATTTAAATTCCTTAGAACCACACATATGGCTATTTTAAAAAATTACGCTGTTTTAAAATATAGAGTTGAGCGTAGCAAAACCATATCAGGGTTGGATTGAGCTTCGATGTAAATAAATACATCAGACACTTCAGTTGACATTAAGCATTTAAATATGTAAGTAATTTATTCCAAAACTGTCGATACCTACTGGCTAGGAGATGCCTGAAAAGGGTCATGTGCATGTCACGTGCCACAGCCAGGGAGTGTGAAGCACATTAAATAAAACGCTCATGCCCGTCTCCAGTTGCAATTAATGATAACTGAAAAGGAAATGTCACCGGGCGGGTATAATTCTATTAGTCTGTCTGTATCGACAAACAAGTTATCAGTCGATTATATCGAATGGTTAAAGTTTATCGACGACAGAACGGAAACAATTACAGAGGCGAGAGAGAATGCATTGTAAGTAATGTAAACTTAAAAGCGAATTGTTTGCGAATTAGTTGAAATAAATTGTGCCGAGTCTGACAAATATTAAAGAGTGACAAGCAAGACAAGCGTTTTGTGGTGTGATGGTTTTTGATCTTGATATATAGGTATGTAATTGTATGTATTTCATGTTCTTAAACAAAATTGTAGGACGTAGGCACAATTTGATTTTGTAAGGAGGCCGTAGTTATCGATCTCGAAAAATCTATTAATATTACCTGTCTATAAATGTAGCTTGGTGTCGATACAACTATAAAAAGCTCCGCAAAAAGCGGAGGCAAGTGAATCATACAATCCTTGGTAGAGTTACTATCTATTCATGTCTGTCTGTCCATATACAGCAGAGAACTCAAATATCTGCCCAGTTGTAGACAATGGGCTGTTTAGGAATTCAACATTTGATCAGGCAAAGGAAAGTGAACCCTTCCTTTGTCTTACATTTGATTTAACTATTAATATTTGACTCTAGTAAAGCTATCTCCAATACGCTTGTGGTTCTAATCAGTCGTACTAAATGCTTAACTGCATTTAAAACCGCTTAGAAGATCAGAAATATAGCAATATAGCAAAGAGGCAGTAACAGAGACCGATAGATAATTACTATCGCGTCAATAGAGTTTCTTTGGCATCATCTATTTTACAAGTAATTGATCTTCGAGGTGTGGTAAGCGCTTCAAGAAACTGGTAGGTGCCGCCTTACCAGGCCTGACTGGTCGCAAAAATAAAAAGAAGAAAATATGCTTTGGTTACCTCAATAATTCACTGTTCAATTGGTGTAAAACACTCTACTGTAATGCAATCTCGAGACGGTAGTGATACTACAATGTTGTATCAAAATGTGCGAAGACAAATTATGGAAATGTTTATGTGTCGAACTTCACAATCATGTAAATTCACAACTTTGACCGTTCTACGCACATTGTAATTTGCAATTTCCTGTTTTAAATAGTCCTGCATAAACTAGAGAGGACTCCGGAGATGTCCATCTTTGCTTTTTATGGCAGGTAAATTAGGGCAATTAACTGGTCTGTGTAACTACTTCAGTACCTAATTTAGAAACTAAAATATATTTATAACATCTACCATGAGTATAATTAATAATTATGTGAAATATCTGATGCATGTCACAATAGTTAGATATTTGCTTTGGCTCTCCATGTATCGAAGATTCGACACAATATTGTCTGGTAGGTCATAGTCTCGTTATTGCCCATTTTGATTCAGAATGCAATTGGCCCGCTTTTATATAAATTGTACACGTCTTTTATTTTCATTTTTGATGGCTACCAACGATTGATTACATCCATTCGATATGGGAACCTCAAGTGCTGAGTAGAACTGCCCTGTCCGTGTCTAATGTTATACAGCTGCCAGGCAGGATAGGATAGATAGAACTATAGGACGCTTTAAGTAAAATTATAATGTTTTATTTCTTGACAGTGTATGTAATATATTATGTTTACCTGTGTTTTTAAATTCTACCAGGCTATACAATTCATATTATTTAAATATAAATTATAAAGCTTGTCGTCTCATAGACTGGATATCTTTACTAGTTACGTCTCCCCGATTCCTAAGTCTACAAAACGGATGGACACTAGACAGGCCTCCATTATCCTGTACAAACAAATTATTGCTAATTTCGATGTAACCACGAACCTACTGGCGGATCATAAAATAGCTGGTCATTAAACAGAAGCTCGGACTACCACTTGTTAACTGATGGTCCGGCCGATATGCAGTTTTTTCGCACTTATTTTCAACACCTCGTCTTCGATAATGCATCTAAAATGTGGGTATAATATTATGTATTACAAACTTATAGGCTTGTAAGCTATACTTACAGAGAGAGCGATTAATGTTTATAAAATTATGAGGCTAAATATTTAAAACGGTAGGTATTCTTCCAGTCTTCCTTAAAAACTCCTCTAGAGAATTATTTTTTTACATTACTTTGATTTGTAGCCAATGTAGAAATGCCGGTGTCGCGTTGGGAGATTATTGATGATTTGCTAATGCCTTTCTGGGCAATACGGTTTGGTCATGTACTTTTTATATGAAACCAGTTTATACATCTTCTCTTAATATATCAATGTAAGTAACGCGCTCGAAGTCATTAACTCGGTGGTGTAGGTTCATCTATTTTTGCGACATCGACCGTGTTTTTTTATCAAGCTCACTGGTTAAAATAATTAGAGTATTCATTAACTACAAGGAAAGGGCCCACGCATAAAGTTTTTTTTCCGCCATTTGCTCCTGTTGCCATCGCTTTGTATCTAATGTGTTGTCTAAATTGTAGCACTTTCAATAGAAAAAAGTTAATAGACTCTTTTTTGTCGATACTGCATTATTAAGTTAGTACACTTTAATTATACCAATTAGTTGTTCATACTTTCTGTAAGTACTTATAAGCTTTTAATAGATTATTTTGCACGTATAGGTCCCGTTTTAACGCTTCGCCCCGAGGCTTGACTACGGCATAGGCAATATTAATGAAATTCCATTCATGGGCATAACAGGTTCGCGTCTATAAAGTACTACAATGTAATTATGGACCATTTTATAGTTGAGTAGTCTTGCTAGTTGGCGCAGCGAGACCGCGAGGGGAGCGGCGCCTGCGCATCTCACGACAGCATTTCACGCGACTACAATGTTGAGAATGGGCTTCATATACGATCAATACATGAAAGTCAAGAACAATGAGAATGGGAGCCGGTCCCGAGAAACCGTCGCGGGTCACAGTGTTTTTGCACAATATTGCGGCCTGCTAAAAAGGTCGCGGGGCGCAAAAAGTTGCGCTTAACGGATTGGGCAATTAATTATGCTAAATCGTCTGTTGTTTTTGTATCTCAAATTGTCAGCCTTTGTCGCGTGGTTTAGGTTCAGAATAGGGACTCTCCTATTTCTGAGGTTATGCCATGCAATATCGCCCAACAACTTGATATATTGGTGATAATAATCGGCCGTCGCTAATCCATAACAGATCAATATTATATTATGCTTTCCTAGCGTTTTTAAATAACAGTTAATCATTCATTCATTCACCAAAAAAGACATCTAGCCTTGTCGATAGGTACATATAAAGTATCAATCTTTTAATTATTTTGCACCTGTAGACATCTTCAGTATACAGTCACATGCAAGAGTAGTATATGTGGTATGAATGAATGAATCAATGAAAGCGCTAAGAGAAATGGAAAATAGAAGCAATCCAAAAAGAAAAGATCATTGCCAATAATCTTGCAGTTAATTGCAATATAATCCCCCTAACTCCAACTAATCGTGTAGGAGACAAACACTAGGCACAGATTGAATTTGTAACGAGTAGCGAACCAAGCGCAGCTCCGCACATTACATAGTCGAATGAGCACATTCGGTGCATAATTTCCTCATCGCATTATAAAGTCAGGATTCAGGAATCGCAAGCAGGCGGGCCGTTTGACGAAAGCTTTGACCCTAGGTAAAGTTTTAATTAGCCATTCCGGGAGGAATACCGCGGAATCGGTAGCCGGGTCGATACATTCCTTGCGTTGACACCGCGGGTTTTTGTCACCGCAATCGGGCCTTTGTTATTCGCCGTTTCCAAGTTGGAAGGATGAAAGTGGTTTTTGGCAAATCGAATTGACTGTTCGCTGTACAGTACTACTCGCTCTCCGAAAATCATCAAACCTAAAAGTAAAATATGCATACCACTGTTGTGACGACATGTAACCTAATAGTATATTTAATTCGAATTACATGAATTTTCAATTCATTAACTTTCTTCCTTATAATTTTCACATCATGGTTATAAAGGGCGATTTTCCTGTACTTACTTCTCCATAATTAGATATAAAAAACAAATGCCTTCGTATTAATTAAAATTGCTATTGGTTTGAGTAGTGTATGGTTTATGTGACATTCCCATGCATTGCCGCCTCTCAGCCCATCACTACCAGTTTGCCTAGAAAGGTTAATTCTATTTCCAGTACTCGTAAAAAGTGGCTAATTGACATTACTGTATTGTGGTATCGGCTATTATCCTGCCACGGTATATTATTCGCCATTTATTAAGTTGACAGTTGATAAACTTGAAATAAACCCACTATACATACTAATGTACCTTATATAAGGGTAAAACTATTTTTAATTTAAATAATGTTGAGGCACACATACAGGCAATTTTTACACTTTTTCTATGATGATAACTACTCGTCGTATAATGAGGTCCTGAAATATTATGAATACAACTGCGGTTGTTTTTTTCTTTCTACCGTAGGTACTATCTATAGATTTCCCAAAAAATGCCACATACTGCGTGAAATATGTACAAAGAACACACAAAGAATAAACAACTAGTCGAACTTTTAGTGCATACCTAGATATTGAAATAAGGCGGTTCCAACAAACTTGTCTGTACCTATATTTGTAAATACAAGGGATTCGGTTTTGGAGATCGCGTAGATGATGAGTATCTATTCATTCATATGCGCACAAGATCTGTCAAACAGAAGGCAGCTTCAACGATCACGTATCGATGGTCAAAGCCAATCGAGTCTTAAACACCGAAATGCTAAAGCTGGTAGGTATAAATAATGTATAGTCGTGTTGCCGCGGTCCGTTTTTGTCGCGTCCGACCTGTCCTCTGATGCATTTATAATATAAGGGTGGTTTTTGCGGACTGCGTCGGAATGCCACCGCTAAAATTGATCTTGTTCAAACGTGAGTTGCAATGGTAATGCGGACTGGAGGAGCCATTGATCCTGGCTCCAGACACTCGTTTCTGTTGCTAGCTGTGTGAATGGAGTTTATTGTTGCTTTTTGTTTTCCAAAATCATTGAGACAACTGTACGAAGTTGTACTGTACTGTAGCTACTAGATACTGTAGCTAGCAAATAAAGGAATTTTCTCAATAAAAATCGATAAAGGTTTCTTTAGAAAACCCCCACAAAATGTTATATTTAGCCCATTATGTATTATACTCGTAGCCCCTTAGTAAATTAGTGATATTGTTATTTTCCCATTTTACCAAGAAAATTTACACACAGGTAGGTAAAAAGTCTTCAATATCAGTGATGTGCCAATTCTGAACACATCTGGGTAGTCGAAAAAGTTTATAACCTCTAAATTAGAAAAAATTCCTACTGCATTGATTGCTTGGTTCGAAACTTGGTAAACTTTTTGTTGTCCACGAGCCCCGCAAGTGGTTGTACCAAGTTAGGAATGCCTACAAAAATTCCTATTGTTAATTCAAAACTCTCTTTAATTAATTTATTTAAAAAACTCTCTGATTTGTGCCGAAACTTGGTAAAATTTTATATAATATTGCATAATATTTTTCAGCAAACAAGCAGTCTTCGATGGTAAGAGACCGATTCGGGGAGGAATTCCATTTGTGTTTCGTAAGTATCTTATACAGGGTGTAACAAAAGGGGTATGTTAAGCGAAAAGCTATGTAAATAGTCCACTAAAAGGAAACTACCCACAAAATTTGAGACTCGAAATCGCATGTTTATTTTTCCAGATAGTATGGAGAATTCATTAACAACTCAGGAATATTTATACAATCTTGAAAAATAAAAATGTCATTTCGAGTCTCAAATTTTGGAAATAGGTTCTCTATGCCCACTATAGAGAACCTATTTCCAAAATTTGATACACGAAATGACATTTTTATTTTTCAAGATTGTATGAATATTCCTGAGTTGTATTGTGTATTTACATAGCTTTTCGCTTAACATACCCTTTTTGTTACACCCTGTATACTAATCCTACAAGTTTTTTGCAGTTTTTTACAGTGTAATGATTATGTTTAACGATTGTTACAAGTAGGTACCATTTAAATTGTTGCACCCTTAGCTACTTGCCTACTAAGAGCTACCGTGACTTCTGTTAATCATCAGTGAGTGCATCTCAATTCTGCTGAGATTGCAGCTATAGATTCTCAGCAAACCGCACCCTACCTATCTGGCAACTTGCTTACTCGACACATACTAAGCAGAGATAGATTTAGAATTTTTGGGTCAATGATGTAAACATTATCAGCGAGAGGCCCTTAAAGATATGGAACCTTATAAATAAGGATAACAATTAACTGAAAACACAAGGCTCTGAATGCGCCTAGATGATCACAACATAAAATTATTAATAAAGAAATGGAAAAAATTCCTTACCCGGGTGGGAATCGAACCCACGACCTCTGCATTCCGTGCCAGCGCTCTTACCACTGAGCCACCGGGTCAATTACTCGGATGACGAATTTTACCATCTCTTTTGAAATTACATTATTGGAAACGTTATTTTTTCATCCCGATAGCTATACATAAGCCAAAACTCGGCAAACAAAGCTGAATCCCTCAGCACAATGTTTTAATGATGATCACAACATAGTTGCAGATTTAAACGTATGCTCAATTTGTAGTTCAATTACAAATTAATTAGCGCCTGCAATTCTGTCGATATGATCGCATCGTGGCAGCCATTATCGCCCACCCGTTCCTCCTCCGCTTTCTCCGCAAGATCCCGTGCGAGGGAATTATTTGCAAAGGAATTTTATAAGCTACGGCCTACGTAGACATCTTGACTCAAAAATACCTTGATGAGTATGTTGGATTTACTCTATTTACAAGTACAATTCCGACGATTATTTATTTTAATGACACTCGAAAATTCTTAATTTAGTCTCAATTCTATAACTGTCGACTTCCGAAGTTATAATAATTATGTATATGTCGTGGCCATATCGTAGAATTGATCATTTCATGAAATGGTCGAGCATTTCATGAAATGGTCGCATTTCATGAAAAGTTCAACTGTCTATTGGCCACATCATGATATGGTTTGGGCAGATCGATGATAAAAATCGTTTCTCGATATGGGCAACTAAACGCCCGATCATTTCATGAAGTGGTCAAGATTATTGATCATATCGTAAAATAGTTACATGAATCACCGGTAGAGGCGCTGCGCGCGTTTTATTTATGTGTGAAGATTGCGGATTTTTCTTTTTAGGTTATAAAACAAATTAAAGAGAGTAGGGTGACTATGCAGAAGAAGTTCACGGATAGTGTGTTATATTGTATAATGTATATTAGATTTAATGGTGGTTTATAATAATATTGTTAAACAAAAACCTTAGATTACGATAGGTTAGGTTAGGTTAGACTATGACAAATGACGCACGAGCCGAGCGAGCAGAGCGAGCGTGCCCAGGCAGCGTCCGGCGATGTGCCAGATGCGAATCGCTTTTGTAAAGTCTTTTATGTTTTTAAATATTATATTGTGAAAATATAACATAAATAATAGCAAAAAAAATCATACCATCATACCTTATGGTATACTTATATATGGTGTACGGTATATCTATCTATACATAGTATAAAATGAAGTTGCGAAGGGCGCCCAAAATGTGTTTGTTACCTAGGATCTCAAAAACTACTATATCAATAGCTATGCGGTTTTCAATAATGGAAAGAAGACATTCCAGGGATTCTATAGGTGTATAATTTAGGTGTACCTACTTAAGAAATTATTAGAGTAATCGTAACAGTTATCAGACGGACGGAAGAAAAACGAGCTTTTTGGAGGCTTGCATTGCGTGCGCTGCTGAAATAACTCAAAATACAGAATAACAATGTATGGGGGAATTATTCTTCTCAAAAAGTTCTATAAAAAAGTCTGCGATAGCATATGTCTATCCTTTAAGGTTTAGCCACAATAACGATTTTAGTGGTGTTCAAGTTTAATTTACGAAATATCTTATTTTTCAATTACTCGATGTTCCTACCGACATAGACCAATAAACATAAAACAAAATGCATATCAAATTAAAGCTGATGAAATGAGGATTCCGAATATATACATATCATAACACTTTTATGTTAATATTAATACACAAGATGCATTTACAATGCCGAGGGCAGAGATGGCGGCGGCGGCGCCGGCGGCTGCGTTCCGTCGTTGTGTCAGTCGGTCGGTCCGCATAGCACGACAGTGGCGGCGAATGGCGGCGCGCGGCGGCGGCGACGGCGGTGGTGGGGGTGGGCTCATGTTGAGGTGCGCGACGTTGATGGTTGATGGTTGTGTCGAATTATAAACTACAGCTGTAAAAGTCGAATATCCGAGCGAAGCCGGAACCGCGGGCTGCTAGTATTATTTATATAAGTTCTTACCACATTCGGATTTTATGGACACCCTGTTAATACGATTTGGCCAAACGTGGATGACAAAATCGTGAAATGTAGACGATTTAACGATCTGGTCAAATTGAATTGGCCACTTCATGAAATGCGACCACTTCGTGAAATGCTCGACCATTTCATGAAATGATCAATTTTACAATATGGCCACGACATATACATAAGTTTCTTAACTCACCAGGTTAGATGTTAGAAAATGCCCCAGAAAGCTTTTATAATATTATCTATTTAAGTTAGTACTGAGAACTGCTTAAATAAATTGGCAGGTTCGGCAGCCGGTATAGATAGTCCATGACTTATCTCAAGACGTCACAAAGAACAACATAAATCGTAGTTCGAACACCCACGGAACCTAGTCTATTAATTATTTCTCCTCCAAAGTAGATTCATTAGAAACCAGCCACCAAAACCGTTGAACCCAATTTCGTTCCAGCTCAATTCGGCCAATGGGCATTCGGGCCGCAGCACGGGTTCGCACGCGTGGCGCGGTGGCACGTCGAGAAGATGCCGGAGCGACTCGCGAGCGGCGACGTGGAGGCCATCTTCAGTCTCATGGACGACGAATTCACTAGGTCCATGTGGCACTTCCAGTAAGTCATTCTTTTCGGTGTGTGATTGTTTACTTTTCTTTGAAGGGATAGATGCCGTCCAGTAGGGTAAGCATGAATCTTTTTACGCGGCGTAACGCTATGCGAGTCGATAGCGTAATCTCATATTTGACAGTTACCATAGCGTTACAGACTATCGAGAGGTGAGTGCTTGCCCCACCAGTGACGGATTTACCAGCAGGCTGAGTAGGCTCGAGCCTAGGGCGGCAGATTTTGGGGGCGGCAAATTTGGGGAACGATTTTTTTTTTTTTTTTTTACCTCATAGAAATCAAAAATATTTTTCTATGACGGTTTTCTGATGTCTTACAGATAGAAGTCTGCAACAAATTTTGTCGATGACTTTTCTCTCTATAATGTAATAATAATGTATGATATGACAATTGTTGAGGCAAGGGCGGCAAAAACTATTCAGCCTATACCTTGAAAATTTGTAAATCCGCCACTGTGCCCCACAGTTCTATAGTAAGTTATTCTTTCCGGGTACGTTGATTATGTATCTTGCAATAGATACCATAATATAGCGGCGTATGACAGCAAAAAGACGATTTCACGGTGCCAACTTGTAAAATGTTACTGTATTGCTTTACTGAATAGTTACGAGTAGCAGATAAGTGCGCCGGCTTATTTCAGAATTTGTGTAAAACTAAATCCATGTTGAAGACGATCAACTTTGGTTCGTGCAGTAAAATAAATAAGTGATTACATATAGGTATTTCTCTTGGAAACTAGTTTATCTTGATGCCCAGCCCTACCACATTCTTTCTATGACGTTAAATCTAAGCGGCCTGACAGATGATACGTCATCTACGTATATCGCATGAAGATTGAATGCTTAACGAGTACCTATAACATCGAGCCGCACGCGTCAATACATAGATACATATAGACACGACTGTGTTTTCGAAAATGGGGTAGTGAGAACTGCAGGATCGCGATAGAGGTCCCACACAGAGCATAACGGGGTCCAATACGAGTATTAAAGATCAGTGACAAGTTGCTAGCTCATCGTCTGAGAAACGCCCCTGAATTCCTTAGTAGACTCTTATTACGACGTGAAGAAAAGGAGATGCAGCTGCACGCGTATGATGAATTTGGTGAGAGCGAGATGTCTCACTTTTAAACGTCAAATCCACAGAGCTAAGTAACAACTAGGCAAGGCAAGTGTTTCTACTTGGTGTGTAAAAAGGGATTGCAAACCACTTCTATCAGCCCTAATTCACTCAGTCCTGGCTTGAGAACGAGTGTCTATTCTAATTCTTAAGTCAATTTTTATATGCAAAGTACATACACTTAGTTTATCTAGTTATTAATAGCTCTGTGAGTTTGACGTTTGAAAGTGAGACATCTCGCTCTCACCAAATTCATCATATGGGTGCTGATGTATTCTAATAAAGCCCCACATCAGCACAAACAATAATTCGTAATTTCTTGACTCTCTTAATAAACTCTTTTAACTAAGACTAGATTAACAGTTTATCGCTCGCATTCGGCCAAGCTGACCATTACTGTTCCCATTGTGAATAACACGGGCCGCGGCCCAGAGGCCAGTTTCCCGCTAACCCGCAGAAGAGGCTATTGACTGAGCACTGATCGCAGGTTCCGGGTGACGTACCGGCTGATCCTGCGGGAGAAGGAGCTGCACTTCAACATCGGCGTGTACAACCCCAGCAAGGAGCTGACGTTCAGCTGCCAGCTGCTGCTGCACACCTACTTCAAGGTGCCCGATGTGCGCCGCTGCCAGCTCACCGGCATGCACGGCTGCATGTTTGTTGACAAGGTAAGGAATCAAACCAAATGCGTTTATTTGTGGATCACAGGTGAATAATTTTGGTCCCTAAATAATGGAGGACGACTCCAGAGTCGAATGTAGGACATTTTTAGGGTTTATGGTAAGTTAGGTTAGGTTAGTTTATTAGTTAAGTTAGGTTCATTATTGCAATATTATCGGATCGTAATCGCATCGTACCACCACTGTGGCTCAAATGTTGGGCATTTATAGGGCTGACGGCTTAGATATTGTAAGTTCATTATCGGATCGTGATTGTATCGCTGTCGCATCGACAATGAGCTAACAATTCATCGCTGATCTTTTACATCTGGCGGTTGTGAGATCTTCGTAATCCTGCACTGATGGCTACCACATTTTGGAAGCACGTATGTGTGGTAATTTAATAATCGACGACTGATTAGTCTAGCTGGTAGTGACCGTACCTACGTCCTCATAAATCCTCGATTCAAATCATCTACCGTGTGACAGCCAGGCAAATACTGAATAAGTACCATGACGGCCGATTGGTGTAGTAGGTAGTGACCCTGCCTGCGACGCCATAGGTCCTGGGTTCGAATCCCGGTAGGTGCAAACATTGATACGATGAATATCGATATTTGTTTCCGAGTCATGGATGTTTCTATACTTATATGTATATGTATTTATATACCGTTGCTTAGTACCCACGACACAAGACCTTAGGGATCTTAATGTGGGACTAGGTTAATGTGTTGTATAGTGTGTGAATATTATTAATTAAATATTAAAAATATTGAATATTACCATTGTTTTGAGTTATACGACAGTATTAATATTACTCGCAGGAAATGCATTTTTAATTTGATTATCCGCAATGTTTGCTTTCCGCGTCAGTTGTATCGGGTGATCCTGTGACTAGTTACATGGGCTTATTGATACGACACGAAACATTGATATGATATTCGTAATCGATTGTATTGTTTACCACAGACTGTTTCCTATTGGAGTGACGTCTCAGCATGGCGCCTAGCGTTTTCCGCGTGAAAATTTAGACTCAAAAATGAAAATAGGTTTTTAAGGCACTTTCCGGTCTCATAAAATTAAAATATAATTTTACTAGTCTATTATGACAACTCCAGAATTGATTTAAAATTGTTAACGAAAAATCATGTAATACCCTATTGCGCTTCTTTTAGACGCGAGACAACGCGGTGTACCAGGAGACGCGCGAGGTGGTGACCGTCAACGAGTGGACCGACCGCGTGTACCAGAACACCGTGCAGGAACACATCATCACCAACGTCGTCAGCGGACGCAAGATGCGCATACAGAAGTACAACTTCCCCGACACTGGTGAGCATAATAATATACAAGTACTTACATATAGGTATTTTACCCCTATTTTCCACACTCTAAGCGCCTATGGCAGACGAATTTCTTTCTAGTAATAACTTTCCGAAATATAACAATTTTAAAGTCACAATTTTGGACTTGCCTAAAAACGGTCTATACAAACTTGTTTTTATTAAATTTGACTTAGGTATTTCTCTTTAAATCAAGTGGGGTTTCATAGTGTACCGCTATCCCGTTCGGTATACCTATTCCTAGGGCTGCCGTCCGGGTTTCCCCGTATCCTAGTTTTGAGCGCGTCCGGGGGTTTTGAAATAATGTCCGGGTAAAACCTAAATACGACGTGTTATTCAATATGCCCTGTTTTCTAATCTGTTCAACACCCTGCAGTGATCTGGAACCCATGGTCCGAGTACGCAAAGGAGATCCCCGACTTCGGCGACGACGAGTTCCCGAACATGGTGTGCGTGGAGGCGGGCCGGGTCGCAGCGCCCATCGTGCTGCTGCCCGGGACAGCCTTCGAGGCCAGCCAGATCCTGCAGGTAACGTAGCGTCAGACCTTGCAGGTAACGTAGCCTGATCCTGCAGGTAACGTACCGCCAGACCCTGCAAGTAACACATCCAGACTCTGCAAATAACGCACAGCCAGATCCTGCAGGTAACCTCCACATCAACCTACCTGTTTAGAAATGCACCTGAAGCCGTAGGTCGATTCTGACTACTCACACAACGTAAACTTAAACTTAGTCAGGTCTGTCCCTCTCTATTCTTAACATAAATGGCTGCAACAGACAGGTACAGGTAGGACTAATCTTAATTTTAGGTCCTTCTAGCTTTTCCCGCCCATACTTCTCTTAAGTATGTGCAAAATCGTCTCCATTGTAGAAACATTTCCTTTTTTTAGTTTATCCCGAAGGAAAGTTAGAGGAAACTGCCCGTACAGCAATCGTCATAAGTAGAATGATTTCTGAATTTGTCGGTCAAATAATTTTGAAAACGAAATGTCGCTCTACAATGTGACATTTAAAATGTACCTTTTATAATTTCCTTATTTTAATCCTATTGACATAAATTGTCCTTAATTCCAGGTTATGTAACCAGAGGGCGCCACCGACCGACCGCAGCCGTCCACTCGAGATGTGTCCACTTGTAGCTTGCATTCATCGAGACAATACCTTAGTAGGGGACGTCTGATAGAGCCGTCCCTACAATGTTAAGATCACTATTGATATGCATAATTTAATTAAGATTATGTCCCATTGAATTACGTTTAACTCAATTTCAATTTTGAGTTTAAATTACGTTTACATGTTTCTTCATTCAAGTTTTTACGTTCTGTTCTGTATAGTATAAAATTCCTCTATATGTTTTTTGACAAATTTAGAAGTTTCGGTTAAATTAATATGTTCCTAATTTTTTAGTTTCCTTATGGTTCAACTAAATACATATTATTAAATGATTAATTAAGGTGTTTGTAACTAGGCATATCTGTAGCGTCTTCGCCATTTTTATAATCATGACAGCTACCTTTTATTAAAAAAAAAAACACCTGACTATTGTCAATTATAACTACATACTTTTAATATTATTGAAAAGTTTCTAACTGCAGTGTGTATCTTGCCAACTTGAAATTGTTCATAACAAAGTAGAACCTACCTTTATCAAGCAGGAACAAAGAAAACATAGTGAACTACGATCTGTACATGTATAGTGTCCGTAATTTGTAAAATATACCCACATCTCACTTCCACCAAGTCTTAAAAAAAAATATTAAGTAGCTTCTAATATGGCTGCGTATTTTAGTTTTTATACCTACCCAAGAATAAGCATGTGAGCTAATAGGTGTCAAAAATACATACATACATAGACACACGCCTGTGTTCCCGTAATAGCTAGAACTGCAGGATCATAGAAGAGATCCCACAGCCACGTTTACCACAGCGGCGACAGATGTAGATCAGTGACAAGTTGCTGGATGTTAAAAATATCCGAGATTAAAGCATTTGGTGCGAGTGAGCATTATTGTGTTATCTAGGAGGATGAGTGTAGTTTATTCCGTGAGACATATCACGCCTTGTTTAGCATCTAGCGTTAAGTTTTACTTCCCTCTCTGTCTTCCTCTCTTGTCTGTTGATTGTTTCTCCAATGTACTGCTCTACTGTTCTAAACGAGTTGATTTTAGCCGTTATTATGTTTTATGGTATTAAAATCGAGAAATTACAATTTTGACGCGGTGTTATGTATATTCCGTTTCGTTATAAGCGTTTTTATTATGAATGAATCGATAAATTTATAACTATATGTGACATTTCTAACGTTATATGTGTACAACGGATCATCTCTAACAAAAAAAAGAAATTAACTTTCTCTTGTTTTTTATACAACTCTCTTTATATCTCCTCGATAACTTTGATTAATGCATTTAAATAAATAGAACAAAAATAGGTACAAAGATAGTATAACCGGACACATCAGAACGTTTTCAAAGTTAGGTACTTATGTCGTATTATTTATGTCGTTCGTATTTTGTTAAGTATGTAGAAAGTGCAAAATAATGACATTCCATTTTAAGCTCCTATAGAGGTAACTTTTGATACTTGAACGTGTACATAGACAGACGCACAAGTTGTACAAGTGATTTTTTTAAATACATTTATTTTTGTAGCTTTTTGTTTGGAACCTTTTGGAGGCTTATAAAGTATACGATGTTTAATGTAAGAATATGTACTTAGATATAACAAGTTCCTTGTTTTTATGAAACGCCTAATTTTGGGTATTTGTAAAGTAAAATTATAGGAAACATCCAGTTTGTCATATCGACATCAAAGATGCTTTTATGGTGATTATAAATAGCCACATATTAAGAAAATCTTTCACATTTAACGGCATTTGTTTTGGGTTTTGTATGAACCAGAGACTACTGTTATGCTAAGATGGGCAAACTTGTATCAAAGATAGGATTATCTTCCATGTTTCATATTCCTGAACTCTGACCTACATTCCGTCGGTACTCGAATACTGTGTAGGTTTGTATTGTATACCTCATGATGTGACGAAAATCTAGGGTAAGCACGAACCTTTTTACGCGCCGAAAGCTATCGAAGAATCGAAATCTTTGCGATATAACAGTTGGATGATAGCGTTATGGACTATCGAGAAGTTCGTGCTTGCCTCATGTACATAATTAACATCCCGCCAGTTACTCGAACGCTATTCACATATTGATGTTGACCGTCGATTTAACCGTCATTAATGGATTTGACATAGTTATTTTCAGTTTAGGTTAGCGTTGATTGGCCTTCGAGATATCGGCATTTTGTCACATTTCTATTATTTTATGTTGAAAATGTAATGAATAAAGGTCATTACCGACACTAGAGTACCACCTTGTAATTAAGATTTGCCTATGAACTATACAAATATAACTGAATGTCTTACCATACATATGTTTTGTATGTGTAATTTTATTAGTCTTCATGATGTAAATGATGCAACGAAAATTAGAACGAAGTGTACTTCCATAGGTGCAATAAAATGAAGTAATGAGTATTTCACTGCTTTTATTATTTTTTACAACATGGTGAAGGGTTCCCCCCAACTCTCTGATTGATTGATAAAACAAAATGATTACAACCTGATTACAACGATGCGCCACGTTTGTTACGGTCGATTTAAGTCTGTAGGGCCAGGCTAGGACGAACTTTTTGGCGGATAATTATGTAAAAAGAACTTGCCCTACGGAGCTCTTTCTTCTTCAGCCTATTGCAGACCACTGCTGGACGTAGGCCTCCCCCAGGGCACGCCACAAGGCTACTGCCACAGAGGGGATTTGCCCATAGTGACCACGCTGGGCAGGTGTGTTGGTGACCACAGTGTAATTTTCAGACTGTTGTACGTAAGGCGCTGCTGCCCACCTCCCGGAAACCCTTGATCGCCTCGTACGATACCCACGGGCAGGCAGGGGTGGTACAAACTCTATTCTGCCAGCACCACGCGGCAAAACTTGATCAATGAGACGGCATCGACTTTATCATTCAGATAGGCTATCTGACCATTGAAGAATTGGCCCTAAAGACTGGACAATGTCCAGTGGACATAGTTTCTTTTGCCTTTCCTTCGAGATAAACGAAAAAATCAAAGTGATAAAAATACATATATTAATTTGAATGTTTTTTTTTGTTATTTTATCAGTTTTGTTTAATTTTAACTACACTTTTTTGAGCATTTTCTCGACATTTCCATTCAATCGTCGAACGATCATCATCCATCACAAATATTTTGACAATTTGAAGTTTCCTTTGCCTTTCCTTTGGGGTAAACGAGTGGGAAAGAGAAGCGATCTGTGAGTAGGACGCATACTTGCGCACGCGACTCTATCCATATCTTTTTAACTTCTGCTATTCTGGTAGGTACTTTCGAGTCAATCTTGTGAACTAAAATTACGTACATAACCTTGTTTAGGCCATTTTAACTAGATTTTTTAGATCTTTGGGTATTAAAATAACCTTGATTTTAGGATAGTGCTACTACCATATAACATCCGTACCTACCATAGAAATGGGAGTTACCTATTTCCAATTCCCTGGTCCTTCGGATGAAAAAAAAACGTCGTTACGGTGCTTAGGTACTTGTGAATAGTTCCTCATGATCGATATATGACGTCAAAGCTATTCTAGGAAACCATAACTTTATGGTGCACAGAACAATTTTTTGAGCACGTCTCTGATCACAATATGCACTACGATAAAGTGTGAAGTAAGCACGTCTATGACATCATTGGAGATTTATTTAGAATGCGTATGCGAATGATGCATTTCCTAGGATAGCAGTGCCGCCATATAGCGGTCGCATGTACGCAAAGAGTCGTCTTTATGGCGCTGATACGTTCCTGTGAAAAGTTCCATCATGGCCGAGATACGGATTATAATACCGGCACGTCAATCCGGAAGCCAGTTTTATGTAGGTTCTTATATTAGGATAATATTTAATGTATTAGCACAAAGTCAAATGGGCGTTTTTCCACTAGTATTATAGATAGTATGGCTCCATTTTCCACTAGACGACACGACCACGAAATTTTGTCATCTATAGGCAGTATGGGCAGCGCCGGCCTGAAGTAAATTTTGAAATGGAGCGAGATCCAATTATGGCGGCTCTCCTGTTGATCCTAATAATATATACTACATAGGCGCCTAATTTTGTCGCCCTCAAGGATTTGGCGTCTGGAGCGAGTGCTCCGTTCGCCGTATGGGCGGGCCGGCCTTGAGTATGGGGGCCAAATGGGGGTCATCTAGTGAAAAACGCCCGATGTCGTTACATATTAACGTTTAAAATTTGCTATATGCTATGCACAACTATTTATTTAAACTTAAATTATCTATATTACATAACAAGTACATCTACATATCATGCAGCAACTTCAGAGCTAGTTGGTTTAACATTGTCCCACACACCTATTTCATTGAGTAATGATTTCTTTGATTCAAAATATTCCCTGTACCAGGCAATATGGTCTCTCTTCTCCTGTACAGTATAGAAGGCATTCTTTGACAATCCAACACATACAAGCTCCATAAAGTGCCTTATTGGCCCCTTCTTTGGACACCAGTCTTCAATATGATTTTCCAGGAAAATGTGCTCCGAGAAGTGAACATTTTGCTCTTCTTCAATTCCTGAAAGGTATATGTATTAACTAGTAGCTGTACAAAAATCTGGAGGTGATAATTAAGAGTTATCTAAGATTTTTTACATAAAATGTGTATTGACACTTGGGTGTTATGTAAGAAAAAAAATTAAGCATCCTAACACAATACAATTATTGGGTCATAATTTTATTTAATAAGAAGGTTACCTTGTTCATTATCTAGAGGGAACTTCCAGACTTTTCCCTGCTCAGTCCACAGAATCATCTTCTGGAAGTAATTGGCAGGAGGTTGTGAGGTGGCCAGTGTAAGTTCTCTCTCCTGAAGATTATCCCAAACATCTAACTTGGTTCCATAGTTGGGTTCAGTTTTCTTGAAAATACCCAACACAGGACCTCCAAAGATGTCTACTGTCATTGGTGGTGTAACACTGAAAGAAATAATTTAAAATAATAACAAGTACAGGGATAAAATAATATGCTGACCAAAGTTATAAGAATAGCCCTGTGATATGGGTCACCTAGGTCACATTTGTGACACAAGCAAAGTAATTTGTGTTTAAGTCTTCTTCTTTTTCAGCCTATTGCAGTCCACTGCTGGACGTAGGCCTCCCCAGAGCACGCCATAAGGCTACTGCCACAGGGGGGTTTTGGCCATAGTCACCACGCTGGGCAGGCGGGTTGGTGACCGCAGTGTGATTTTCGGACTATGTTGTCAGCACGGGAGGCGCTGCTGCCCACCTCCCGGAAACCCTTAATCGCCTCGTACGATACCCACGGTCAGGCAGGGCTGGTACCAACTCTACTCTGCCGGTACCATGCGGCTTAAGTAATAATAATAAAAATATTTATCTTTATTAAACTTACCTCTTTCTTTGAACTTGGTTAAAACTCTTCTGACCCAGGGGTGCAGTAGTCCTTTGAGGCTGTGGCTTGGCTTGGTTCACAATCCGCTTTACCTGTTGTCCCCTTGTTTCCCTGGGCATCACCTCCTCACTGTCCCTTGAGCGGTCCACTTTCATGCCAATTATGAGGTCACTGAAAGAAGTTGGCAGAGGTTTTTTATTAAGACGCAGACAGTTGAAAAAATTACTTAACTAAAACACATCAAATACCATGATAATGGTGATTTCCATTTTAATGAATATTTTATTTTAATGATAAATATTTTGTAATGTAATTAACAGTGGTCGGAGTAGGTATATTGAATTAAGGTCATTGACATTAAACGTATATGTTAATATGGATACGCCTCCGAGTTTCCGGATTATTATGATAAAAATAAAATAAAAATACCGAAACTCCGAAATTATTACATGAAACTAGTTAAAAATGTATCAATACTCTCAACGCTATGCTGCTAGTTTTTGGAAACTCCGGTACATTCCGGAAAAAATGCATGTCCATGTTATGATATCATGACGCAAGTATGTAAAATCAATATACCTACTCCAACCACTGGTAATTAATCACATAATTAAATTATTTAAGCAAAGTTAAAAATTCTAACATAAACGAAATAAATTTGAGCATACAGTTTGACATTACACAATTTGGTACCAAATATCTATTCTATCTTTACTCCAATAATAAAATTGTAATGGATCTATCTATGTTTGTGCACACTAATCTCAGAAATGGCTGAACCAATTTGGATGTAGGTTTTAGGAATATATTGTGACAGGTCCCACTTAACATATAGGCTACTTTTTATCCCAGATAATTTCAACATTTTGTTTTTTCTGCAGTCCACGCGAAGATGGAGTCGCAGGCGTCTAGTATGTAATATATTTACCTAAGACTTGTGGAGGATTGGTTTATTTTCCCAAGTACTTTGGAGAGCAGTTCTGATTCTGTCTGCTTTACATCGCCACCCAGAGCTTGGGCAACTTCACTTGCTGCTTTAGTTATACTGTCCTCTGAAAAAAAATTTTTTTTTTCAAGAAAAAGATTACCCCAACCAAATATATAAGTGTAATCTGTGACAGAAGTAAATAATAAAACTGTATTAATAATGAAATATGTATATGTTAACTATTATTCAACATTATAGTATTGTGTATACATGCATGTGTAAAAATACAATCGTCAAAATACTAATTTAAGAAATCAATTTAAATAGAATTAACTCATTTATGTTGATAACATCTTTCTATCTGTTCTTACCAATTTTTTCTGTTTTAACTTGAACATCAACTCTTTGTTGTTTACTTCTTCTTGGTGCTGTGACCACTTTGTCTTTATATTCACTTTCAATTATTTTTGGTTCAGTCATCATACTTTTTAACAGGTTTTGAATTTTTTCAGTACTGGTTTCTAACTTCTTTTCTTTTCCTGCCTTAATCTCATTTCCCACCACTTTGGGATCATTATCTGATGGTTTATCAGCTAAGAATCTCGCAAATACCCTGACATTTCGTCTGAATCTGAGTCTGCTGTGAAAAGCAAAAAAAGCATAATTAATAGACTGAAGGTTTATAAATATCCAATGTTATAAATAGGTAAAGTATAAAAGCAAGTATGTATGGTTCTAGGAAACTATCTCAAGAACAATAGAATAAATACAATAAATTCCTTTGAGCAGACAAAAGCCACATTAACAATGAGTAAGATAAGTGATGTACTTTTTACATTATCCCAGTGTAAAAAGTACACGAAATTAAGGCTATAAACTAGCAAATTGTTACTACAATTCAAATCTGTCCCCGCTATGCTTAACCTGGCTGTGGGATCTCCATATGATCCTGCAGTTCTAGTTACCCCATTCCGGAAACACAGCCGTGTGTAGGTATATGAATGTATGTGAATTAAAGTTTAATTGTGAAAAGAAAGAAAACATGCGTTAGCATCTCTACTTAGTTTATGGAGAAAAGGGAGTTTAGACCTGCATACATTACAGTATTTTGTAAGTAGTAAAAATAGAAAAACAGGTACTATGAGTGAAATACATATTATCCTGGGACTGGGATATTACATGATTCAATTCACTTAGGAAGTAAGGAAAGCATGTACACTAGTGGATATAATATTAACATACTTTTAACCGTTTGACTGACCAAACGAAACGAAACAAGGCCGTATATACATATACAAAATCTATCTAAAGGATAATCTACTGGTTACTATATTAAAAATACCTTGATAACATAATTGCACTTGATTATTATGTGTTTTATAGTGGTTTTTATTGACAAAATATAATAAAAATCCAAGGATTTCTTGATGTTTTGTTTTTGAGGTTATATATTTTTTTTATTTTTTGTTTAGTTTATCCCGAAGGAAAAGCAAGGGGAACTATGCCCATACAGCCATTGTCTTTAGCAAATGATTTCTGAATTTTTGATGGATGATAAATGACGATGGTGAATGAAAATGTCGGGAAAATCCTCAACAACGAATGTAAAATTAGTTAAAACGTAAAATAATTGCAGAAACCACTTACATGAGCCCATGAAGAGATTGCTATCCCTGGATAAAGTTTTACTAAGCTTACCTGCATATAAAACCATGCACACGCACTAGATTCACATCACAAGTAAATAAAATATAACTTATCTACCATAAAACATCACTTTACGGACACATGCAAGCTATTTACAAATAAATTTTTATTTTCACAAAAAAATTACATCCGTTCCCATCCAGCTTTTCCCGCCGAATCGAATCCCGTTTTTTCATTTATCCACACAGCACAGGATAGGCAAAGGTCATTCAAATCCTTCCCGCCGCGCCGCCGCCGGCCTTGATTTTGGCATGCATGTAAGTTGTTTAACTAAACATTTGCCTTATTTTTACCTAGTAATATCCGATGATGTTTTGATGATTCCAATCATCATTGTCAACATTCATGTAATTCGTCCATGAGACTACTGATCTGCATTAGTATGTATAGATACTTGGTTCCTATGCCTTTTCGATGAATAGATAAAAAAAAACATTTAGGGATGTCCTCAAAAAATCGATTTTTATTATTGTATTTTCTTTGGAAATTTTAAATCGATTTTCGAAGAACTATATACTAGTGGAACTGTATGCATGTTATGTATATACTAGTGAACTGTATACTAGTGGACGCCCGCAACTCCGTCCGCGTGGAATGCAGAAAAAACAAAACGTCGGAATTATCCGGGATATAAAGTAGCCTATATGTTAAGTGGGACCTGTCACAATATATCGCTGAGAACTAGTATACTAGTCCACTAGTATACAATAGTTCTTCGAAAATCGATTCACTGTCAAAACTTTGACACACAAAGTTTACGCACACGTCATATATTTATATATATGTATGTAACTGTATAGGTATTGATCATAGAAATGTAGGAGATACCAAATCCCTGGTATTGATACGTGTTTATTATTAATGTTAACAAAAGTAGTTTGTGTAATATGTCGATCTGTAACATAAGTGTAGTGTTTTCCTTGTTTTAGGTACAGTCCTTTATATTACAACAGGACACCTGTTTTTAAAGTCTATAATATTATTATTTACCGACCAATCTCCAGCGTGATTTTTCCTCTCTACGTGACATTGACGGAATTATTGTGCCCGACACATGTTATGAGGCCATAAAAAAAAATTTAAGACATAAGTATGTACTCCCCGTACTGTATAAATATTTTTAACAAGTTTGCAATTTTTTTGTCAAATTTTGTTTGAGTTTAGATTGAAAAAAGAGGATTTATGTTGTAGGATTTACTAACCTTGAGGACCTTATAGAAGCCCTAGGAGCTAAATCCGAGAAGTTTAAGGGACTTCTTAGTTTATCACAACATATTTCATTTTCACTTTATCTCATCACCTGATCATTCATCGAGGATGCGCTTTTCAGATACATAATATTATACATTTTCCCTTTTGATTTTATATTTAAATCACAAGTTATCCAACTAATTCAAGCGAAAACACAGAAATTGGCCTATTTTGAAACGAAAAGTCATCCTTTTGACAAGTCCTTGTCATGTCACTTTTTCATTATATTTCTCTTTTCGTACACTCAAATCTTTACAAAACTTCATGAAGAAAAAAGAAAATTCATTTCGAATTCAAGAATTTGAAAATGGAGAGAAAAATTCGCATATAAGCCATACAAACGGGAAAAAGAAAAGCATTCCGTCGGCTACTCAGCCAGAGTGAAGAACGGAATAATAAGGCCTTGCCCCGGGGCCACCTGCCCCGGGATCCTTGCTGCACTTCGCCGGACTTCTACAGCGCGAACAAACCGCGCTCTGTGACCACGGACCTATACAGCGCGAACAATCCGCGCCCGCGTCGCGTTCAGTAATCCGCGACCGAGAAGATTCATCTGTCCGATCCAGTACCTACAACGTCTGCACCTGCATCTACAACTGTAACCCGTCCGTCTGGTCTGGTACCTGCAACTCCTACCTGCAACTTCTACACCTGCATCTACAACAGTGACCCAGCTGTCTGGTCCCGTACCTACAACTTCTGCACCTGCATCTACAACTGACCCGTCCGTCGGATCCAGTACCTTCAATTACCTGCCTGCAACTACTACACCCGGGGGCGTGACTCCTGGAACGCCGTCGACCCAGGACCCTCAAGAGGACTCTGCTCACCGACTTCCTACACTTTTACACTCTACAATCCTTCATCCATGCTCTACTCACCCTCACTCACCTTCACGCATTGCTCATAATGATCTCTCTTCCATATTGTGTTAATTTGTGTTGTAAATAAATTCGTGTAACTCATCTTTTCTTTTCATTTCGTTAGGTAGGTATTATATATATTTATTAGGTAAGCTACAAACTCCTACATAACTGTTGCTACACGACAATGTTAACTAAAGAAAAAACTGTCAAAGCAGTGGTTAATAACGATTCGCAGGGACAATATTTTTATTCTTCCAATATACAGGATGTTTGTGACAGCCAGGCAAATATTGATATGGTGACTTCGGACCATGATTCTGAGATTAAAAATCAGTGAAAATTTTCGCAAAAAAATTCCTTAAAATTGCGTATAAGTAATCAAATCAAAAATTAAATTCCTGTGAGTAATAACATTGTCGTATAACTCAAAACAATGGTACTTTTTCAGTATCTCAGTAATTGCCTGGCTGTCAAATACACCCTGTATTCACGTGTTTATAAAAATCACTTCAAGCATGGCAATTACGCGTTATCTTAAGAATCATGTATGTAGGTACTTATAGATACATATGTACAGAAAATAGTCATTTATAAGTAGCTAATCCTTTTTATTCCAAGATATAAAATTACGGAAATTTTATAGTAAAAAAAAATACCCTTGATCTTCATAAGTAACTTGTATAAGTAATAGGTATCTATGTTTTCGCTTTGAAAGCACTACTGACATTCAACGATTCATTTTTTATAATATTGTCGGGTATTGTAACATAGGTAGGTAAGGTACGTAGGTATAAACAAAACTATTCGAAATAAACTCGCGTCCATTGAAAGATATGTTCCTACAAAACCTCACACTACATCAGAGCCTCTGATGGCGCGGCGAATTCACTTGTATCGGTCCAGTGTCCACCCACAGTCCACATAGAGTTTTGAAAATTGTATAATCATTCAATTATTGAAAAGCGATTTTTCCCTAAAAAATAATCGGTTGCTGCATCCCTACTTAATAATATTGTGATTGGGAATCGGCGGGAAAAGCTGGAAGGGTGCAGGTGTAATTTTCTTGTGAAAATGAAAAATTATTTGTAAATGGCTTGCATGTGTCCTTAAGGTGATGTTTTCTGGTAGATAAGTTATATTTTGATTAATTGTGGTGTGAATCTAGTGCGTGTGCATGGTTTTATACGCAGGTAAGCCGAGTAAAACTTTAGCCGGATTACGATCTCTTCATGGGCGCATGTAAGTTGTTTCTGCAATAATTTTTCATTTTGACTAACTTTACACTTGTTCTTGAGGATTTTCTCGACGTTTCCATTCATCATCATTGTCATTCATCATAAATTCAGAATACATTTTACTAAACAATGATTAGGCTGTATGGGCTTAGTTCCCCTTGCCTTTCCTTCGGGATAAACTAAATAAAAAATAAAAAAATTGTGATTGGGGTTTGTTGTTTCACTGTTATTTTGTTCAGTTTTCTTGGATTTTCTTCATAATGATGCCCGATATGAATGATTTTGAGGAGTTTATTGAGTATGTCTACGATAATCCTTACGAGTATACTGTCGCAAAGCGTTATTTGAGAGACGCTGAAAATCCTTTAGAGTGTTATGATAACATCCAATTTCGTAAAACATTTCATTTTGGAAAGGACACCGTTATAAATGTTCTCTTGCCTTTATTAGACGCGCCTCGCAGAAATAAAAGGGGTCTTCCAATTCCACCGGTACAACAACTTCTCATAGCATTGAGATTTTATGTTTCAGGAAACATTCAGGTGAGATTATTTTCTACCTTATCAATTAGTGGAAAAGGTGGAGAAATACTATTAAAAATAAAATTTCTTTCAGAAAGCATGTGCCAATTCACACAAATTTAGCCAAGGAGCTATATCAAAAACTGTTGTACAAGTGTCCCGGACACTGGCTATGAAAGCAAGCCAGTATATCAGGTTCCCAGCATCAAGTGAACTTCCTCATATAAAAAATAGATTCTACCAGCAAGCAGGGATTCCAGGTGTGATAGGATGTATTGGCTGCACTCATGTATCCATTAAGAACCCAAGCAAAAGCTCTGGACAAGTATTCCGTAACAGAAAGGGTATCTATTCATTAAATGTGCAACTAGTTTGTGGGCCAAATTTACAAATTTATGACATTGTGGCTCACAACCCTGGATCTGTACACAATTCTTATATATTTGAAAATAGTCAGTGCTGTAGAAAATTTGAGCAGGGGGAACTGGACGGCATACTCCTTGGAGACAGTGGATATGCTCAGAGCTCCTATATGTTTACACCAGTGCTAAATCTGCAGACACATCCTCAGGCATTATACAACACTGCACTGAATACTACTAGAAACTGTTTTGAACAATTAAGTGGTGTAATTAAGCAAAGATTTGCTTGTTTATGTAAAAAGATAGGTTACAAAATAACTACTATTCCAAACATTGTAGTGGCTTGTGCTGTTCTGCATAATATATGTATTATAACAGGAGAGCCAACACCAGAACCAAGAAGAGATGAAGAGACTCCTGTTGTAGATGTTGTTTATGACAGGTGAAAGTGCTAGTTTGATAAGAGATAATTTTATAATAAGATATTTTAGTTAGTATTAGGTATCAAAATATAAGACTCTAATAATAAGCATCTAGTGACTGATTTGGTTTGTTAAGTTGTCCGTGTGCCATTTCCACTTACCACCACAGCACTTGAGCTGTTAGCCCAGAGATAATTTTTTGCTGTATGTAATTTAATTACACACAGAAAAAAGTACACTAAACTTGCCTCTAAGACTGATAGTTTTAATTTAAGGCAATATAATCAGGGTAGGTCAGGTATTATCAGATAGAACAGTTTAGGATGACACTACAGCATATTTTGCATTATAGATCACTCGGCGGGTACACTTGGTATGTAGGGTATGTTAGGTGGGTGGTCACAAATACATGTATAATAATATCACACACAACTGCTAGTATTCCAATGAAAACAAACAACTTTATTTTACTTACAATATATTTATGGTTTGGTACAGAATTTTCAATAAAGTAAATACAAACCTTTAAGTACCAACCAAAATAGCAAAAACAAAGTCACCTACAAAATTAGAAATAATAATAATTAAATGCTTTACAATATCACATTTGAAAGTTTAAATTTTGATCCCAAAAAACCAAACTGCAATACCAAGTATGTATTAGTAAGTAAGTACTGCCAAATTTCAATTAAACAAGGTAAGTACCTATCAATCCACAACTTAATATTATTAATGACTTTGGAACTAAATAAATACCACCAATATTGACAAATTGCAAAGGGTATAAACCTAGGTACTTATAAGAATATAAGAGTACATACAAATTATAAATTGTTATTTGTTATAGGAAGTGTAGACTATGCTGAACTGGATTCATTTTAATCTGATCTTGAAATCATATAATGTTGGTTACATACACTAAATAATTAATTTATATTCTTTTATAACAGAGATTGAGATAAGTTATTTCAACCAACTAGAAATGTAGGTATACAGTAGTAGGTAAGTAGTGAACTAGTAAAGTTTGAATAAATCAACACCCTCATTGAAATCACGAAAATGTCATCATATTCATTTATATCAATAATTACACATGTAAATCAATAGCACAATCAAATTAAACCTAAACAAAAATTATCACAAATTATATTATAGGTACTTAATTATTTATACATTCAGACTCTATGCACAGAGCCATTAAAAAAAATAGGAATATAAAAAGTTTAATTGGATATTTACAGAACAGAACATATTTTACTCTTGAGCTAATAAGTAGGTAGTCAAAGTGGAAATCTTAATATTATTACCCTGCACTTATAATGCAGGTTTGTTTCCATGGTGGAGGCGAGACCCTCGCTATAAAGAGGGTAGAACGACATCTCACTTCTACAATGGACACTGACATACTATAAGTTGCAACTGTTCACTGTTACCTCACCCACTGGTACTATACGCACCATTATCACTCATTACTGATTCAGCATTGCAAGTGGGGCATTGTTATACTAAACGAGACTAAATACTAAGGTATTGATTTTTTTTCTGTGGTACTTTCTAAATTCGACTCTAAAGTCGATTATCATATCTTTATGACAAATGTTCATAGAATGTCAACTGAATCTACAAAATACTGAAGAATGTATAAAATATATATTTTTTTAATTTCACATTCAGTAGCGTAAAATATTCGCCTTAAATTTATAGTAGTGTTATAGTCTATAACACCCATAATAAAATTATATGCAAACAAGTAACTACAATGTGATATTTTCGTTAACAATTTATAAAAGCCTGACGAGGATAAGCTAAATAGAAAAAAAAAATACTTGAAAAGCGAAATGACTTCTCACAAGTCAGGCCCAAAATAAGTACAATATTATGGCACCAAATTCTTGAGCTTGGGCGTTACGCAGACGACGCCCTGTACCACATACTCGTAGTACTATTAATAACATCAAAGTGTAACATTGTATTTATATTTGCTATACCAGCATAATTTTAGCACCATTTCCAGAAACTCTTAACAGTGTTATTACAAAAGAATTTAAACATTTTTAACAACCAAAATTTTACAGATATTCTATGCTTTTTCCTATTAAATAAATGTAATTTTTAAACAGACGCGGTATTGTAATAACACCGCTAGAGTCTTGGCCTTATGTCTCACTTGGATTGTTACATTACATCAATCGTTTATGCCTAAATAGAATGGTAACTTGGCAGTGTTATTTACATAAATTAAGGCACTTTGCAAGTCTATAGATAGAACATTCCCTAGAATAATAAACATACCCCTACATAACTTGACTGTCTGGTTATTTCTACTAGTACCTACATCAAGACGTCTGTACCTATATTTAGCTAACCAAGTGGATTGCGTTTACCACGGCTATAAACTCTGAATACTTTGAACCAGTTTTTTAGGGTTCCATAACAAAAAGGGGCAACAAATTAAACTCTTATTAATTTGCCTTTTCGCTATCTATTCTGTTTGTCCGTGCCTCCATTCATTATAGAAATTATGACTGAATGTGTGAAGTGCGTGTGTGACTAACGAAGCACTATCACAACCCAGATACCTTGTACAAGAAACCTTAAAAAAATGGTTGCATGTCTTTCAAATGCTAGCTTCCCATAGTGCGTGATTTTACGTATCATCGAACACCACGATCACCACTACGGAAAGACGCGCACCATATCTGCAGTATACTAAACATTTCTGCATTACCGCGGACGACCCGTTTCCCACACGGTCATATTGCGGACAGACGCAGTCCACAATATCTCGTACCGTGGGAAGCCAGCATAAGGTACAGAGGCCTACATTTGCGAGTCGGACACGCGCCAAGTTTTTGCCTTACATACTATATCACAGCCAGTTTAGGAACTAAGTTTGACGAAGCCGAAATACGAGTAGCCTGGCCGCAGCCAGATGGTGCGGGCGTCTCTCTGGGGTATACTCACGGTATCGCCCGGGAGTAGCCGCGCTACCGTTTGAACAGAACACGACAGCTGCGACTTGTCGCTCGGTCTCGTACTACCGTCATCTCCTGCGCCACACGTGGTTAGCAGACGAGGTACACCACCAGTTTGCCTCGCGAATATGGAGAAGTAGGTCGGCTGTTTAGTCGCATATAGAATCTGGAGGAATTGTTTTGAATATTATTCTGATAGTTGGATTTGTGACTGGACGCTATCTAGCTCGCAGGATGTGGATATCTGTACGTAAATAGGAGCAGGGTGTATCTAATGGTCTATTATTTCAAATTGCGACAGTGGGATGACCAACCTATTATTATAGACTATTTGTATCTCGAAGCATCATGGTTATCGAGAATTTATTGATACTACCCGCTTAAATATCTGAATTCTAAATAAAATGTACTTTGTGCAAACCGTGAACAGCAAAATGAAAAGCGGTATTAGATATTCGCGCGACGATAACCAACCGGTAGATAATAGCCCAAATAGATATGAAATATGATTAAAACCAGCAATCTAGGTCACACGGTGTCCTAATTTGTTCACGATTTTATACTTAATCTACAGGATGTATCAAAAGGGGTATGTCAAGCGAAAAGTTATGTAAATAGCTCACTAAAAGGAATCAACCCACAAAATTTCAGACTCGAAATCATATGTTTACTTTTCCAGATAGTAGGCATGGAGAATTTTTAAACAACTTAGGAATGTTCATACAATCTAGAAAAATAAATATGTGATTACAAGTATCTGGAAATAGGTTCTCTATAGTGGGCTATTTACATAGCTTTTCGCTTAACTTGCCCCTTTTGTTACACCTTGTATAAAATATAAAAGCGAAAGGTCACTCATCATTTAACTTCATTGATCAAGTACAATGAAGATGAAATTTGAAAGGAAGGTAGGTTACAACTAGGAGAAAAGACGTCCGCTTAGAAAGGATTTCCTGTTCATGAGTCCCACAGGAACGGAAATTCTAACGTTTACGCGGACGATATCGTTGGGTGGGGCAAGCCTAGCATGGCCTGCAAAACACCATATAGCCGCCATGTTGAAATTTGTATAGAGACGATACGATATCCACGATGTGTGGTCATGCTAGGGGGGCTGCATTGAAAAGTTGTTAACCCCTTACCTGTGCGTATACTAAGTAGAGCCCCCCTTCTTTGATAGTGAAGCAGCAGTCTTCTAACTGTATTTTATCTTCGCTGTGCTTGGAGGATACCTCCAAGTCCCGCGACCACGGCCCGATGAATGCTGGAATAATACAGAAAATTATTATAACGTGTAATTAGTGGACGCCCGCGACTTCGTCCGCGTGGACTACAGAAAAACAAAATGTCGAAATTATCCGGCATAAAACATTTTTCCGGGATAAAAAGTAAGCCTATATGTTAAGTGGGACCTATCACAATATATTCATGAAAACTGCATTGAAATAGGTTCAGCCGTTTCTGAGATTAGCGTGCACAAACGCACAGACAAACAGCAAAAATTTCAGAAATTATTATTTTGGGTACTATTGCGTTGATAAAGGTTGTCCTATAATATTTTTTCTCATATATCTTCCATGTACAGACAGACAGCGATCCGTTACATTTTTTTTATTATAGATTAGGGTAAAATACATATGTATAGATGGTCGGTGCATAGAAGCTCTTATTAAAAGAATTTATACTTCCTGCATTCAGAAGTTTACAAGTAGTGATAAACCTAGATAACCCATAGCAGGAGTTGTTTCAGTAAAAAGCGAAGACCAGCGGTGATTTTAGTATCAATAAATTTACCCGGAACTGTTACCAAATTCTCTTGAAAAAGATTTTAAACAAAATTATTTTGGGATCCGAAGTTCCGAACCCACCCTTATTCACTAACAAAATGGCCTATTCTCGAAGTTAGTTCTATCACATCTACGTTGGGTATCTCGTAATATCCTTAGCTGTTCAATAAAGATTATGAAATACTCGATTATGACAAGATAAGGAAGACTATATTACAAATTAAAAAAATAAAAGAGATGCACAGTAAAATTGAATATGTTTATATTTTATCGATAAATGCAATAATACTTATCCAAAAAAGGAAGGTTACCGTTCTATTTTCGGGAAAACATTGCGTTCAATAAACCAAGAACGGAGAGCAGACTTTTTTCGTCCCAAACCCTAATGGAATATACAGGATAGGGACCTGTCACAATATATTCCTGAAAGGCTTACTGCATCGAAATCGGAATTAATTCAGCCGTTTCTGAGATTATTTTGCAGATGTAATATGTTTTACACAAACGCATTTATAAAAAATGCGAAGAAAAAAATGATAAAGGTATTCGGGTATAATAGCCACACATTTCAAGAAATTGGATCATGTCGAGAATATAAAAAAGTTCCAAAACTATCTCGAAAGCTCTTTTTACATGTTTATACAGACAAATAGCGTTTAACTTCTTTCCGATTGGTTTTGTTTATTTACACTTTGTTTTTATTATAAAGAAAAAATGTATACAAGATTCGAGAGGGTAAAGAAAAGCTGTAACATAATAGAAATTAGACTTAAATATGATCAAAAAAACATTCGAAAAACATAGAAGCGCTGTTATTATAAAAGAATTGTAGTATCTATCTAGTTAAGCGAAAAGTTACAAATACCAAACCTGAAAAGTAAAACATATGATAAATGTTTGATAACCTACAAAATGAAACACAGGGTACATAGTTGACATTTTAGACAAATTAAAAAGTGCAACAAGACCCCTCACAAAAGCAAATACAGGTAACGATTTTTTTATGACATCTCAATAAATCAATTACCGAATGGTAGACCAAATTTTGAAAATAAATATATTTTTAGGGTTCCGTACCTATTCAAAAGGAAAAAACGTAATTATGAACCCTTATAGGATCACTCCGAAGGATTGTTGTGCACCAAGGTATTAAAGGCTGTAAGGAACGTCCGTCATTCTTAGTAAATCTGTCAAGACAGGTACCTTTTTCTCAGGAACGCGTGGAGGTATGAAGCTGTTGAAATTTATATCAATTACTCAGGTCTACGGAGGAGGAGGAGTAAACCCTATTTGAAGCTGTGAAAGGGGGAAATCAAACTTCTAAGCCACTACGCAATCAAAAGATACAGCCGTTTATGCCGCAAATTTTCGACACTTGCAAGGGAATCAAAACCTACAGATTGATGCATTTTTCCCGTGTATAACTCAGAATCTTGAAATTTGGTACGAAGCAACGTCTTATAGCATAGATAAAGGAAAAATTACGAAAACTTTGGCATAAATTTGACTTAGTTACATCACATACAAATATATTTTTTTTTTATAATTTTAAACTTACTACCCATTTCCATGTCATAAACGCGTATTTGATCTGGTATTAAATTGAAATTCATACCAAATACTCAGGTCTATAATACCTGTGGTTTAAGCTGTAGCAAAATCAAACTTCTATGTGCACAACAACGCAATCAAAATAACCCAACTAAACAGCAATTTAAGCTGCATATTTTGAAACTCGAATTCAAGTAAAAATACTCGCAAGGGAATCAGGCCCAAACCTAAAGGGTACTTCCAGTCGACCTAGAATCTTGAAAGTTTTTGGCATGAAGCAACGTTTCGGTATAGTAACACACATAAAGAAAAAATTCACGAACATGACGTAAATAATACAAAACCTTAAATTTTTAACAGAAAACAAACATTGACAAGACATTACAAAACTTCAAGAATATACAAAATTTTTTAAAGGGCAAATAAATACAAACAGTTAAGGTCTGGTTCAAATTTAATACTAGATTGGAAGCAAATGGATAATATTTAAAATTGAACCAGATTTCTAAATAGTAAAGACAACAACAAAAGCTAAGCTCTTAGTAAATTTTGCTTATGTTGAATAGTCTTACGTTATGGGCTTAATGGGGAAACGGCAGATATAAAAGGGCTTTCGCAAGCACTCTGCTGCAAGGCTAGTATAAGTGTTTCAGTAAACCCCTATATCATAGATAAATGATATGTGTTAATATATTTGAAATAAAGGATTACTTAAACGATAAAGAGATCTTTGTCTTAAATTTATGCTCCTCCATCTTTCCCCATTGTAATGTTATGAATTTCATTTTGCAATAAAAATACCATAGTTATGACTCGATTGTCGTAATGAACGAACTTTGTAAACCTTGCAGGTTTGTACGGAACCCTCGGTGCGCGAGTCCGACTCGCACTTGGCCGGTTTTTTATACAAAAGTTAAATGAATCACACTCAGAATAGAAGTCCGAAGTAGTCATGCGAACCCACGGCCTTCGTCACACGCAGACAACAAAATGGCCAATTATATTCTCGAAGTTAGTTCTAATTCACATATGGATAAGTCCTGTGCTCATAGGGGGTTTCACTAGAAAACATCAGCTGCATCTCCTTCCGTGCATGTCGTAAGAGTCGACTAAGAAACTCGGGCATCATCTCAGGCGATAAGCTAGCAACTGGTCATTTAAATTTTTGATCATGCAGTTCTGGCTATCCGATTTCGGGAACACCGCCGTGTGTATACCAGGGATTTGGTATCTCCTCAGGGATTTGGTTTCTGTATACATTTCTATGGTGTATACATATGTATTACAGTAGAACGCCGATTATCGAACGCCAATTATCCGAATCGGTCCTAAGCGTAATATAAAAAATTTAAACTAAGTAATTTTTGATTTATTTTGTTGTAACAAGTTGGAACTCGCTGGATCCCTCCAGATATATTGCAACTGTTATGGTTGAAAGCTAGAGTCTAGAGCAGTGGTTTAAGGGACTCGATGGGGGTCTACGTTGGCGTGAAAAAATGGGATTTCACAATTAATTTGTATGTGTTGTAAGTATGTAGGGGGTCCACCAGAACCAGTTAACTTTTGAAAGGGGTCTATCAAAAATGAAAGTTTGGGAACCCCTGGTTTAGAGGCAAGTGTTTTGCGTCGCGCAGCTTATAAGTTTACTCTATGTGTGACAGTTCGTTTACTTTATTACCAGCCTATGTCCGATTGTCCGAATCGACCCCAGTCCCAATTAATTCGTATAATCAGCATTCTTCTGTATGTATGTAGACATCTAATTTACATGAACAGTTAATAAATACAATTAATAGCGATACATACGCGTAAACAGCCGACTTTTTTTTGGGTGCAGAAAGAAAGTAAAATATGCATAAAGTCCCATTAAACTACATGATTGTTTGTGTAGTAAGTAATCGTCTACAACATCCTCTCTGTATTTCATTCCAATGAACCATTAGCCCAGCTATCCTATGAGCTTAGCTACCTAATAAAATTACGAATACAATGTCATGAACATTACACACATGTGGGTGTCATGTCGCAAATTCGATATTTATAAATATAATAAATATGTAGTTCAAGGTTTATCATTTAGTAACAGTAGCTACAGAGGGTAATGATAAAAAAAAATCATCGTAGGAACATCATAATTTCGCGAAATCAAGCGGATGTAAAATCTGGCGATTTGTTCAATAGAACTGTCGATGCGAACTCTCTTTACTTTATGTAACTCCTCCTACCCTCAGTCAGATGCATATCATCATATTTTTACTGAAAAAATTATTGTGCTTCTGCTGTTCTGATATTGTGCGATGTGGACAAAGTTACACCTTAGGCAGAAGTGAGGGCAGAAGCAATCATATTTCAATCCCAACTAATATTATAAATGCGAAAGTAACTCTGTCTGTCTGTCTGTTACGCTTTCCCGCTTAAACCTCGCAACCGATTTTGATGAAATTTGGTACAGACAATCTTTAGACCCTGAGACAGAACATAGGCTACTTTTTATTTCGAAAAAATATCATATAAATATTTCGAAAAAATATCATATAAATATTTTAATCGGGTTTATATCAACATTTTGTTTTTTTTTGCAGTCCACGCGGACGGAGTCGCGGGCGTCCACTAGTTAACAATAAAACTCTTGTTGCTCATACAAAATTATTATCTACTACTTCATTGTACCTATAAGTATTTGTACGAAGAAACAACATAATGTTATCATCACTTAAAACGTAGGTACATGTTTGTATTTGAAGTAGAAGACTTGAGGATAAGATTACTGACTGAGACACTAACAGCCGATTGCAATTAAATCTCTGAGTTTTATTTCGCAGTTTTTTACCCGACTGTCTCTTTTAGGACCATACGGTTTTCTTTGCAACTATTTTAGTTCTTCCGTTAAACATAGTACTGTAACGGAGTCCATATCTCTTCTAAAACCTAATTACGGTTTATAATGGTAGGCCAATGTTGATTTTAAATTATAAATTAGTTTTTAACCGACTTCAAAAAGAGAGGTTATCAATTCGTCTGTATGTTTTTTTTTATTTTTTTATTTTTATTTTATGTGTGTTATGTGTGTTACCTCAGAACTCCGTCATTTATGAACCGATTTAATTTTTTTTTATAGTTGGTCATGGTATACTTCCAGGTTGGTCCCATATTCACCACATCAGGATCTGATGATGGGATCTTGGAGAAATCGAGGGCAATCCTCGAATATTGTAGGCACATGTAGTCTGTTTTTATACTTTTACTAAGCGTTTTGATCACCTACATATAAAACATAACATCTGATGATGGAATCTCTAAGGAATCTAGGGATATCCTCAAATATAAAAGGCACGAGTAGTCCGTTTTTAGATTTTTATAGAGAATTTTGGTCAGCTACACATAATATTAAGGAAACGAGGGTCTGATGATGGAGCCGCCGAAAAACAGATAGTGGAACTTTTTAGTAACAAAATCCCCCTATGGCAGGGGAGGCCTAGGTCCAGAGTAGTAGACTGCAATAGGCTTATGAAGATGGAGATAATAAGATAATAAATATAATAAATTAAGTCGTGTTATAAATTATATGTTCCGTTAGCCATGTCCTAAGTAAGATGGTTATGGTAAGAGGAAGAGGTAAAATGATTGGGAACAGGGCAGGAAGAAGGAGTGCAATTATATGTTGCATATATTGTAAGACGTCAAATTTCGAAGCCTAGTCATTTCTCTCTGTGCCCTTTCGTCATGTGGCCGATTTAATAATTTGCTGGCATCTAAATCTGACAATATTATGCCTTCTAAACTTCGTAACACGGCATAACGTAACATATATTTTAGAAAAAATTTACTTTAGTTTTGGCTCATAGGGGCGGAAGTCGGTTTTTCGTTTTAAAATAATTATTTAAAGGCATTTTTGTATGTACTTCATAACAATATTGAATAAGTAAAAATCAAGTTGAACAATCAATTATAAAAAATGGTTCCGTTATTATCCTTCTGAGCAAATATATCATATATCACAAAAACTATGTATGTTAATTAATAATTAGCATGACTGTAATGTTCTACAAGTCTGGATCTAAACCTGTCTTACCTTATAACATTATACTTATTAATAATTCTAAATATAATAAGATAATTTCATTATGACTCAAGGAACATTTGGAGGGAACCCTAATTTTATATAATGGTGGCTGGGATCTGTCATGACAAGTGCTATAGTAGTGTTCTGAACACTGAAAGTATTTTTATGACTTAAAATTTGTAATTATTTTACTAAATGCTTAATTATTTGAGGGGGCATTATAATATTGTCTCTAACCCATGTATAGTTTATCAGTAAAATCTCAATCCCATGTCATTTTCCCCGTAAGAGATGAATATTTTCCTAAAAAACATCAATCACCCATAATATAATATAATATTTTCGTAGTCATTTTGTATTATTTTTGTTTCAAATACTTGTAAGTTTTCCTTGGTGTTTCTTTCTCTTAAATAACACTGCGATACAGCAGTGAACGAATGTAAAGAACAAATGAATCATAAATGTCAGTGTCATAATGGAATCACGAACTCTTTTACAGTATAAAAGGGTACTTTAGTAGCATTGCGGTGGCTTGTAAATCACCAAAGGAAATTGAATTACTGTTACATCAACTGTATAGGCCAAAATTGTAGATACTTCTATAGATGCAATTTAGAGCAAATTGGAGAAATAAATACGTCACTTTCTATGGACGTACTACCTTCTTTGGCTAATTACAAATGCAGAGGTCGTGGGCTCGACTCCCACCCAGATGAGGAATTTTTTTCCATTTCTTTATTAATAATTTTATAATTATAGAACCCCGATTGGTAAGCCCGAAACGTTCTAAGGTCTTCTATACAACCAACAATTGTTAGTTGGGTATGTATGTATGTTCCTTTGAAGCACTACACAGACCAAACGCCTCGGCCGATTTTTATGATTCATACGTCAATCGATTCCTCTTAGTTCGGCGAGTGTCACTAAAGACATGACGTTAGTGAAAATCCAATATGGCGACTACTGAACGCCATTTTGTGAAAATGAAAAAATTAAAGTCGACAAACTATATCGAGTGGGGTATCGTTGAATAGGTATTTAAAAATCATTTTTCGATTTCTCTCAATATTATGTTACTATCATTAGAAAATATTTTATGTTCTTCAAAAGTATTCATTCCATAATATTATAGAATTTTAGACCACCGGACATCTATCTAAGTGCTTGTTTTTTTTCTTTTCAGTTTTTTTTATTATGTACTTACATCATTTGGTTCTTTTTTAAGCAGTCAGATCTTTGGATTTTTTAAATTGTGTTTTTAATAATAAGTGCTTGTTTTTTTTTCTTTTGAGATTTTTTATTATGTAAGATATTATTATTATGTACTTACATTATTTGGTTCTTTTTTAAGCAGTCGCTTTTTTGGATTTTTTAAATTGTGTTTTTTTAAATTCGTATTTTGTATGAAGGAAGACCATCTGCATAACGAAGTTGAGAACTTGTTACCTGTTAGGTAGGTACCAGGAAGATGGGTTTGAAGAGAACAAAGAAATAGGTCAAACAAGTGCATTATTTTCATAATGATATTCGGCATGCATGTTTTTAAAAATACCATATATCTACAGCTGAACAAAACAGAGAATATTGATCAAGATCAATAAACATAAATTCTCCCTACAGTGATTTAAGTGCAATTGTACAGTTGTTAATGAGCTGACTGAATTATTTTCAGAGTCAATGAAATGAGTAATGACCGAGCGATGAGTTTAACCGTGTCTCAGGATCGGCCTTTATTATCAATACCCGAAATAAGTATCTACCGGAATAAATTTTTGTTGGTAATAATTACCTAAGTCACTGAACATAAAATACCTACACCAGATGGTTATTGCAAGGGTTTCATTTCATTGTGGTATTCCAAAAGAACCATGCACACTGTCTGGTCGTTAATTAAAGAGCATATTACTTAATCACTGTACTAAGTATTCCTAGCGATGGATCCAAGTTGTTAAGCTTCTGAGCCTACTCACTTGCGATATATGCCGTAATAGAAATAGAATAGGTTCATGATATCTTATAAGGATTCCTTCTTACTTAAACTGAAAGAGACGAAGAAAGACGATGGTGTAACATTGAGGTCGAAAATTACTGATGTTTGTCAGAAGACTACCATGTTAATGTGGTACTTGTGCTGGCTACATCAGCGACTTGCTGAACTATTGGGAAAAATATACCACAGATTGTAAGAGATTCAAGAATCCATGACTGGACGCGTAATTAAATGATTGGCTGCATATGGCTTAAGATTAGTTAAGATCGATCTATGTGCTGGAGTTTGAAAAACTTCGACCAGCAGTGGATTGCACATATTTTGCGGGACAGGCTATTTTAGCTATTTTTATAAGCTTATTGATGAAAAAAATGACTACTGAACCCTTCTGTTACACCCTGTACATCTAATTATCAACTGCTCCTTGCATTACTAAGCTTCTCGTGAGTCGTGCATATTTAGCACGTAATTCATAATGAACTTAGCCCTAAGACAGATTATAAAGTTCGATTGTAAATTTTATAATTAGATACAATGTAGAACACTATAGACCAATCTCCATATTAAATGTATTCAGTAAGATCTTTCAAAAAATCATGTACAATTACATATACTCCACTATCGCCCATAGTTTGCCTTGTGAGCAGCATGGATTTCTGCGCGGACGATCTACAATAACCAACCTCGCAGTGTTGACTTCCTCCGTACAACAATGGAAAAGCACAAGCAAGTTGACGTGATCTACACTGATTTTGAAAAGGCATTCGATCGTGTGGATCACGTCATTCTGCTACGCAAACTTGAGCACCTAGGCATACACGGAGACTAGCTGCGATGGGTTGAATCGTATCTGACAAATCGATCTCAGGCGGTTGTTTTGGGTGGCTTTCGGTCTGATTTTGTGGTGATTCCTTCTGGGGTTCCGCAGGGCTCTCACCTAGGCACACTCTTCCATAATATTTACCTCTACGACATATACACATGTTTTAATTACTCAAAATTTTTTATGTACGCCGACGACACAAAGATTTATCTGGAGGTAAATGACCTTGTGAATTGCTCCCAGCTTCAAGAGGATTTGTCCCGTCTATCAGAGTACTATACCGCCAATCGAATCAAGGTTAATGCTGAGAAATGTCAAGTAATAATCTTCACTCGTAAAATTTGCCCCGTCGTCTTCTCATATAGCATGCAGGGTACAACTATTGGAAGAATCAGCACTGTACTTGATCTTGGCGTTCATTTGAACAGTAAATTGACCATGACGGAACATATAAATATCATAACCAACAAAGCGTACAAAAATCTGGGTTTTGTGATGAGCGTGCCAGCCTGTGTCGGACCTTGGTTGTATAAAAATAGTATATAATGCTTACGTACTTTGAATTCGCTAGTTGCGTCTGTTGTCCACAGTACTCGACATATTCAGAACAGATTGAATCGATACAAAAGAAATTTTTGAAGCATCTTATTTACAGGGCTCGTCAGTGGTCTGACTCATATGAATCTAGCTGCCAAACACAAAACATTCTAACCCTCAACGATCGCCGGAAAGTGTCAGATATGATGTTTCTCTTTGACCTGGTGAATGGACGCCTTGACTGTCCAGCGTTGGTGGGTCAAATTGCACTGCAAGCGCCTTCCCGTCCCATGTTCCTTTGCATAATTCTAACAATACCCAAAATTCTGTTACTCGTATGACACGTATTGCACAACAGTACAAGAAATGTTTTTCTGGGGCTGACCCTTTTTACGGTTCGAAGTACATATTCAAGCATGCAGTTATAGAGATCTTGAGGGGGGGATATTTCGATTGAGATTAAGTTTGTATCTATTAGTTTTAGTTTAATTTATGTGGGTGCACAGTGAACAATTAAATATTGTTTTAGCATTTTGAACTTGTACCTACTGAGTATCTACCTACTACAAATGTTATGTTATATTATGTAGGAATCTAGTAACACGCTGATATTGTTATACATGGTTTTATGTACCTTGCGCTGTTAATTGTATTACTATTTGTAACTGTTAAAAACGATATGTCGACTGAACTTATTGATTTGTGTAAATTCGTGGAAATTTTAAATTGACCATTCTTTTGTAAGTTATCTCTGTATCAATCTATTTATAACGTTGTAGATATCCCGAATAAAATAAAATAAATAAAAATATTACATTAGCGGCGGTGGACTTACCACTTACCGCGTGGGACTTAATAGGCTAACAGGTGAAAAGTGGGTGTGTAAGGACACCTCTGCCCAACCTCCTTGGGGGATAACGGGCGTGACCTTTATGTATGTACATTATATTACGGAGGTACGTATCGTACCTTACATATCTACCTATTCAAGTTATTTAATTCATAGTTTGCAGTCAACAATGCGAATTCTTAAGCTTTGAGTAAGACATATATAAGAAGGCATAAATTAGCATTACAATTACAAGACTTTACATAGTTGGTAATGTATAGGTCATTTCCTGCCAGTCTTTCTCTCCGTGCACTTATGTCTTGATCACACGTATTGAGACAGTAAAATTAATTGCGGCCGAGGCAGTGACGTGGGCGAGTAGCTCACCCGGCCTAGTAAGTAGAATAGGGTCCGAGTTACTGTCTCGCCACTCTGGCCGGCCGAGCACTCGCCAAAGTGTTCAGACGAACCGAGCACTCGGCCGAGTTCACTGTCTCGCCCGTTTACTCGGTACGTGTGATCAAGGCATTAAGGTGTAAGTAAGGAATTTCTACTACTGTAAATCTGTTGGGCGTTTTTCCACTAGACGACACGACCACGACCCCGATATTAGATGACGAAATGTCGCTGTCGTGTCGTCTAGTGGGAAAACGCTCTATGTAGGTATCTAACTTAGAGGATAATCACGTCACTGGTATCTAACCTAAGATGAAGCTGTCAGTCGCCGTATACTATGATGTGTGTCTAGCGTCCTATGGCGGATTTAGGGGGGTGGGTCATGGGGTCCTTAGACCAGCTTATGTAATGTTACAATTTTACGAGCGACAGCGAAGCTTGCAAATTCTACGAATTATGACCACCCCCTGACTCCAAGTCTGGATCACGGTAGTGAGTGACCCCCCAAAAACAAAGCGCAAAATTGGTATTCTCATAAAAAAAAGAAAAATTGGAGAAGTTTGTACAAATTAACTAAGGTAATGAAGTTTCATTAATAGGCATGCACCTAGAGTGCACCACACCACAGATTACAAGTAGGTATGTAAGTTTACATATTTTGACACCAACAAATGTTTACTGAACATAAAATATCCTTATAGGAATAAAATGTCTACCCATCATTACAATTGGTAGTAGTCTAAAACAGTAAAACTAAAGAGGGAAAGAATTACCAAAACTGGACACAATAAGTCAAAAATGTATAATGTGGGCAATATGAGGGTTAATTAATATGGGAAAACATAATAAGGTTAATCATGTCAAAAGTTTTATGATAAGTGGTATTACAATTTAGTATCTAATATAGGTAATTTTAGAATATTGGCAGGATTATTTAAAAGAAATTGCAATTGAAATAACATACAAACTTATATCACAAAAAATCAAAGAACCCGGGCAATTTTCTTGATCCTAATCAAAGTTAGTGGAAGTGGCACTTAATTTAATATTTTATACTAATATTACTTACAGTTGGATGATATGTGAGCTTCATTCTGGGCACCGTTAAAATGTACGACTAGATTTTCTGAAAATAAATGTAAAATAAATTATAATTGAGTTCATTTGTTTTGTTAAGAAACTCAACACATAATAATTTTATTGATATTACCTTTTTGGAAAGTAGGTATCCTTTCCAAAAGCTCAATTTTTGGTGTTTTTTTCTTGGAGTCCACGAGTAACATGTCTTGCCCCAGGTCATCTACATAAAACTTTTTTGCTTTCTGTGTTAACTCTTCATCAGTACTGAGGCTGTCCATGCGAGACTGTCTGTGCTCAAACATATTATGTAGACCAGGTTGCCTTGAAAGAGCATCCTGTTGTATCGCACCTTGGCTTCCACTCAAATTTTGAAGTATAAATTGATCTCTTAATACATCTATTTGTTTCCTCATAGAGATCACCTCATTCCAGTAGTAAAAAGCTATGTAACAACTTATCACCATACTTATTATACTCAGCAAAAAGTTCAACAAGAAGAATAGCTTTATTTTCTTGGAAGACGCGATTGCGAACGTGGTATTTATGTGGACTCCGAAGTTGGAGGGCTTTTCTAAAAAAATAGGCTCAATGAGTAAAGCATGTACTTTTTTAATTAAAAGTAAAACCAACTTTTCTAAATTTACATTACCTGGTTTCAGATGAATGATTGCTCCTTCTGGCGTGTTTACATTTGTATTTTTACCAGTATTTAGAAAGATATTTGCACCTGTGTTAAGGGGAACACCCTCACACAGGTTTATTTTTCGTTCTCCATCCATTGTAATTGTAGGTATATTTGCATGTAGTACAGAATAAATACTACTTTCTAGCCATAAGTGTAACGGAGGCGTCTCTGTCCTTGAACAAAGGATACAAGCTTTAAAAAAAGTTCGCACGGATGATAACCCGCCTTGCGTGAGTTGAATGATAAGAGGAATAATAATAAAAACAAAACAAACCATACATACCAGAGATAACTGTTGGTAGAATCAGAAGCGTGGTCTTATTTATTCTACTTCACAAATTAAACAGTCACTTTCTTTACTTAATTCACATAACACAAAATATTCCCACTTTCTTGGGCCCGAGAGCGACACGTTCCGCGTCCGTCTTCCAACTTTACAAAAAACAAACAAAAGCAAAATAAATAAAAATATATGCGCTAGTTTTCTGACATCCGTTTCTTTAGCAACTGCGGCGCTAGTGGCTGTGCCGTTTGTGAAGTGTGATAACCGTATCCGTCTGTCTTCCTTCTCCGCCCGCTGCCGCGCTGCCTTGACCGGTTGGTTGACCGGCGATGTCTGCGGTTCGCGCGCCAATTTCAAAATGAATGGATGTTGGTTGGCGCGATGCGGGCTGGGTGACGCGTCTCCATCCAACAATGAACGTAACAAGTGAAAAATTAAATCTAGTACAGTCAAGTACATAGTAGTTACCATGATTATAGATTAAAATATTCAAATTCTACATTTATTATCAAACATATATTAAGCTACTGAATACTAAATTACTTATTTATCTGTTATGATGTAAGTTCTTATGTTTAGATATTATGTACCTCCATGTAAAACAACTACCTATCTATCACGGAGCCAAAAGTGTAAAGCAATGTAGGATGCAGTTAGATGCAGGCTTAGATGCAGGATAGCATCGCATGGCATGCGCACAGCTGGTTGCTGCATCTATCTTGGTCGCGGGACGAATTTAGCAAGCTATTTACATCGTGTTCGCCAAATCTTGGAATGTCTTACTTAGGTACTTCAGCAGCTAGCACACAGAACACAATTACTCCTAGCAGCTTGACTTTAGTTGACTTAAATACAACACAATGTTAAAATCGAAATCTTTATCGTTTTGAAATATAGGCAGCACCACCAGAGAAAACTAAATTGGGGGAATCCCAGTCTTCTTCACAAGACATACATTAGGTTCATTTAATTAGGTAATCGACAAACTAACATGGAATTTATAAATTATGTTCACTATTAGCACATAGGCTAGCTTATGTGATGAGTTGGCTAACAGCAGTTTCTCAAAATGTAACTAACGGTTGATCAGTCGTTTTAATTGTATGGGTTTGATTTGATACATTGTTGGAATCGCGAATGTCTTAACAAGTCTTCGCGAAACGCTGTAAATGTGCAATGCGAACTGCATTTTGTACAATGTATAAAGCCTTGTTTGCAGGTTTGCACTTCGCACCTACACCTACAAGAAACCATGATAGGCCTCTTTTAAATCTCGGCAACAAAGCTAAATTGATAAACAACAAGAATCCCTCGACTTTTGACTCACACTCTGAAAATGTTTTAAAATGCCTCATTTGCAACTTAATCCCATGATACTTAATAATTAGTTCTGTTTATTCATAACAACTGTGACAAATCGCACCACCTTTGTGACAGAGCAGTCCATCGCCGTTTCTTTGTTTTCTCATAAATTAATTATACAAAACACAATCGAATTACTTACATATCGATTTATATGTGATCCTATGGGACCGCGGTCCGTATCCGCGGATACGTATATCCCTGTAATTATACAGAATGTTTTTTCGTCGCCACCCTTAACAAAGGGTACGTACTCTATACCTACATGAAATAAAGTAAGTTTATGCCAAAAAAAATGCTGGGAAACGATGTAAATAAAAAAAAATCAATTACTTGATCGGCCGAAAATTCATAGTGTCCAGTGTTTATGCTAGTTTTTTCATTGACAGATATTAATTATTTCTCGTGAAAAAATCTTGCTACGCGCGTCTATGTGCATTTATGCAGAAAAACGCAGTCTATTTACTCCACTTTGGACCCTAATATCTTGGGAACCAAACACTTCCCAGGTATGATTCCATGGAGAAAAATGACCAAGATGATGAGGAAATTCCGTAGTTTTCGGGAACGCTGACGACCAAAAAACACTTTGTATATGTTCACCGATATTATCATAGACAGATAGTAATTATTTCTCGTGACAAAATCTTGCTACGCGCATCTATGTGCATTTATGGAAAAAAACGCAGTCCAAATACCTAGACTGCGTTTCCATGGAGAAAAATGATCGTGATGACGAGATTTCGTAGTTTTCGGGAACGTTGACGACCAAAAATCACTCTGTATAGTACACCATACGCATGACTTTGTTCCTGAAATGGCGTAGCCAGAACGGCAGGATTATAAAGGAGTTCCCTCAGCCACGGTTAGCATAGCGGGGCCAAATGTAAAAGATGAGTGACATAAATATTTGAGGTACTTTAAAACATTGAAGTCCACCATTTAAATACTAGCAAGTTGCCTATATTGTAGGTGGTAATCACGTTCATGGTGGTAATGAACTAGTTACATTGTCTGCAGCCTACGGAAGTAAATAAGTAGGTCTATGATTAAGGAGGCTGCAAGCATGTGTACCACGCTGTCGTTGTCCGACATACCTACTTACCTATAGGTAACTGTTTAAGGACCGAACACACAATGTAGGTCGATTAGTGACCTTTCGTCTCGAAATACAGCCTTTTGTCTCGGTTTACTGAACGACACCGTGATACCTTATTTTCATGACCATTGGCACTGAATGTTTGATTGTTGATTTACCTACTTCGTAGTAGGTATGTGCCCGTATTTTGAGGCTGATGTAGGTACAACCTCCAGGGCCATATAATATAGGGGATCAGATTCACTTATAAGTAGTTACTGACTTTTCCTCTTTCCTTTTTGATGAATAAAATAAAATAAAAATTATCGCTTTTCTCCGTTATATCTCAGTGAGCGCTTTGAATATCTCTTTTCAAGAGATCGGCCTCTCTGATCCAATACGGCATCACTGCTACAAACTCCCCGTTTTAATTCTGGGGCTTTTGTGTATTCTTTCCCGGTTCAGGCGGTTAAGCTTTGGAATGAATTACCCCATATGGTTAGAGATTGTCGCACTGTTGGCACATTTAGGGAAAAGCTGAAGAATCACTACCTGTCCATTATTCGAATATGCTGTCATTTGTTTCTCTCCTTTTTTTTCTCAATGCAGTTATGTATTAGTTTCTTAGAATTTGTTAATTGCACTGCATAATTTACTTGCTTGGCTTGCTGGAAGAGATCTCTGGTAGAGATAAGCTTGCCATTGTACATGCATCTCTTCTTTTATGTTGTATGCCATATTTATTTTTGTGTATGTGCAATAAAGAATAACAATAAATATTCGTGACGCCATATATAAAATTACATAAAAGAGGCGAAGTAAATTCCAAGTTTTGTGTTTCCCCCGAAACTTTTTTTACCCATTAGGTAATAGACGTGCTGACGACTTGGGACAACTAAATCTTCCAAAAGCCTGCCTCAAGACGGTACAACAAAGATATCAAACGATAAGCTTGAGGAATAAAGGATCTTGCCAGTGTTTACTCCTCGCTTTTGGAATTTGCATGACAAAAGCTCTTCGCGAAGCAGAAGAGTACCTTCCAATATACTGCAAAAGAGATAGTTTAGGTTTATTAACAAGAAATTATTGATTTATGTACGGCTAAATAATTATTTAGTCATGAAATTTCAATTAATAATGTTCTCTACACATTTAGCTATTTATTTGTTTGGAAACTAGACTTTCTAGGCAATTAGTATTCGATGAAAGTAAGAACATGATACCTCTGAGTCAATCAAATAGTAGGAAAGGACTCTTCACAGGGAGCTGGCCTACATTCAGATCACTAAGTTAGCACTAAGAAGACATCAATAATGACTCACGTATTTTAAGTTGAACAACCGTCAATAATATTGGGTAGGTAGGCAGTTCGTAAAAAAATCCTTTGAAAGAAAGCAAGATCATTTTATAGGCAAAAACTTTTAAATATTCCGTGATCGCTGTGTGCTTGCCCCAAATGCAAATCTACCAAAAACGCATATGTGCAAATTAACAAAAAAAAAAAACAACTGATAAATGTATTACCTCTAAAACTATTAGCTTGAGATAAAAGTTTGTTGAACAAAAACTACACAACTAGGAGGTAATAGAGTTTTCCAGATTGATGAAGAGGAAAGTATATTTAATGGAGATGAAGAGCTGAAAGGAAAATATTGTAGGTGCCTACTGTACGAGTATAATGAATGATGCATGATGGTGTAACGGTGAATGAGTAACCAAAATGGTGTCAAAACTCCTTTACCGCTATCCGAAACTGGGACTCGGAGTCTCAGCGACGAACCGTTAGGTACTTAGGAAATATTTTACGTGTTTGGACTTTTGGAGAAAGTCGATGCTCTCAAAAACTGACTACTTATATTTAGCTACTTATTGTATCTTACGATGCTGAAGAATGTACGTCTTGATTTAAATTGAATTCGGCAAGCGACGATCTTTAAGATTCGATATATAAGTATTAAAATTATTCAATTGAACCTTTCTTCCTAAAAAGTCATGTTTCCATTCAGTGGAAACAATCACAAATGTTCAGAACATTGAAGAAGACCGTATTCCGAATAAGCACGTGTGTCTTTAATTGCCCATTACTATGGTTACTCGATAGCGACTCGCTTGTAACTCACAAATACAACAAACCATGAGTCAGATGCACGCATGTTGTTCTACTGAGTTTGCAGAAGAATGTGCCGTTTGTACTATTAAAGCGAATAACAACAGTAAATATTTTCGAGATCGGTTTACTTTATGACCCCACGGCCGTGTTATGCGAGTGGCCTTACGGAAATGATCTATAAAACTTAATTAGGTAAGTAAGTCATTGTTAGGTATAGTAATAATGTTATTTACAAAGGATAATGCACATATATACTCTATAGGTATACACTATAGGTATACTCGAACGAAGATAAGTTCAAAAGAGTCGAACATCTTAATTTATGGGTTGGTTGATTTGTAACGCATTTCTTTTCGACCAAAGAGTCTTCTGACTGCAGAAAAAGAAATTCAGCATTTAATCAATTCGAAAAATACGTAAAATATAAAATACTAGTGGACGCCCGCGACTCCGTCCGCGTGGACTACAGAAAAAATAAAATGTCGAAATTATCCGGGATATAAAGTAGCCTATATGTTAAGTGGGACCTGTCACAATATATTCCTGAAAACTGCATCGAAATCGGTTCAGCCGTTCCTGTGATTAGCGTGCACAAACGCACAGACAGTCCCTTCCCGTGGGAATTTCGGGAAATCCATTCTTAGTGCTTCCCCGCAGTCTCTAATGAACATATATGTCCGATTTTAGCTTCACATGTACAGCGGTTTTTGTAAAAAAAATTGAATTCCCGTTAGTCCCCTTCCCGTGGGAATTATGAGAAATCCATTCTTAGGGCTTCCTCGTAGTCCCTAATCCGATTTCAGCTTCATACAAATAGCGGTGTTCGTAAAAATTTGGAATTCCCGTTTGTCCCCTTCCCGTGGGAATTTCGGGAAATCCGTTCTTAGCGCTCCCTCGCAGTCCCTAATGAACGTACATGTCTAATTTCGAATTCGTATGTGTCGCGGTTGTCGTAAAAGAATGAATTCCCGTTTGTCCCCTTCCCGTGGGAATTTCGGGAAATCCGTTCCTAGTGCTTCCTCGGGGTACAAATAAACATATATGCCCAACTTCAGATTCATATGTGTAACCATTTTCGTAAAAAATAATTCATTCCCGTTGGTCCCCTTCCCGTGGGAATTTCGGAAAATCCGTTCTTAGTGCTTTCTCGCAGTCCCTAATGAACATATATGCCCAATTTCAGCTTCATATGTATAGCGGTTTTCGTAAAAATTATGAATTCCCGTTTGTCCCCTTCCCGTGGGAATTTCGGGAAATCCGTTTTAGTCCTCCCTCGCTGTCCCCAATGAACATATATGCCCGATTTCAGCTTCAAATGTATAGCGGTTTTCGTAAAAAATATTGAATTCCCGTTGGTCGCCTTCCCGTGGTAATATCGGGAAATTCTTATAGCCTATGTTCATCCAGGTCCAATAAGGATTCTAACGGTGAAAGAATTTTTGAAATCGTTCCAGTAGTTTTTGAGCCTATTCATTACAACCAAACAAAGTTTTCCTCTTTAATATATTAACATTAGTGTAGATTTCCCTTATAGTGTAGTGATGGCGACCCTGCCAGGAAGAGTGGGAGAGTCTCACTACACTACACCCTGAACTAACATTGTTTCTTCATAGGATATAGCCTTATGTTTAGCCTTAACTCAATAGGCTGCGCGACCTTATACATGCATCACATGTTGTCAATTCATGTACAATGTTTGTATGAAGGCGATATCTTGTAAACTGAAAACAGCTCCGGTTTCATGCTACGAGAACTACGAGTGGTAGCGACATACTGTCTGCCTGAAACACTACGAATACGTGGTAGCAGGCCACAGGCCCGTAAGTCCATTCTACTGTTGTGTTGTTTTTCAGACGGTATCGTTGATGGAGGCTTTGTTAGCCACGGATACAAGCGTTCTATGAACATATGTACTAACCTTTTTCAGGCGTAATCGATTCGCTATTCGAATGGTTTTATTTTAATTTTTGGAATGCCATACTCCATGCCATAACTTTATTTTGCCAATATAAGGATGCGGGGCTTCACTAAAATACATCAGGTGCATCTCTTTCCGTACATGTCGAATGAGTCGACTAAGGAAGGATCTCGGGGATCATGTCACTACTCTCAGGCGATAAGCTAGCAACTTGACATTACCTTCTGATCATAGACAGATATTAATTATTTCTTGTGAAAAAATCTTGCTACGCGCGTCTATGTGCATTTATGCAGAAAAACTTTGGACCCTAATATCTTGGGAACCAGTATACCTAATATCTTTGGACCCTAATATCTTCGGAAACATATACCTACAGAGTGTTTTTTCGTTGCCACCCTTAAACGACGAGTACGTTTCCTGTATGTAATGTATGTATGTATGCATACCTGGGAAGTGGTTCCCAAGATATTAGGGTCCAAAGTTGAGTAAATAGACTGCGTTTTTCTGCATAAATGCACATTGACGCGCGTAGCAAGATTTTTTCACGAGAAATAATTAATATCTGTCTATGAAAAACTATCATAAACACTGGACACTATAAATTTCACCTGATCAAGTAATTAATTTTATTTTCAAAAACATTTACATCGCTTCCCAGCAAGTTTTTGGCATAAACTTACTTTATTTGATGTATAAAGTAGGTACGTATCCTTCGTTAAGGGTGACAACGAAAAAACATCCTGTATATGTTTCCGAAATGGAATAGCTAGAACTGCAAGATCATAAGGGATGGCACAGCCACGCTAAGCATAGCGGAAACAGAAGGTAATGTCAAGTTGCTAGCTTATCGCCTGAGAGTAGTGACATGATCCCCGAGATCCTTAGTCGACTCTTTCGACATGTACCGAAAGAGATGCACCTGATGTATTTTACTGAAGCCCCGCATCCTTATATTGGCAAAATAAAGTTAGGGGAAAGGTGTACATAATGATCCCCCTAAGGGAAAATGCTTACTGTATCCAAAATATTAAAGTAAGACAAACATTGAATGAGCTTTGAATATATCATATAAATGCTGATATACTTGCATACGATTATTTTTAGTAGGTTGAATATCTATGGATTTGTTAGAGATTTTCCAAAAGGCTACTAAAGAATCATTTTGTACACCCGGATGTCTAAAACAATCCCTAGGGTAGGGTCAAAATGAGCCCAGGGATCATTTTGTACTCCAAGTCTAAATAATTATCAAAACTTACTTCTAGAATAGCTTTATTTAAAAAAAAACTGATAACAATTAACAGTGCGGCTTAGTACTAAGGATTTGTCACAAATATTTATAAGTATGACAAATTTTTATCTTTTTTTATCAGTATCTAAAACAAAAATATTAATCCTAAACTAACCTGAAATATCTCAATATTTAACAACATTCTTCCAAAGTAGTTTTTATCAAATAAACTCACTATTATCAACAGTTTTGAATCTTTCTTCTAACGTAGTTTTAATAAAATAATCTCTTTATAATCAGCAGTCTTGAATAATATCAACCATCACGAAGTATTTTGATGTTTATAATGTAGGTATTCATTTAGAAGTTTAATTGTTTCTTTATATTTTCGAAACGATCTCTGCAGAAGTCACATATAAAATCTTCTTCTTCATCATTATCGAGCCCGGCGCATGCTTCATGTCCCCATTTAAAACTTTTCATGTATTGGACCCAACCTTCTCCCACGTCATCTTTTGAATACGGTTCTGTGCAGAACATGCACTCGGCATCCTCTTCGGAAGATTCGGAATCATAAGTGTTCCTTTGTTTTTTTTTGTGTTTTTCTTACTGACCATTTTTCCTTTACCAACTCCTTTTACTCGTATTAATAATTTTACAACTCCTTTTCTTTTACCAACTGCCTTTCCTTTACTAAACTCCTTTTTCTTTACCAACTTCGTTTTCTTTACTGACTCCCTTTCCTTTACTTTTTTTTCAGGGATTGTTTTTACACTTTTATCTTTACGTGACCTTTGTTTTTCTTCTTTTTCATTTTTTCCTCTTCTAAATAGTTTTTGTAAGATTTGTTAGTTAAAATTATGTATATTTTTTCTCCTTCTATTTTTGGCAAATGTCGAAGGTCATGTGGTGAAAATACTCCAATAGATGTAGATGAATCTGAAGACCTAATTGAAGTAGATATTGGAACAATACCAATCTCTTGGGCTTGTGTGATCTTGAATTAGGGACGAAATCATTTCAGAAGCTAGGGTTTAAAGCGATTTATCGGGGGTAACTACTTGCACAGAAGACGGTTGGATTTCATAATTCACACACAATGAAGCTAATGAAGATTTGATAGAGGTGTAAACTTGCTTAGAAGACAGCATAGCGAGCGATTGGTTTTTATCATTCTGACTGTAAATGAATTCAAGCGAGGATTATTACCTGAAATATACTCACTCTAATTATATATAAAATACACATACAGGGTGTTTTTTTGTGGCCACCTTTAACGAAGGGTACGTATTCTATACATGAAATAAAGTAAGTTTATGCCAAAAAAAATGCTGGGAAAAAAAATATTTTTTTTTGAAAAAAAAATTTAAATTCCTTGATCATGCGAAATTTATAGTGTCTAGTGTTTATGTTAGTTTTTTTATAGACAGATATTAATTATTTTTCGTGAAAAATCCTGCTACGCGCGTCTATGTGCATTTATGCAGAAAAACGCAGTCTATTTACTCAACTTTGGACCCTAATATTTTGGAAACCAGACACTTCCCAGGTATGTTTCCATGGAGAAAAATGATCGTGATGATGAGGAGATTCCGTAGTTTTCGGGAACGTTGACGACCAAAAATCATCCTGTATACACAAATCCTCACAAATATACATTACACATACACACATACATGACTCTTAGTTTATTTATTTTTTATTTAGGTTAACAAACATTTATGTGCAACATAATTTATGATAGCAATGGTAGACACATTCTTTTATGCACATACCACACAGTTAAAGGTATCATAGAAAGGTATATGTAATAATAAGTATTAACTGTGGATATTAGTTTTCAAATTGCCAAAATGTTAGGGGTAAAATGATTCCTGGGATCATTTTATACCGACAAAAGAGGATCGTTTGACCCCAAATATAAAATTTACATAAATTGTTCAAACATAACCTCAAAACATAACCGTGGTGTCATCAAAACGTGCTTGAAATATTCTTGAATATCAATAGGAACCACCAGTAACACTTTCATTCACAAATATGCAAAAGAATTTTAGCAATATAGCATTGATTTTATGCTTAACTTAGATTGAACACACAAATTTTTTATTTTTCGCAATAAATCGAAGGGTTATAGTCACACCACCATGACACTTCACTGGGCTACTGAGCGGGGTACGGGGAAGGCATCAGCAAATAGATCGAGCGAGATGGCACTTTAGTTTATTCAGGATTAAAGGGAATCAGTTTACCTCGAGGGATCATTTAGTACACCTTTCCCCTACATCTGTGTGTTCAACCACTCAGGGGGATCTATTTGATAACGCCTAACCTGCACATTGAGAGTCAATCGTGCGTGATACTCGTATATATGTCGTGGCCATATTGTAAAATTGATCATTTCATGAAATGGTCGAGCATTTCATGAAGTGGTCGCATTTCATGAAGTGGCCAATTCAAATTGACCAGATCGTTAAATCGTCTACATTTCACGATTTTGTCATCCACGTTTGGCCAAATCGTATTAACAGGATGTCCATAAAATCCGAATGTGGTAAGAGCTTATATAAATAATATATACCGTACACCATATATAAGTATACCATAAGGTATGATGGTATGATTTTTTTGCTATTATTTATGTGATATTTTCACAATATAATATTTAAAAACATAAAAGACTTTACAAAAGCGATTCGCATCTGGCACATCGCCGGACGCTGCCTGGGCACGCTCGCTCCGCTCCCTCGGCTCGTGCGTCATTTGTCATAGTCTAACCTAACCTAACCTATCGTAATCTAAGGTTTTTGTTTAACAATATTATTATAAACCACCATTAAGTCTAATATACATTATACAATATAACACACTATCCGTGAACTTCTTCTGCATAGTCACCCTACTCTCTTTTTTTTTTTTTTTTTTGTTTATCCCGAAGGAAAGGCATGGGGAACTAAGCCCATACAGCCTAATCATTGTTAAGTAAAATGTATTCTGAATTTATGATGGATGGTAATGATGATGATGAATGGAAACGTCGGGAAAATCCTCAAGAACAAGTGTAAAGTTAGTCAAAATGAAAAATTATTGCAGAAACAACTTACATGCGCCCATGAAGAGATCGTAATCCGGCTAAAGTTTCACTCGGCTTACCTGCGTATAAAACCATGCACACGCACTAGATTCACAGCACAAGTAATCAAAATATAACTTATCTACCAGAAAACATCACCTTAAGGACACATGCAAGCCATTTACAAATAATTTTTGATTTTCACAAGAAAATTACACCTGCACCCTTCCAGCTTTTCCCGCCGAATCTCCCTACTCTCTTTAATTTGTTTTATAACCTAAAAAGAAAAATCCGCCATCTTCACACATAAATAAAACGCGCGCAGCGCCTCTACCGGTGATTCATGTAACTATTTTACGATATGATAAATAATCTAGACCACTTCATGAAATGATCGGGCGTTTAGTTGCCCATATCGAGAAACGATTTTTATCATCGATCTGCCCAAACCATATCATGATGTGGCCAATAGACAGTTGAACTTTTCATGAAATGCGACCATTTCATGAAATGCTCGACCATTTCATGAAATGATCAATTCTACGATATGGCCACGACATATACCTACACATATAATCTCAATCTCACCATAACCATGAAATTGCAGAAAGGATTTAATATTCGATGAATGTCAGGTAAATTCAGGGATTTGGTATCTCGTCTGGTAAATTGGTAGGTACGTGTCACAGAGTATCTCAGGTAGGTAAGAGGTACTGTTACTAAATGTTATAATGAATAAGTATATTTTTGGCAAAAGTCAGCTCAATTATACCGACACGTAAAACGAGGTCGAAAATGCATAGTCTTTACAGCACTTGATCTTTATTAGTATATTTAGTCCAATCAACAAGTAAATCCTTTGTATGGAGAGTGATTTTCTTGCTTTGGTAAAAAAAAAAAAACAAATCTAAATCGAAAAATCCTGGATTTTTTTTATAAATCGTAATCTATTGACTTTACTTTATCATCCTACAAAATATTAAGAACGGAGGAATTATTGTTGGGGGTCAAACCCCCCATTGATTGGACTAATTATCCTCTATCTTTAAATCCTTTTTGCCAATTTTCAATTTTGAAACCGGAAAATATGAAGCAAATTTACTTCCTCGATGAAAATATTTCCTGCATTACTCATATAACAGGCCTTTTAGTTCAAGGTTCTTGAATACACTATGGTATGCTATGGTATCTAACGATGTTTGTAACAGTAGTCCGCTACTGCATGTTGTCTATGGCGTTATGCGATCCCAATGATATCAGCAATGCGGATTAGGAGACTCCAATGTCACTGCAAATGGTTCAAGGAAATCATTAACTAGGCTTAGTAAAACAGCAAAGATATAATAGGTACATGTACACGGGGCTGTATTCTAGAAATGGAACTGCAGGATTAGGAAGGAAATCCTCCAGCTACGTTTAACATAGCGGTGGTGCCAGTAAAAGATCAGTGATCGATATCGTGATCGGTTTGCTCGATCATAAGAGAACGCCACTTAGGGCTTAATTAGGTAAGCTGGCTGGTTTACAAAGAAATGGAATATAATGGTGTATGTCCCTGCACTTTCGCAGCACAGCGCATTGGTGGAAAGGCAGCCTAAGGGTGGTAGGAAAAGCTACACGCTAATAAGAACGGTTTATAAGCGGATTCTAATAAAGCGCAAACAAAAATGCACGGTTAGCAATATATCGCAATATATATAGATATCGTTGGAGACATGCTATGCATATCATTCATCTGAGTGCTATGCTGTCTACGTCAAATGTCATTCACCCATTCAGAGCGTTTTTTTTTTGGGATATTGCAGGATATTACTTAGATTACTTGTGATATTCAATGGGATATTGGTTTTCATCAGGAATTTGGTATCAATACATTTCTATGGTTTTCATAGGCTACAAATTATTCCACGTCTCTCTCTGTCAGTCAGTGAAAAGGTATCAAGAGTGCCAAGCACGTTCTTCGTTTGAACAATCACCTTACCTGAGTTAGGACCTTATCTAATGATGTTCTTTCATGGTAAAAGGTTCAAATTCAAAATACCGAAGCTCCTACTCAAAATACCTGAGCAAGTTTTCTTTTAAACAAGTGTTCCTATGTAGACATTAATAGCAATTTTGTGAGCAGCTACGGATGCTATACTGACTGGTGCACCGTTCGTTACCTAGTTATTTGCAAAGTATTTGTCAACCGCGCCGCTGGGTATAGGTAGGGTTTTTAAAGTGGATTGTGTTGTTTGACAGTTTCTAATGATTGCCAGGACAATATATTAAACCTCAGCCTTCAATTTATTTAGTTTCAATGAGCTCTAGCTTTACATTCCATTTTTAAAGGCACTTTCTCTAATGCTGATCAACTGTTAATATGATTTCGTTGTAATTTTTTAGGGACCTGCCACGTTACAATAAAACTATGCTCCCAAACTATCGGAAGGTAGTTCCGTACTACCGAGATCTTAAAAGGTAAAGTAGCTTTTTTCTTTTATTATTATTATACCTACTTAATTGATAGGAGACACATGGCATGATCCATGAAAGTATTATAAAGAATAACAGAGTGTTGTGACTACACAGAGCGAAGCATTCATAGTAAGCTCGGCAACGATATTCAATGGAGTAGGGATGTGTATTGACGCGTTATCCACCCACATATACAAACCATAGTAAGCTCAGCGCCTACTGGAAAATACGCACACATGCTCAACGCGCTGCCGCCATTTCGGTGCTTCAATCTGTGCAGTGACAGCATTACGTCCGTTGTTCTTTATTCGTTCATGGCATGATCATATAAAGGCCAAAAGGAATCAAGTAGCTAAAAAGCTTAGAGACATAAATTGGCTGGTTGAGAGACAATCCGTACTTGTTTTGGAGAATAAGATTCTGTAAAACTTGTATGGACATATGGCATAGAACTCTGGGGAACGGCAAGCCATTCAAATATTGAAATACTACAACGCTTCCAGAAAAAAGCTCTAAAAACTCTGACATGCGCACCTTGGTTTACAAAAAACATTGAAGTACATGAGTACATACCTACATATCCCAACAGTCCGGGAGGTCGTAGAAAGGTCCTATAACAGTAAGTAATTAATTACAAACAGAGACTTCAGCAACATAAAAACGAACTTACTGTAATGTTATTGAAATCCTCGGATTCTGTCTACAGGCTAAAAAGAAAGCGAATAGCATCGATATGATTATACAGAGCGTTTTTTCGTTGCCACCCTACTCTATATATTGACGTACGTACTCTATATATCAAATAAAGTAAGTTTGTGTCAAAAAAAATGCTGGGATTTTTTTTTACTTTTTGCATTTTTTTAATTTCTTTATCCCGAAGGAAAGGCAAGGGGAACTATGCCCATACAGCCATTGTCTTTAGTAAATGATTTCTAAATTTATGATGGATGAGAAATGATGATGATGAATGGAAACGTCGGGAAAATCCTCAAGAATGAATGTAAAATTAGTAAAAACCAAAAATAATTGCAGAAACAATTTACATGAGCCCATGAAGAGATCGTATTCCGGATAAAGTTTTACTCAGCTTATCTGCATATAAAACCATGCACACGCACTAGATTCACATCACAAGTAAACAAAATATAACTTATCTACCAGAAAACATGCAAGCTATCTACAAATAAATTTTGATTTTGAAAATTACACCCGCTCCCTTCCAGCTTTTCCCGCCGAATCCTGCTGGGAAACAATGTTATTTTTTGTTTTTTTTTAAATTACTTGATCGGGCGAAATTTATAGTGTCCATTTTATGCTAGTTTTTTCATAGATAGATATTAATTATTTCTCGTGAAAAAATCTTGCTACACGCGATAATGTTCATTTATGTAGAAAAACGCAGTCTATTTACTCAACTTTGGACCCTAATATTTTGGAAACCAGACACTTCCCAGGTATGCTTCCATGGAGAAAAATGATCGTGATGATGAGGAGATTCCGTAGTTTTCAGGAACGTTGACGACCAAAAATCATCGTGTATTTATCTAACATCACACATCATTGATGATAAATAAGTGAGATAACGCATTGCTAAATGTGAATATCTCAAACTGCCATTATGTATATTAAGGGGCTGATTGCAGAAATATATTAATAAAAATATAGAAATATTATACTTATGATAGATATGCTTCTCGTATTAGGGGTTGCATTAGAATTATGTGTGCGAAGTTAGCACCGCCGCCATTATAAAAAAAAAGAATGTGCAAAATTGTGCTTGACTTGTGCCATAAATAAAATTTAAAGGAATATAAAAGTTGCAGAGAAAAAAAAATCACCAGCACCGCCGTTTTGTAAAATTGATAAAATAACATGTGGATAAGTTTGTGCTAGATGTGTGTTACAGAATGCTGAAATCCCCGTTAATATTACATTTATTATTTTAACATTCAATTTAGTTTTTCTCAAAAACCTACTACCTACCTATGATATAGATTTTTCTTTTGCAGCACATTCTAGCACATATTCAACGGAATCGAAACATTTTTTATTTTCGATTTAGACAAAATGGCGGTGCTGCAATTTTTTTCAATCGCGAATTTCTGAAAATCTAAGTGTGGTAGGTAGGTATTGAAATTTGCTTTATGACACTTTACATACCTACTCGTACATGCACTATACACGCACACCAGTGTATTTTTTTCGGTCTCGCGTCTCGCCCTTCGAACTCTATTGACGCTCTAACGCTAGAAGAATAAATCTATGGGACAATCATTCTTTTTTTATTTCCAAAATGGCGGTGCGAACTTCACATGAGTTCGCACCAGGGATTTGGTATCTCCTCTATGCTTCACACACATTTAGAATGGCAGTGCAGGGGTAGTAGAGTGCATTTCAAATGATGGCGCTAGATACTAAACATTTTCTGTTTTACTGTATAATATAAAAAAAAGTTAGGTCCGAAATCAGGCATAGGAGCCATTCTATGAAATGGACAATAGCACGGCTCGCGTACCTTGAGTGAGGTAGCCGAAGCAGATAAAATCAAACAGTCACCTTCGCAATTTATGAAATGCTAATGTACCAAGAGTAGGTAATAACAGGCTATAATGTTACACAATTCTTTGTTTCAATAACCATATTATGAATGTCTCTAATATTGTGTCTAAAGATGGTCTCAACCTTGACCGCGCGTTCCGGCACGAGCTAGCCATTCAGCTCCATTCATATTTCATAAACAAATCCATCAACCTACGTACGCAATCGGCTAAATCTGCCAATTCACTAACATCTGGAGAGATACATAAGAACCTCGGGATTTCTTAATACCTCGTGCTGGTGCTCAGGTACTTCCGCAAAATCCGAAATAGGTATTTAATTTCAAATAGTAGAGTCGTAGCCAAGTGCTTTCATTGTATTGTAAGACGTTTCGGTACGTACAACAATGTTGTATGTACATACCGAAAATTTTTGTCGGATGTTTATAATTAATTATACTACTTTAGTTGACGTATATCCCCATTAGCCATCGGTTATTACGTCAAGCCGGGATGGGGAAGCAGCGGGACGTGCGCGGGCGCAGCTCCGGCTCATTCAGAACACGTCTGTCTCTCGCTGCGCAAGCGTCCTCCCGCACCGACCTCTGCCCCCACGTGTGTTCTATCTCTTTCCCGAACCCTCGCCTTCCACGAACTTTGATAATGGGTCGATAACGATTAATTGCTCGGTTAGTTTACTAATTCGGGATTCGATTACATCGCGAGTGCAGTTGGTCCGATGGCCGAGAACTTCGCATTGATACCCGACGTGACTGGGGCACAGGTGATGGGGAACGTGAAGGAAAGTTCCAACAATTTGGTCAGTGGAGACTTTGAGAGGCAGTACCGGAACGCGATAATGGAGAAGAGCGGGCGGCGACGGCGGTCGTGCTTGATCTTCGGCGTGACTGTGGCGGTGCTGGTGGCGTGGCTGCTTGCGTTGACGGTGGTGCGCGAGGTGCAGCTGGCGCGCCTGCGGCAGGAGGTGGCTGAGCTGACCGCCAACGTCATCGCCATCACCGCCAGCGTCAAGTCCCTCAACACGAAGGTCTCCAACGAGCTCAAGTGGGAGGAGATGGAAGGCCCGGTAAGTGTTAGACGTATTCGTGTGACAAATGTTAAGGTCAACATAAGCATAACACAACGAACATAATATTGATTCAATTGGAACTAATTTAACATGATGGTGGCGTAGTTTCCGGACTCTACATTGTACACAAATGGATAATTCTTTATTTCTCGTAAGTAAGACTTTGCTCGTTATATTATAATCATAATATATTTTAGTGACCCCATTTTGAGGGTGGACAACTGGGTGCTTTAGACAGCTGAACGAGGAGATTAGAGATACTGGTATAATAAAAAACCGACGTTCCCTAGTGGCAATACGTGTCGCTTACATGTATTGAAGGATATAAAAACCTTTTCTAAATATCTGATAAAAACCGTATATGATGTAGATCTAAGAGGTGATTCCATAGATTCCTGCGCTTAATATTTAGATCCCGTGACATAAATCTATATCATAACATAACCTCTCCCATAGATGAAGGTAGAGAGAGATAAGACGAAGTTTTTAAAAATGTAGCTAAATCATGTGGAAACTTGATGAAGCGTATGTTCAGAGGCAGAATGAGAACAGGTTTAGTTTGCACACAACAAACCAGTTACATATGTAAACAAAAACATGCCGGACCCCCTCCGCCTCCCCGCGCTCCGCTATCGGCGCCGGCGCAGCCTCCGTTGCGCAACTGCCATAGTTAGAACAACCTTCAACCTTGATCACGTCTAGAGTTCTAGACCTAGATCCTATTACTAACTATTAGCAGTAATTGGATAATTATAATGTAGGAATAAACATTTTTTTTTAAATTGGTGATTAGGCTCTACCACGTTATCAATCCACCCCAGACTTTTTTTTTGTTTTAACTACTTATTTATTTAATACAAATAGGTATTATTAAGTATACTTTAGAAATATGTAATGAATGCCTAATATGTTTACATTTCTCACCGCACACTAATTAGAGTAAGTAGGTATTTAGTATTCCCAGGAATATAAACAAGAGTAAAATTTTCCTCCTTTAAGTTTTGCTAAGTTTTATTTGCCATTATGTACTACATATTTACAGTAAAAACTGTTAGTTAGCTTAGTCCGTTAGTAAACGAGTTGTGGTTAGCAATTAATACGGTCTTTTTACACTGTAATATGTAGCGATCCTGTCTCATACATTCATACAAACTAGACCATTCGTTAGGTACGTAATATTGGCCTCAAGATATTTTATGAATTTTAGGGAGTATTAGTGTTCTGTGATTTTATATTACTGAACTGTTCATTTATAACTGCCCTCTTTATTAATATCTCACGTTTAGTTAGACCATAGACCTACGTCAAAGAATACTGTCTGTACTACGCCCTACGAGTACCTACTCTAGCCTTATGTCTGTCTCCAAACTCCTGACTTGTGTTCTTATGCTCGAATTAGGTTGAATAAAGAAAGTGTGAAAAGTCACAACAAACAAATAAATAGGTAAGTATACAAATTTACTTTCTCATTTAGAGATATCTGTCCAATTAATAACTTTATCCTAGTTTAAAGCTTTTTATTGTAGGGCGCTGTATCTTGATAGTTTGAATTTTACGAAGACTTTATTTATTACAATGACGGGCCGCCCGCGCCGCGCCGGAGAGCAGGTAGAGCCCTCAACCTCTTACTATGCAGGTAACAATGCATAAGCAACAAAAATAAATACCCTGACCAACGTAATATAACCGTCATAATACAGGTGTTTTTTCGTTGCCACCCTTAACGAAGGGTACGAACTTTATAAATCAAATAAAGTAAGTTTATGCAAAAAAAAATGCTGGGAAAAAATTTAAATAAAAAAAAACATATTACTTGATTGGGCGAAATTTATAGTGTCTAGTGTTTATGTTAGTTTTTTTATAGACATATATTAATTATTTCTCGTGAAAAAATAATGCTACGCGCGTCTATGTGCATTTATGCAGAAAAACGCAGTCTATTTACTCAACTTTGGACCCTAATATTTTGGAAACCAGACACTTCCCAGGAATGCTTCCATGGAGAAAAATGATCGTGATGATGAGGAGATTCCGTAGTTTTCGGGAACGTTGACGACCAAAAATCGCCTGTATAATAATACTACAACTTATGTCCTTGTAGTAGGTAGTAATCGATAAAAAGTCTTGATCACAAATAAATAAAAGACTGCATTTGGGTCGTGAAATGGACTGTTTTGTTTATTTAGCGTTCTGGCCAATCTGCGTAAATGTTCGCCTGTAGAATCACCGAATAAATATAGCCCTATGCGAACTAGCGTACTGGTTGGATGTGTGCCAGTTGGGATCTAGGTACTATTTAGTGAGCTTTGGCGTTATAGGAAAGTTTGTTATAGCACAGATATGATAATACTATTGGTTAAGGGAACACTAAAGTTTGAGTACCTACCTACGTAAGTACGTACAGGCAGACATATACCTAATCTAGCTAAATGATTTTAAAACTTGTGGTTCTCTTTCTCCACTTTTGCAATTTCTGTAAAGTTATGTTTCATTCAACCTTAATTCATAATTTTGTAGCTAATTCAAAGTTTTTTTTCAAAGCTTTGTTGACCTTACAATTTACTGAGCATACTAATTAAATAAAAAAAATTTCAATTCGCAGTAATAGCACATAATTGCAATGACCATGCATAAATGTGTTGTCTATTTTAAGAACTTTAAGAGTTGTACATCGTTACATCATATTATCTTGATTTCAAGTGGCGCCATAGTCCAGCAGATCATTAAAATTCTTGGTCGCGCTATAAATTAGTTCCAAACATTCAATACCTATCTAGATTCTAGATTAGATGAAGTCAACGCACTGACATCGAAGTTAGAACTTTCGTTTAGATATTTAAAGTTAATAAGATGATAAACAAAATGAACAGTCTTTGATTTTTAGCGAAACTTACAAACAGCAGTTTTACCTATATCGTAAAATACATATATACACATAACAATGGTTTAACAAGAAAGAGTCACGACCCCTGTTCTGTCGACTGACCTAATGGTGTGAATCATCCTTAATCGAGTTTACAGAAACGGTCTTAGTCAAACTTAATTAAACGCGACGATGACCCATCACGCTGTTACCTACATAGAGACAATGCACAAACTGTAGGTACCTACACTCTTATTTATTTATTTATATATCACATGCTTATAGATAGCGGAAATGCAAAATGCACAACTTTTTTCCTAAATGAGTTAAATATTCGACTCAGTGAAAAAGACTGCTTCCTTGATATATTTAAATAAGTTGCGCTTTAGCGTTTTTACCTTTCCACTGTGAATATTTACTATTCCATAAAAAAAAAACTTGCGATAAAATACAAAACAATACTATTTCTAAACCGGCCGGTTATTTACGTGGTTATAGTCTAGTTTTAGTAGAAAAATATTGACATGAGAAGATGAGAGGATATAAATTAAGGGCATAAATGAAGGAAGAAGCTCACACTTATGACAAATGACAGTCATATTGTTGATTTTTTCTTGTAAAGTGGGTATAAATTCGAGAACTATCAGCTCTCTTGGAGATTCGATCTCGGATATAAAAGATTCTACTACAGCAAGGTCTATCCGTGCCTAATAGGTTTACATTTATTAGGTAGATACACTTCAGGTGTAGTTAATTGATATTAATGCTTTTTTAATTTCTTGCATTTAACATTTTGAATTTAATATTTCCATGATTGAATGGCCCTGAAAAACATAATAATGTACTTTTACATACTTAGGTATTGGAATCTTAGTTTTATAAGGGTTAAAAATGTAAAAACGTATGCAATGTTTTCAAAGAGGGCTTAGCTTAAAGCGTTCAACACAAAATTAACATGTGATCCAAACCTAAACAATTAATGCAAACGAAGAGCTTATTATTATCCCTCTACATTATTTATTTAAATAAACGATGTATGTACAACAATAGTGTACTAATAATGTCTCAGCTGCATTCCATATCGTCGCTAATATAGGTAATAGCGGCGCTTCTCATTAAAAGTATTGCTCTATTACTGTTATTGCCGGCAATTTGTATAAATACTCGTACCAGGAAATCAGCAGACTAACTTCATTGATTGCTTACTACATATTATAATAAATAAAGACTACTATCATATGCTGCTCTGGGAGTAAAAAAAACGTATAATACTACAGCTGCTTCTCTTCCCAGGTATACTGTACAAGTCAGTTGAGGGACAAGAGGGTCTTCGTGTTTTGTAGGCGATGGGCTGTCACTACTAACCGAACTTGTACATCTCGACTATACCCTCAAAATTGGTCAGAAGTGGTACCATGTGGTTCTATTCTATCGGATAAAGGCGTGATTATATGTATGTATGTATTATAATAAATGTCGGTATACCTATATGTAGAAGGTACCTACCTACTACATTACATAAATGCAATTACTTGTGATATCTTGTGTCTACTAATATGATCCCTATCAGACGGGTCATAATAATTAGATATTAATTAATTAGACTATCTAACAAATGCACATTGTATTTCGACATGACACGTGTATGCAACTCAATCGTGATAGTGTAGTCTACATACAGTTAGTCCTATCCAGACATTTAATTCCGTATATAGTTTCTCTTTTTAATCTTCGTATTTCTGGGATTGGCCTTGAAAGCATCAGCCAGGGCTGACTGCAACAATTAGTTCTGTCTGGCATCTCAGCCTAAAGGCCAAGAAACACCATCAAACCTACTACGCTCTGGAAACATCACTCATACACCGTATGAGCAGATTCAATTTCAGTCATCAATTTCGAAATAGAAGCAATGATGGCTTATTCATAAGGCAAAGAGGATTACGTAGTTACTTCGTGTAATTTTTCTCAGCTGTCATTTATTTACGTGATGTAGATTAAAGATCTATTAGATCCAATACTGCATAATAATTGTCACTTATAATCTCATCACGTATGCGGGAAGCGCCAAAGCAATTCTTCTTTGAATATAAATTGAGTGATATTTAGAAAAAAAATACTTGAGGAACAATGAACTTGCAAACCTACCAGAGAGGAATACTATCGGTAATATAGGAAAAGTACTTCTACTTATAGTTACCTACCTATAGTTAACCTTGTGTTGCTAGCCCGTATTACCTAACTAGCAAAAGCAAAAATTGCGATATCAAAAATTTTACAACATTCGCTGATTGCTTGTAAAATTCTTAACATGATTATGTACTTATAATATATCTACCATTTTCTCGTTCCCTGTGTAATTTGATTTTTTTGTGTGAACGGTGAATGTTTATCTATCTATGTACAATAAAATAATTAATCGTTGATCATTTATTATTTTGTGTTTACACAAAACCTTTGCCCAGCAGTGGGAAACCATTATGGCGACATAAAAATAATTATCTGTAATAATGTTTTTGGGTTAAACGAATGAACTTTGTTTTATGATTCACTCATTAAATAGTTGTTGCCCATTTAGTCTAGGAAATTCTAAATTAAGTTGACGAGCAAACACATCCTTCCCAAGCTCTGGTCTAGACTATAAAACGTCGGTTGTCTACTACCTACTTTTCTCATATTAACTATCAGGGGAGAATCGACTCATCCTGAATTAATATAAAGTGGGATTCCACTTTTTATTAATCAAATATCTTTCACTGGAATAAATTATAATATAAGTTAGTAATTAAGATTTTTTATTTAGCACCGCAGTGTAAGCCAATGTTTCAAAAAGAGCGAGTGTTACGCATATCATGTGCGTTGTAACCTACTAGGTAGGTACCTACTGCAGCGCAATGCATTGCTGTTTTAATATAATCCGTTATTTTAGTTATTTGTTTGCAAAATTTCACTCTACCTAGTTGTATTTATTAACCATAAATTATTTGCAATCGCGAGTTAGATCGTAAACAAATGGAATATTGTGATCTGAAATAAGCAAAAATAGCCTTTTAGTTCATATTCAAAACGTAAAAAGTACATTACTTAAAACCAGAACCAAACTATTATTTAAAAAAAAACTAAAATAACATTTGTATTTTCCTGAATTTTCCGACGACTAATTGATTTTAACTTCGATATTGAAAAAGCCAACTTATACTCGTAGATAGGTAGTCCGACCCTGTGCATGACGAATACATGTAACGATTCACATATGTTTCACTCGCTGGCTATATCTGTCCCATATCTGGGTTAGCGGTGTAATATCGTATTTATATGAGAATATATCAATTTTGTATTGCGTCAATATGAGCAAATGTATGGTACCTGAAGTGAAGGATTTAACAGCTGCAGTTATTTAAGGAATGCGATTTATTTAAAAACTAGCGACCGCCCACGGCTTCGCCCGCCAGAGAGTACATAATTCCCGTGCGAAGCCGGGGCGGGTCCCTAGTTATACATTATAAACCTTCCTCGTGAATCGCTCTATCTATTAAAGAAAACCACATCAAGATCCGTTCGCTAGTTTGAAAGATCTAAGCATACATAGGGACGGACAAACAGTGGCAAGCGACTTTGTTTTATAATACAGGGTGTTTTTTTGTGGCCACCTTTAACGAAGGGTACGTATTCTATACATGAAATAAAGTAAGTTTATGGCAAAAAAAAAAGCTGGGAAAAAAAAAAATTTTTTTTGAAAAAAAATTTTAAATTCCTTGATCGTGCGAAATTTATAGTGTCTAGTGTTTATGTTAGTTTTTTTATAGACAGATATTAATTATTTTTCGTGAAAAAATCCTGCTTCGCGCGTCTATGTGCATTTATGCAGAAAAACGCAGTCTATTTACTCAACTTTGGACCCTAATATTTTGGAAACCAGACACTTCCCAGGTATGCTTCCATGGAGAAAAATGATCGTGATGATGAGGAGATTCCGTAGTTTTCGGGAACGTTGACGACCAAAAATCACCCTGTATGTAGTGATATGTTTATATTTGTTGTGGTGAGGTACGAGATGACACGAATCCTACAGCAAATAAACCAATAGCCCTTACCCTTATCGTAACTTACCCTTTGTAAGCTAAAATAGTACATTTTTCGTGTTTAAACGTCAAATTCGTATTATGTAACAGCGATGCCAAAACAAAGTATTTCATTGATAGATCTCATTATATTCGTTAGATTCTATTGATCATACATAATAGAGCTGATATTCTCGTCAAGTAATAAATGCTACCGGATAAAGATTTGACAGAATAATGATTCGCGGACCGAATACCTATCTTAATCTAAGAGATTTGATTTGAATCTAAAAGTAAATTCTAATTTAAAAATACAATGCACTACAATCTGTATATCACGGCATTAAAATATTGTTAGTTAAAAAAGATAATTAAGGTCATTTAACGCAAACTTTATTGGTGAAGTTTAATGATCATCATGAATAAATTGATTTTCCAATACCCCCGCCCACAAAGTCCACCAACCATACAAACATGTCATCAATAAATACAAAGAGCAACAAGTAGCTGCTTGGAACATCTAAAATGTTATTTTCCTATTCCCGGAACTATGGTATTAGGTAGGTATATACATATAATCACGCCTTTCTCTCTTACGGGGTAGGCAGAGCACCAAGGGCCGATAGAACCACATGGTGCCACTTCTGATCAATTTTGAGGGTATAGTTGAGATGTACAAGTTCGGTTAGTAGAGACAGGTGGTCAGCCCATCGCCTACAAAACACCAAGACCCTCTTGTCCCTTTACTGACTTGTACAGTATGCTCGGGAAGAGAAACAGCTGTAGTACTAATTTTTTTTTCACTCCCAGAGCAGCATAGAAGAATTATATGACGATATTGATAAATATATCACGAATAAGATCCTGCAGCTTACATGACTTCTGATTGTTATGCCTATTAATACATCCTCATACATATCATCATATACGTAGACTAGTGGACGCCCGCGACTCCGTCCGCGTGGACTACAGAAAAAAAAGAAAATATCGAAATTATCCGGAATAAAAACATTTTCCCGGGATAAAAAGTAGCCTATATGTTAAGTGGGACCTGTCACAATATATTCCTGAAAACTGCATCGAAATCGGTTCAGCCGTTTCTGAGATTAGCGTGCACAAACGCACAGACAAACAGACAAACCAACAAACAGACAAAAATTCAAAAAATCATCGTTTTGGGTTCTATTGCGTCCATGTACAGACAGCGATCCGTTACATTTTTATTATATGTATAGATAGGTTCTACATACATAAACACATCCTATAGAATGTTTCGCCATCTCAATCAATTTGAGTTAAGGACTGTTTATGTCAGGACAAAGCATGCTGCTATAGTTTTCTAGCGTTTTGGAGCGGAACGTGCGATGACTCCCGCAAAGTCCCGAGACGTTCGGGGCTTAGACAATTAAATAATATTATGACCTACAGCGAAGTCCGCAAAGTCATCGAAACATTTCCTCAAATGGTAAGGTCTAATCGCTGAAATGTTGCGATAAAAAGTTAGACAGCATAGGCGAACTTAGCTAGCTGTCGCACGTAGATAAAATTATGACGTTGTTTCCTAGGATAAATTTGAAGGTCTTGAAAAACTTTTAACATGGTCAGCACTGCGTGTAGTAGGCGTAGTTTACGTAGATACTACTACGGCAATTTTATCGCCTAAATATGACATTTTCTCTCTATCTGGCATTTTTGACCTCTGGTACTTCCTGTAAGATTACATATCCAGAAATTACCCTAGACTCGACGTTAGTCACTTATATCAGGTTATTGCATTATTTCGGACTAGTGGACTGCAGAAAAAACAAAATGTCGAAATTATCGGAGATAAAAATATTTTCCCGGGATAAAAATTAGCCTATGTGTTAATCCAGGGTGTCAGCTAACTCCATACCATTTTTTAATAAAATCGCTTCAGCCGTTTTACGTGAAAGAGTAACAAACATCCATCCACCCATCCATACTCACAAACTTTCGCGTTTATAATATTAGTAGGAAGTAGGATTACTTCTAGTTTCTCAAATAAAAACTATTCTATTCTAGTTTGGTCGAATCTGCGCATAGAAAACTTTTATATATTTGCCCAAAACTCTAAAAAACATAACTCATTTGTCCTATGAAATAACCTTCACAAAAATAATCGAAACAATGTATTTTTAAAATTATTTAATTTGTAGTATAGAAGTCAAATCCGCCGTTACACGCAGCGGGCTTCTGAAGTAAAATTAACTTGCCGTCTACTTCACCTCCCTCGGCTGCTTTCGTATTTTCTGAAATGAAGTATAGGTATTAAGCATCTATTTAAGTATGTATATATATTTAAGTTTAGGTTAAGCATGGCTTACAAATTACAATACACCTAACACTATACAGGATGTGGATGACAACCAGGCAAATACATACTAAAATTCTGAACAAGTACCATTGTGTTGAGTTATAAGACAGTTTTATTACTTGCAGGAAATGTATTTTTAATTTGATTTTCTATCAGTAATCTTTGCTCTCCGCGCCAATTGTATCGGGCGATCCTGTTACTAATGAAATGGGCTTATTGGTTATTGTGTTACACATTGTTTTTGGATCACCTGTGATTCTCCATTAGGGTTGATCAGTTATTTGAAGTTTTTTGAGGGCAAATTCTTTAAAAATTATTTTTGGTTAAAATTTTATTTCCATGTCATTATCTAAGGCCTAATTAAACGAACTAAACAATTTTTTTCCTAAAAATATGAAAAAAAAAAATTTGTTTGTTTTCCGCCTCAGAATCATGGTCTGAAGTCAGCATCAATTTTGCCTGGCTGTCACAAACACCCTGTATTTAGGGTTGATTTTCGCAATGGTCAGATAGTCTATTTGAAAGATGAAGTTAATACCTACTCGTAGAATATAATGAATTGTTATTAATATTAGGATAGATTAATGTTGCCTTTCTCTAAAACTTAATCAAGATAAAGATATCAATCACTTTATCTTTATAAACTCATGTATTAAATTATATGTACATACTGTTAAATAAATAAAGAAAATAAGCATGTAAAAAAAGATAGATCGTTTTAAAAAGCTTCACGCTAAGAATAGATTTATTAGGCCACAACAAAGTCAGATCTGTGACAAGTTGGTTGCCCCGCTTCAGCACAGGAAATTAATATAGGTACTTACATTAATACAGCAGTGCAAAATCTTGGCGGTAGCCTCAATCCACAAGTGGAAATAAGAAATTCTTGTGGAGAAAGTAATACCGGGATGGGTGTCCGAAATGAATGAAACTACTCCTATTTGTTGGTCACAGCAGCCGCTGACGATCGGGCTCCCTGCGTCTCCTCTAAACAATATATGGATAAAAGTGTTAGTTATGCGCCTAACTATACAGGTGATTTTTGGTCGTCAACGTTCCCGAAAACTACGGAATCTCCTCATCATCACGATCATTTTTCTCCATGGAAGCATACCTGGGAAGTGTCTGGTTTCCAAAATATTAGGGTCCAAAGTTGAGTAAATAGACTGCGTTTTTCTGCATAAATGCACATAGACGCGCGTAGCAAGATTTTTTCACGACAAATAATTAATATCTGTCTATAAAAAAACTAACATAAACACTAGACACTATAAATTTCGCCAGATCAAGTAATTAAAAAAAACTTAAAAAAAAAAAAAAAAAATCCCAGCATTTTTTTTGGCATAAACTTACTTTATTTGATGTATAGAGTAGGGTCACCGGGTTAACGGTGGGTCACATTTTTTTGACCGCTTGTAGCTCATAACCGAACAGTCAGAGAGATTTGGAATCAGATGTGACGTATTATATATTTAATCAGCTTTCAGATTATGACTAAACCATTGGCCTATAATAAATAGAAGTACTGAAAAAACCCATTTTTTAAATAAACGGAATTGACCCACTGTGTACACCGGGTGGTGAACATTGAATCACCCCGTGGTAAACAGTGGGCCTAGGGATTCTTATAAGACCACTTACTGTATACACAGGGTGGTGAACAATGAATCACCTTGGTGTCTGGAGTTTTTATATGTAAGTAAAACATTTAAACATGAAATTAAACATTTATTCAATGAAAAATGAGACCAAGTATCATTTATCAAAAAATAAAAATCGACTACTTGTCGTATAAAAGAATAAAATTTGTTATCAGCATCCGTTAAGGCACTGCACTTATAAAAATATATTATTGGATAAAAAATAATAATTGTTGGATAAAAAACGAAATTGTCACATCTTAAAAATAAAAAACAAAGATAATCTAGTTCTTAGAGATAAAAACAGGAGATCACATTTTACGTTCTTAAAGTAAGTTTCATGTATTTACATTTCACATTTGATGCTCGGTGTGTGTCCCAATTTTTCTGTTTGATTTATTGCTGCTCATTCTATAACAAAAAATGTTATTTAAAGATTCCCTTTATAAATTTTGATATTGATATTCCCTACTTTATACTTTTTACTAGCAGAAACATACCACGCCTTAACAAATAGGTACACAGTGAATCGCGATCCACTGGGTACACAGTGAATCAGACTAACCGTTGACCATAGGCCTACTTTAAATACAAACAAGAATCAACATGTTAAAAACAAACACCTAGTCAATCATTTATTTAATATATTATAGCGTATAAACCATGTCAATATATGGTAGTACAATTTTATCGATATTTATTTTAAGACAAAAATTATAAACAAAATATCAACTCACGTTTCAAAATATTTTTGCTTACTCGCGATAAAATTGCATATCACTCGTCGTTCTTGAAGCGCAGCGGTGCGGGAACTAATCGAGAAGGAATTGTGTGCAGGGGGGCACCTGTGAGCGGACCAATGGCGGCACTATCTTCACAGGTTTCGTCAATATGTCCATGACCCATTGTACCCAACTGACCCACCGTTTACCCGGTAACCCTACGTACCCTTCGTTAAAGGTGGCCACAAAAAAACATCCTGTATAATATAAATAAACATTGTGTAAAGCATTGTGCATTGATAAAGTGGCAATCGGCAGAGCACATAGCTCGAAAAAACCAATGGCCGATGGAGCCGAAAGGTTCTAGAGTCGATACCACGTATCGGCAAACGCAGCGTCAGAAGGCCACCCGCCCGCGAGATGGACGGACGACCTAGCCAAGGTCGCGGGCATCGGTTGGATGCAGGCCGCTTCCGACCGATCGGAGTAGAGGTTATGGGAGAGGTCTATGTTCAGCAGTGGACTTTTCAAGGCTGACAATGATGATGATGATGAGGCTATAAGGGCTGTATATGCAGCTGTATATGCGCTTATACAGCTTGAATGGGCTGATCAACGCCTGCAGTGAGTGCCTACGTCAGGATGGCCTGTCGAATTAAGACTGCTACTCGTATACAGGTGTTTTTTCATCGTCACCGTTTCCATTTTTCTTCATGAAAGCATACCTGAAAAGTATCTGGTTTTCAACATATTAAGGTCTATTACTATTATTAACATATTATGTTTATTTAGGTTTATGTTTTTTTTTATTTTAATCAATTAAGTTTAAATTTAAATCTCACTCGGGTGAAAAAAATTTCATTTCTTTATTAATAATTTTTATAATTAAGTTACTGTTCTGATTACGTGCACACATAGAAACCTAGATAGATCGTTTATTTGGCTTTTCGCATGTACACAGACAACATACATACCTACCTCCTATGTTTATTTCTCTTTCATGACTGGTTTTCTGGAAGAAATCTCTCTAAGAGATAACCACGCCTTTGTATATTTTCCTTATTACAAACTTTATTTGTGAAAACCTTACTGTGTACAATAAAGAATAAGAATAAGGTCCAGCGAGCGCGAAATTTTATCTCATATTTTGCCTTGCCTGCGGCGAGACATTGCGACTACTTTAGTTACCCATTTACTTCTTAAAAATTCAAGTTCTACCGAGAAATTGTGACTATTGACAAAACAACCGCGAGCGGAACGAGCACGAAATTAGGGCCACTTGAACTGATATAAATTTCACATCTCAAGCTCAATTAAAATTTAAAAAACTCCCGACCCATAAAAAGTACGCAATTATTATGACAAAAGGTTTAAAATGCTAAACCCTATAAAAAGCAAAAAATAACTTTTAACACTACGTAAGTACCAACTAAAGCATAGGAGACTATCTACTCGGGACTTTGTGCCACCTTTATGTCGGAGGCATAACCGCTAATTTTGAACTGCAAATGGTTATCTTGGCCTGCTGTTGACCGTACGTATGAAATTCTTGATTTAATTTTGCCGCGTCGGGGGACCGCTCTATGTAATTTATTAGCCTAACGTTAGAAGCACACATTAAGAAGTCCTCAATCCCATTGTTATACTTCACTTTAATTCTGAATTAATTATTTCGCCTACCTACAAACCTACAAAAGCATGATTTTTTAAAAATTACTGTCAGATAGGCATTGGAGTGCGGGGTTCGCCAAGGTATGAAATAAAGTATTTTCGCGTACTTTTTTGTTCTCATATAGTATAGAGTACAATACCTGAAATAACGTACAATACTTTATTATAAAGTACGGTTGGCAACCCTAGTGCTGACGTCTCTCCCACCAGTAACAGAAATCGTCTCTCCCATCTGTCCACGCAGTAGACACAAGGAACCCGCTGCAGTCGGGTAACTATCAATGAAAATGCAACTTACTTGCTGAGATAATCAGATGCGCGTTCCTCGCCTGTACACATTAATCCAACGATCTTTGTATACTTTTTGCAGGTCTTCCTATCAATTCGTTTTTGCCGTGTTTCTTTTAAGTGACTGGACAATCGGTCAAGTCCTTTCTATAAAAAAAGAGTTATTTTAATTTTAATTAGCAACTAGATGTAATAGATAGACGCGGCCAAAGGTGGTAAAGTATATACAGGGTGTGTGTGACAGCCAAGCAAATACTGAGATACTGAACAAGTACCATTATTTTGAGTTTTGAGGGTTAAATCATAGCCAGAAAACTATCATTTGATTTCAATAATGAAAACACTACCGAATAGCGTTTTTTGTCTATGGATGGGTTTGACCAAGTTTTTGTTAAGTTATTCCTACCTAAATAAGTTTTTGACATTTGAAAACATAAATGCATATAAAATTTAGTTCTTAGCATCCCTTAACATCTTCCGGAGCACATAGTGACAAGAAAAAAGTTAAAGCACTGAAAAAACAATATAATTTAAGATGTTATAATAGAAATCATTTAATTTCAATAACATCCACATAAAATTAAGCCCGAATGTTTAATGCTAAGACCAAAAGTCAGTTTTTCATTTTTAAAAAAAGAATAAGTAATTGATCAGTGTTAATTACCACAACAAAGTAAACATTTTGTATTACATTAAGATGGATTATTGTTCTTTTCGTGATTTATTTTTGTGCTTCTCGAGCTCACATCTCAAATGTAAAAAATCGGACATAGGAACTTTCTGAACTGGTGGGTCTTCTCCTTACAGATTAGGTATTATTATCTACATCGAAACCAACAAACTTATATCTACAGCATTAGTACAAGTTAATAAGTATAGGGACGCTTCATACGTACTTCGTAATGACCCCACCCGCTGGCTTTGGCTGTCTTTGATTTAGGCTCATTCTTTCGAATAAGCACGGTCTGGACATATCTAGACATTGTTAGATTATTTTTTAGAAGTATTATAGCGATGTCGTCACGGTATTTCCCTGCTTGATAGTTTGCATGGATCACATACTTTTGCGCTGCAAACCCCTTAATCTCTCTCCCGACATACTCGTTGCCCACCTTCACCTCTACCTGACAGTTTCCACCACATTTGTCGAAACAATGAGCCGCAGTCAGGATTAATCTTTCATTCAAAATTGATCCTGAGCATATATCAACAACCTTGGAACTATATATATGAACATATGCCATATAAGGAAACTCTTCTATTGCAGGATAGGTTCCCCCATAAATTAGCGGTATTCTAATACCCAAAATTGATGTAAATATCTCAATGAAAATACTTAGAACAATGTATATCATTGTGCCAAATCAAAGTAATCACTATGCGGAATTTTATAGCTCGATAGGTAATTTAATTACAGAGCTACCTAATTATCGGTAAGTGCCCACCTAATTTAATTGATCAATAACTGAATTGATTGAGTTGGAATGCAATGAAATAGGTAATTAGTTAGAGAAAATGAAAAGAATAGTTTAAGCTAAAATGTGGCCCAGTTTTAGACAGTACTGGACAGTATCCAAACAAAACAGGGGGGGGAGGGCCAATTCTACAAACAAATTATAACCGAAACACAAACGAAACGCATTGGTTATGGCGTTTTCGTTTAAACTAATCATTTTTTTTGACACGCAGCTGAACCGAAATGTATTGGTTTTGTTCAAATGGCATTCCACTAAACCACACGCTTTGAGAACGGCCGCCTGGAGGGCAAGCGTGCAAACTGACAACGTTTTGGTTATGGTTTAGCTTTGGTTGGCTGTTCATTTGACAGCGTTTCAGACATTTTAACTTAGAACAGGTATATTATGTACCGTATCGTATACGTATACAGGGTGTTTGTGACAGCCAGGCAAATATTGATACCATGACTTCAGACCATGATTCTGAGGCGGAAAACACAGAAGTTTTTCGCAGGAAAATTCCAAAATTTTCCTACATTTTTTTCATATTTTCAGTAAAAAAAATAGTTTAGTTCTCTTAATTAGGTTTTAGATAATGACTTAAAAATAAAATTTCAAACAAAAATTGATTTAAAAAAAAAGTTGCCCTCAAAAATATTTAAGTAACTTATCAACCCTAATGGAGAGTTATAAGTGATCCAAAAAACAGCAATGTGTCACACAATAACCAATAAGCCCATTTAATTAGCCACAGGATCGTCCGATACAATTGGCGCGGAGAGCAAAGATTGCTGATAATCAAATCAAAAATACTTATATTTCCTGCGAGTAATAACACTGTCGTATAATTCAACATAATGGTACTTATTCAGCATTTCAGTATTTCCCTGGCTGTCACCCACACCCTGTATTTTCATATGCATTTAGTGAAAAGCGGTTGTTTTGATGCTGCAGGTAGATAGTGACTCCATTTTGCCTTGGATGTACAGATTGGTAGATTAGTATAATTATGGTTAATGTTTGTATGTACCTATAGTGTATAAACGCAACTGAGAACATCTTGGAACCTGTTAATTACCGATAAACTGCTGCGCAGTTTGGTATTGTACTATCTAATTTCAAGCGTTTATTGTAAATTTAAAAGAAATTTTAGTCATTGTTCTGAGCACTTTATCCTTGTCTTTAGAGCTCATTCCCACTATGTCGGATGTCGGATTCCGATTTTAATCGGATGTCGGCGCCTCTGTTCACACTAGTCGGCTGTCGGGCACGACCGCAGCTGGTGCCATTAAACGACAGTCAAAAAGAGGCTTCTGTACACGATGGACGTCGACGAAGCTTTTGTTGTGATGTATTATTTGTGGAGGAAACGAAAGACAGCTAAAAATAGAAGATATTGGGTGCACCCAATTCTGAGGGAAAGATTTACTTTGGGAATATTTCAGAACTTAATAACTGAACTAAGAAGTGACGACGTTAAGTTTTTCAATTATTTTAGAATGACAATAACTACATTCAACGACCTATTGTCTCGAATATCAGGGAGCATTTAATAAATTATCAAAATTACAGAGACTGCATTTGCACTGAAGAAAGGCTGTCGATATTTCTAAGCCCGACGCCCGACATCCGACAAATGTGAACAGCGCCATTTGCGATCACATTATGCGAGAGTTGATCCGACACGTTTTTTTTCCGAACGGAACGGCTGACAAAACACACGATAATTTTTGTCGGATCCGACACAAAATCGTTGTCGGACAAGTGTTAATAGCTTCATATAAAATGTTCTGCCGCACGACATAGTGGGAACGATCTCTTAGACGTTGTCAAAGTTTAGCGCGATAAGTCAAATAGACCAGTTCGCGAAAGAAGAGGAAGGATGGATACGAGAAGAAAAGGAAGGAAGGAAGGGACCGATTTAAAAACTTCTTTCACCGTTTGAATCCTTATTGGACCCTTATGAACATAGGCTATAAGGGTTTCGCAAAATTTCCACTGGGCTGGAACCAATCAAAGAACAAATGCGAATTCAAAACAAAAAATTTAAACTGTCTGACGTACAAAGATAAAATTTGGTATGTACGTTCGTTAGAGGGTGTAAGAGACCACTGAGAACGGATTTCCCGAAATTCACATGGGAATGGGCAAACAGGAATTCCACATTTTTACCGAAATTTCTACTTTAGTGGATCAAATACCAATTCAATATAAAAAACAAACCGTTTGACGTGCAAAGATAAAATTTGGCGTGTATGTTTATTAGGGGATGTAAGAGCCCAATAAGATCGGGTTTCCAGAATTTCCCATGGGTACAGGACAAACAGGAATTTAAAGTTTTTACGAAAACTTCCTTTTTTTTTCTTTCTCGGTTCAGGCGGTTAAGCTATGGAATGAATTATCCCATACAGTTAGAGATTATCGCACTGTTTGCACATATAGGAAAAAGCTGAAGGATCACTACCTGTCCATTCCTTGACTATGCTGTCATTTGTTTCTCTCCTTTTTTTATGTAGTAAGTTCCTTAGAATTAGTTTAATTGCACATGTTCTCTCACCCTCTGTTTGTTAATATTTTCTCTTTACTTGCTTGGCTTGCTGGAAGAGATCTGTTGTAGAGATAAGCTTGCCATTGTACATGCATCTCTTCTTTTATCTTGTATGTAATATTTTTTGTGTATGTGCAATAAAGAATAAGAAAACCACATGACATGTAGAGATGTAAAATATGACAGATATGTTCGGTAGAGACTAGTAGGGAGTGTGAGGTGGCACTGAGAACGTATTTCCCGAAATTCCCACCGGAACGGAACCAACGAGAATTCAATTTTTTTACGAAAACCGTTATACTCGTACATATGAAGCTGCCATGTATGTTCATTAGGGACAGCGAGAAAGCACTAATTACGGATTTCCCGCAATTTTCCACGGGAAGGAGACAAACGGGGATTTCTAAATTTTAACAAAAACCGCTTCACGCGTGAAGCTGAAATCGGGCATGTAAGTAGTACGGTATTGGGAAAGCTACCCCCCAAAGCTTTTCGTATCGCTTCGCTCACTACAAGCGGGGTGCTTTCCCAATAACAGAGTGGAACAGGGCCCTAACCAAGGTTTTCGCTTCGCTCACTACAAGCGGAGTGCTTTCCCATTAACAGATATAAATTTTAATAAACCGAACCTATTTAAATGTGAATGCGACAATTGTACAACATCAAAATCAGTACATGAAATAAATTTAGTGGAACAGGGCCCTAACCAAGGTTTTCGCTTCGCTCACTACAAGCGGAGTGCTTTCCCATTAACAGATATAAATTTTAATAAGCCGAACCTATTTAAATGTGAATGCGACAATTGTACAACATCAAAATCAGTACATGAAATAAATTTAGTGGAACAGGGCCCTATCCGAGGTTTTCGCTTCGCTCACTACAAGCGGAGTGCTTTCCCATTAACAGATATAAATTTTAATAAACCGAACCTATTTAAATGTACAATCTGAATGTGACAATTGTACAACATCAAAATCAGTACATGAAATAAATTTAGTGGAACAGGGCCCTAACCAAGGTTTTCGCTTCGCTCACTACAAGCGGAGTGCTTTCCCATTAACAGATATAAATTTTAATAAACCGAACCTATTTAAACGTACAATCTGAATGCGACAATTGTACAACATCAAAATCAGTACATGAAATAAATTTAGTGGAACAGGGCCCTAACCTAACCCTATGCTTCGAACTGGGTGATCCGTGTTTAACGTGTAAGCAAGCATATGCTTGCGTGTAGTCATAATTGTTATGCGGTTGATTTTATTTAATTTTTATTTAATTTTATTAGGTTTATATATTTTTCAACTACTATTGAAAACCTGACAATATTAAAACCACTATCATTCAGTCAGACATAACTGAAGTTTTCAGTTATATATAAGTGAAAAGTCTATTCTAATTATCAGCTCGCTCCACTTGTTTTTGGTTTTCACATTCGCATAAATAACAAAAAGCGATCATCGGTAGTACTCCGTCTGGTTCATCATAATCTTCTAATTTGTGATTCGTTGGGTGTCCGTTACATGGCGTAAAGTATGGAAGAATATCCTTGTCTTCGATCATGCTTTGGGGTAATAAACCATTTATATACCATTTTCTGATGTCGTTAGTGAGATATTTTAGAATAATCGATTTATCTAATGACTGAATAACTTCTTTACATAGTGTCATGTTTGTACTTGCATTAATAATATTTATTCGTACTTTGCGTCCAACCACCTGTGTTTATATTACGATAGTGAGAAGATATATGAGAATGAAATACTTAAATATATATATATATATAGGTAATAAGGGAGCCCTACGTCCAGCAGCGGACTGCAATAGGCTGATGAAGATATATAATAATATAACAAAAAATAATATGCATCATTCCCCTATTATCAACCATATTGGTAAGAAGACAATCATTATGAAATTTGTAAAGCAACCTCAAACATTAAGCGTTAAAAACATTTGTGTTGAACCGCAAAATGTAAGTCATCGTCATAACAAACTATTGCCGAATACAATTCGTTGTATTATTTGTGGGCCTTCGAATTGTGGGAAGACTAATTTAATGATTGGTTTAATTTTACATGAAAATGGGTTGAAGTTCAATAATATTTATGTTTATTCCAAAACTCTTTATCAACCAAAGTATATTTTTCTTGAATCAGTTTTGAAAAGAGTGTCTGGTGTATCATTTCTTAAGTTTAGTGAAAATGATCAAGTACTAAGTACACATGATGCCAAACCTCATTCTGTAATAATATTTGATGATATTGCTTGTGAAAATCAAAGCAATGTTCGAGATTATTTTGCAATGGGTAGACATAAAAATATAGATTCCTTCTATTTAAATCAAACTTACAGTAAAATTCCTAAACAACTAATTAGGGATAATACTAATTTAATTATTATTTTTAAGCAAGACGAAATCAACATGAAACATATATACGATGAACATGCTTACACAGATATGACGTGGTTTGAGTTTCGGAAAATGTGCGCAAAAATTTGGGAGAAACCATATAATTACTTAGTAATCAACAAAGATTGTAGCAAGAACAAAGGATGCTATCGTAATAAATTCGATACTTTTGTAGTCTTTGATTGATATTTACATATTTATTATGTACATAAATATATATATATATATATGAATGTTTTATTCTTACCATATTATTACCAATTGACACACGGTAGATAGCATAACAAATTTCAAAATGGAACAATCATTAAAACATAAAATTGTGAACGCTGCTGAAGCTGTAAAGAGAAAAGTTCGCAAAATGCGTGACCTCGAAATGGATCGTAACAAAACATTGGAATCGGTCTTCAAACCTGTAACAGATCCTCTTAACGAAATTGTTCAACACAAATACAACACAAAGGTTTATAAGAAATTAAGTGAACCCTTAATGTCATCAAAAATGGAGGATGAGAACAAGTCGGTTATGAATAAAACATTAAAAAGAAAATCAAGCATCACTTATGACGATTATGCAACAGAGGAAGAAGAAATTAATAACGATGAAACTGATGATGAAACTTCTGACGGAAATGAATCTTTTAAGTCTATGGATTCTTATGTTGGAAAAAATACATCATCGTGGTCTTTATCTTCTGAGGTACTAGATAACGTACCTTTTGGAGTAAGAATTACGAAGGGAAAATTAATGCTTGGTTCGAGTCCAATCGAATTTAATGATAACAGTATTGCTGTAGCAGGAAAGACGTATGAAACTACATCGGGCTTAAAACAACTTTTGCTCAAGAAAACCCCTGATCTAAGTATTATAACAAGTAACGATTTTAAAAAATATAAGACGATGTTAATAGATACTAATGCACATCGACGAGACTATGATCCAGAAAAACCTATAAAAAGTAATAAGGGTCAGAAGTACTTGCAAATTATTAAACCACTATTCCGTATGAGTAAAGAGTCACCTAGTACTATCACACAAAGGAAAGGAGAAGGTTTACCTATTCAGAAGCAATGGAAGAAAAATGTAGATTTTGTATATTGGGATGATCCGAACGAACTTGTTGATAGGTTAAAGTTGTTGATTGCATCCAAAGATGCTGGTAACACTGGACTAGATAACGAAATAATATCTATTGTAGAAGAATTACGTGAGAGTGGTATTGTCAATCAATAAATGTTGATGTAAAACTTAGTTTAGTTCACTTTACTTTCAACCTTTCAGCTTATTTAATCTCAACATGAATATCGATAAATTCGGACACCACGTTCATAAAAGAATGCGATTTATGGACATGATTGTAAATGAAAATAATAATAATATACTGAAATCGGAAAATGGAGAATTTAATTTAAAATCAACAAGATTGAGGGGTGTAAAAATGCCTACTGAATCAGATGACATTGTAAACAAAGAATATGTTGACAAAATTGTGTCAAAATTTTACACGAAGGAGGAAGTTGACTCTTTGCTTAACAATTCATCTGCAAATATTTTACATAACATTGAAACAATGATAAAAGCTTTAAAAGCATCAATACCACATCTTATCGATCAGTATCTTCAGAATATTTACAGTAACACGAACAAGGATCGAGTTAGACCATCATAATGATAAAACAACAAGTTGTAAATGAAATTCATAAAGCTGTGCGAAAGAATTTCATTCGAAGGTCTGTTATGTTGAAAGGAATTGATGACTTATGGCAAGCTGATTTGATTGATTTCCAAGATTTAAAAAAGTTTAACTCAGGATTTAATTATATTTTAGTTGTGATCGATTGTTTCTCGAAATTTGCTTGGGCAGTACCGGTAAAATCAAAAACTAAAACCGAAATCTCAAATGCCTTCGCAAGCATATTACAAAAATATCATCGTCATCCTAATTATCTACAAACTGATAAGGGAACAGAGTTCTATAATGATGTTTTTAGAAGGTTGCTATTGTCTGTAAATATTAAACATTATTCAACTTATTCGACTAAAAAGGCGTCTATAGTTGAACGATTTATTAAAACATTAAAAAATAACTTATTTAAAAAATTTAGTCTAAATGGAAATTATAAATGGGTAGGTAAGCAGCTGAATGATGTAATGTATACATATAATAACGCAAAACATAGCACCACCAACTTCAAACCATCAGATGTCGATATTTCCAACACGGTACTAGTAATGAAAAATATTATAAAATCTCAAAATAAAAACAAGAAGAATAATTTCAAAAATAAGTTTGATGTTGGTGATTATGTTCGTATTAGTAAATATAAAAAATGTTTTGAAAAGGGGTACACACCAAACTGGTCAACGGAAATATTTACAATCAAAAAAGTTAATAATACCTGCCCTATAACTTATTTAATAGAAGACCAACAAAAGCAACCTATATTAGGTGCTTTTTATGAACAAGAACTTCAAAAAACTAAATATTATAATATTTATTTAATAGAGAGAGTTATTAAAAAGAAAGGTAATAAATTATTTGTGAAGTGGCTTGGTCTAAACAATGATAGTAATAGCTGGATTGATAAAAATGCTATAGTAAATTAATAAATCCGGTATATATTTAGCGTATAATTAAATGTTCTAACATTAGTTATTAGACAATGCGTGGTGGAGGACTTGTTAACACAATCATAAATAATCTACCATTTGAAGCACATTTACCTGGATACAACTATTGTGGACCAGGAACCAGATTACAACAACGCTTATTGCGCGGAGATAAAGGAATTAACGCGTTAGATGAGGCTTGTAAGCAACACGATATTGCATATAATAATCCAGATTTACCCGTGAGACATAAAGCAGACTTAGTACTGCTTAATATGGCTAAACAACGCTTAAAATCGAAAGATGCAGGTAAAGGGGAAAAACTTGCATCATGGTTAGTGAGTAAAGTAATGAAAACGAAATTAAAGAGGGGAGCGGGTGTTAAGTCATTTAAAGAATTAGTATCAAATATACGATCTCAAATTCGAAAAAAGAAACCTAAAAATACAAACACGGCTATAAAGTATGCATATTTAGCTGCTAAGAAACTTTTCTCTAATAAACATAAAATCCGAGTACCACGAATCATTCCTTTACCCAAAACAGGAGGAATTCTTCCTCTAATACCGATATTTGCGGGATTATCAGCTTTAGGAAGTTTGGCAGGAGGAGCAGCAACGTTAGCTCGTACCATCAACGATATTCGACAAAATCGTCAGGGACCTGAATCGCAACGAAAGGAAACAATATCAATAGGCAAAGGTTTATACATCAAACCATACAAAAAAGGAAGCGGATTATTTGTAAATTGTTCAAAAAACTAATCACGAGGCTACCCAAGCGTGCTTTGAGTAATATAGATATTCTGAAGTATACAAAAAATATTCCATATTTTCGCGGAGTGTTCATGAAAGATCAGTTACCACCAAAAGTAAAACGCAACGAATGCGGAATTGTCAATTTAGATAATCAAGTTAATAATGGTACTCATTGGGTAGCTTACGTCAAAGTTAATAATTATTGTGAATATTTCGATAGTTTTGGTAATCTGAAACCACCAACAGAACTAGTTCAGTATCTCGAGAATAACAATATTTTATATAATTATAATAGATATCAAAACTTTAATGAAGTTAACTGTGGACATTTATGTATAAAATTTCTAGAAAGATTTTGGAATAAACAGCAAACGTCTATATAAGTTAATCTTCGTTATTTTATTTATCATTTTCACAATGACCTTTACTCTATCCATAACTGGAAACTCATCTGTCTTATCCACGTTTTATTCACCCACTCTTCAACTTGATGGTGAATATGAATGTGCTCTAGTGTACTTGTCTACGTTTAATTCTATTCCAAATATTGACAGTAGAAATAATAAATTTTATTATGACAAAAATAAATTAATTGAAATTCCAGAAGGAGTGTACGAACTTCAAGATATTAATGATTACATAAAAAGTAATATTAAAGATGTATCTTTTCATTTAAATTGTAACAATAATACATTGAAAACATCTATATTTTGCACTAAGGATGTTCATTTTGAGAAAAATAATTCACTTGGATCATTGTTGGGTTTTGACAAACAGTCTCTCAAAGCTAATATAATACATGTGTCACATTTTCCTGTAAACATTTTATCAACGACAGTGGTAAGGGTTGAATGTGATATAGTAAGCGGATCATTCATTAACGGAGAACCTAGTCATATTATTTATGAGTTCGCTCCAAACGTGCCACCTGGATATAGAATCATAGAAGTTCCAAAAAATATTATTTATTTTCCAATCAATCAAAACAACATTAATAGTGTTAATATTAGGTTGTTGGATATAAACAATAATTTAGTTAATTTAAGGGGTGAGGAAGTACAACTTTATTTACATCTCAAGAAAAAATGATAGTCTATAATAAATATGTAAGTTCAAAAAGTAAAAAGTTCAGTTCACATCAAGCTATCTCAAAAGGAACACCTAAACCTAAAATTCAACTTACTCAGGAAAACATAAACTTTCTCAAACAAATCGGATTGATAAAATGAACATGTTGGATATATTGTCGACCCCAACCTATGATAATACAGTGGACAGCATCGAATTTCATTCTTATAAACCATATATAACTAGTTTCAACAGGAACGATGAGATTCGCATACCTATTAATCAACAAGATTTATACATATTACCATCAGCGAGTACATTATATTTGGAAGGCAAAGTTATCGTAAACAAAAAAGATAGCAAAGACGTAGCTACGAGTGTTCATTTTACAAATAATCCTTTGCTTTACTTCTTTCAAGAAATTCGGTATGAGCTAAATGGTATAGAAATTGATAAAATAAAGAACGCAGGTATCACTACTACTATGAAATCATTACTTTCTATGAATGAAAACGAGTCAAGAATGTCTAAAGCTTGGGGGTGGGATATTGATGGTACGAAAAACGTAAATTCTGGTTATTTTTCTGCTTCTATACCCCTCTCTTATATTCTCGGATTCGCTGAAGATTACAAAAAAGTTATAATAAACTGCAAACATGAATTAATCTTGTTGAGAAGTAATACTAACCTGAACGCTGTGAAACTGAGCACAGGTGAAGTATTAGACGATATCGAAATCACCAAAATTATCTGGCGTGTTCCACATGTTAAGGTATCTGATAGGGAAAAACTTAATTTGTTAAAAGTTTTAGACAAAGACAGATCCATACAATTAGTGTTCAGAAATTGGGATCTATACGAATATCCTTTATTACCAAAAACCACAAAACATACGTGGTCTCTTAAAACTTCAACTCAAATCGAAAAACCTAGATACGTCATAATAGGTTTGCAAACTAACAGGAAAAATAATGCGAGTGCAGATATGTCTCGTTTTGATCATTGTAATTTACGAGAGGTCAAGGTTTATCTTAATTCGACTTATTTTCCATATGAAAACCTTAATGTAAGTTTTTCTAAAGATAATGTTGGTTTATTATACGAGCAATATGTTAAATTTCAACAGTCCTACTTCGGACGTCGCATGGAACCTTTACTTAACCTCAAACAATTTAAGGATATTGCTCCGTTGTTTGTTATCGATTGTTCTAGACAAATAGATAACTTGAAGACGGGAGCTGTAGTGGACGTAAGAGTAGAAATAGAGAGTGATACTGATTTACCCGATAATACTTCAGCTTACTGTCTTATCCTTAATGATTGCATAGTCGAGTATAAACCATTGAGCAGTCTAGTCAAGAAAATATCATGACTCCTGATATAATAATAGTTGATATCCAAGGATTTAAAGATTTAAGCAATAAATTTATCATAAAAGAGATGGCGATAGCTACTCCGTGTTATACACAGACATTTTTAATTAAACCGCCATATTCGTTTAACTACTTATCTGCACAAGAAAAAAAGCAAGTGAAATGGTTAGAAAGAAATCGTGGCATTTATTGGAGTGAGGGACACATCGATTATAGAGAATTTAAACGTATTATCTCACCATACTTACAGCATAAAACAGTTTTAATGAAAGGTAGGGAAAAAATAAAGTGGTTGACGGAATTGACACCAAATTGTAATCCACAAGATGTTGGAGAAAAGGGGTGTAGTAATTTATTACAATTATGTAACCAATATTGTAAAGATTATGATTTTAATTGTATTTTTCACACAAAGCACTGTGCTTTAAAAAATGTACTTTGTATTAAAAAATGGTACATCGAAAATAAAAATATCCTCGAATTCAATTAAGTAATGAAAAATAAATATTATATATAATTGAGTTATCTATGTGTTTGATTTAAGCCCGCAGCAAACAGAAGACGTAATTAACGTGCGTTAGAGCGTTAAAGCATTCCAACCGCGTTGTGTTGTATTGAACTAGGCTATACCTATCCTGTCAAACAGAACGATACGCGATGCTCTAACACAGCGTTATGAACGGATGAACGGTATGAATAAAACGCTTACACCGTACCGCGTTAATAACGCTCTATTTTGTTGGCGTCTTTAACTAAATCACGACTATCAATAAAGATTTTAAGTCCCCCGTGGTAAGGGGTGAGCCTACCGCCACCTAGAGACTTACTTATTCCAAACGTGAATGTAATCTAGTAATATTGCTTTGGTCATCAAATTATATCCACATGAACAACGCGTAACACTGACCTATATTTCATTTCTGATCATGTTACAACAAGATTATGTAAGATGCGTATAGGTATACTATGAATAAGGTGATTCATAGGTATCTACGCGACATATCTACTCATAGTTTTATTACTAGCAGCCGCACGCGATTTCGTCAACGTGAACTCAATAGTCTATGTGTTCAGATGTAATTTTAAGCTATAAAACTGCTAATTATCATCAAAATACGTTCACTGGATTTTTCGTTGAAAAAGTAACAAACATCTAATCATCTTTACATTCTATCAACCTTACATTTATAATATTAGTAGGTTATTGAGATTTTATCATTTTATCTTCTATCAATCTATTTTATTAAAAAAAACTGTCTTAATGCATACTTAGTAGGCATACATAATTACATCTCGCTTCTACTAAAAATCCTATTTTAGAGTTCATGGTTACCATAGGAATTTAAGGAAGGAATACAATACGCAAATAAAGAAACCTTAGATAGTTCTTATCATAGACCACTTTGAACGATGTCGCGTTGGCAAATACAGCATAAGTTATTAGCTGAAATTGATACAGTCAAAACCTAACAATAATGATGTTCACACAATATAAGGTTGCTTTGTAACAGTACGAGTATATTGGGTGATGATGTGTAGAAAAATATGTACACTTACATAATAATAATATATTTGATAATCAGCCTAGTCGAACACCGTCGCAGATCAGCTCTATTTTGATGCTTCTGTGAAACTGGATACGGGTCTTTTCTGTAATAAAATATAAAATGGTTAGATTCGTTATACTATTTTATGTGTGTTCATACTGTTGGAACACCACCTACATCACAGAAATAATTCTACATCCAACAGTGGTTACGAGAAAAAGTAGTCTAAAACTCTTTTAGACTAGTTGTTTAGTTAATAATAACTACTTTAAAAGTTAACATTTCAGTTTAGGTTCCTACTCAATTGTATTAGCAATGTTACTATAAATCCGTATAACTATAGATCTCAACAACGTAAATTGCTAGGTTTCTTCATTAGCTTATGATATCTATGTTATATAATACTAGCGGACACCTCAACTCCGCCCGCGTGGACTACAGAAAAAAGTGTCAACCCATAAGTATAAAGTGGTTTACGTACTTCTAAGTAAAAATCTGGTTTTAAAACCAAGGCGCGCAAATACGCACCATCCCTATAAGGAACTATAGGGTGTTCTCTCAAGCGATGAAGCTAACAACTTGTCACCGACCTTATATATCTAACCCTGCTACGCTAAACGTGACTGTAGGGATCTTTTCGATCATGGTGGCCATCTCAACTAAGATTAGCCGACTGCGCAGGATATAATTATAGTACGCAAGTGTATGCACAAACACAGAACAAGAACAGTAAAATTGATTTAACTGATACATACCGAAAATGATTTAACGAAGAACAGAGTGACAAAGCACTGAGACGGTCAGCAAAATCCCAGCTTCAGCTTCTATTCCAGAGTCGTGGTGTGGTGGTGACAGCTCAAGTCCAGAGACGGTGAACAAAATCCCAACTTCGGCTTCTACGGCGGTGATGACTTGCTTCAGGCTCAGAGCGCTTCTACTTGTACTTTTAAACAAGGACTGGAACGAGTGAAGCATGTTTCGAAATGTTCGTGTTTTATACCATTCCTAAAATCGAATAATTAATTATTCAAACGAATTATGTTTCATTAAAATCGTTTGTACTTACTACCATTTGCTTTAAAACTACATAATTACAAATTTGTTAATGCGGATATTTTTTTACCTTCAAAGTAATAATCACATTTAGCTTGCATTTTTTGAATGAGTATTATATTGAATCACTTTTATATTACCAATTTATCATTGCATTTGGTAATTCAATATGGGTACACTGAATGTATCTAGCTTGCACTTTTTTAGCGGTAATATTAATTAGGTAAATATTTTAGGCAAACTAGAATAAAATTTGAACAAATTTAAATAAGCATTTGATTACCTCGATTTCATTGAATAATTATATTTAGCTTGCACTTTTTGCACGACCTCATTACTGTTTTTGTTTCACAAATTAGCATTTGCGTATGGCTATTCAATTTATGTGTAGAAAATACCTCTAGCTTGCACTTTTTAGCAGTATATTTGATTTTGTCAATATTATTTTCGCCAAACTAAGGTAAAATTCGTAACAAATTTAATAATGCAGGTGTTTTCCTAATAATTACAAGTTTATTGCATTTTTTAACCAACATCTTTATCTTTGTAAAATTCGAGATTAAAAGGCCGGTTTAAAATGGTAAACCGTCACAAACAACCCGGACTCATCCAAAGGACTTCATTCAATAGACTCAAGTATAGCTGCACTCCTAGTCGAGATCCTGCGCCTGACCAAGCTGTGAACATCTAGCTACACTTCTAACCGGGACCCGCTCATAGCCAAGACAAGACTTCGAAGCCTAACAGCACTCCTTGTAACGCGGTTACAAGTCAAGATCTTGCTCCTCGCCAAGAAGCCGTGATCATCTAGCCGCACTCATAGTGTAAGTATGTAACATGCCTATCCAAATTCTTTTCAGTTGTGATAGCTCATTGAGCTAAACCTTGGTTAGGGCCCTGTTCCACTAAATTTATTTCATGTACTGATTTTGATGTTGTACAATTGTCGCATTCACATTTAAATAGGTTCGGCTTATTAAAATTTATATCTGTTAATGGGAAAGCACTCCGCTTGTAGTGAGCGAAGCGAAAACCTCGGTTAGGGCCCTGTTCCACTAAATTTATTTCATGTACTGATTTTGATGTTGTACAATTGTCGCATTCACATTTAAATAGGTTCGGCTTATTAAAATTTATATCTGTTAATGGGAAAGCACTCCGCTTGTAGTGAGCGAAGCGAAAACCTTGGTTAGGGCCCTGTTCCACTAAATTTATTTCATGTACTGATTTTGATGTTGTACAATTGTCGCATTCACATTTAAATAGGTTCGGTTTATTAAAATTTATATCTGTTAATGGGAAAGCACTCCGCTTGTAGTGAGCGAAGCGAAAACCTTGGTTAGGGCCCTGTTCCACTCTGTTATTGGGAAAGCACCCCGCTTGTAGTGAGCGAAGCGATACGAAAAGCTTTGGGGGGTAGCTTTCCCAATACCGTACTACTCATGTATGTTCATTAAGAAGTGCGAGGAAGCACTAAGAACGGATTTCCTGTAAATCCCACGGGAACAGAATAAACGGGAATTGCAAATTTTTAGAGGATATGTACCGCAGCGAAGCGAGGGCGGGCCACTAGTCTTATAGATTTTGTTTACAAGTCAATAGCGTTTTAGCGCTTAAAATGGTTCATGCTTACCCTACAGATTTCTATGTATTTTGCAAAAACAGGATCTCAAGTTCAATGGTCGGCGCTGGGCGTCCCGAAAAAACAATGGTTGTTCCGTTTTTGACGTGTTTGTTTATTTACAGCTACTTGAGCCAGTGCCAGGCATGCAAATAGAATGGAGAAACTCTTTCGATAGCGTTTTATTTTGATTACATTTACCTACGTTCCAGAGAAAGAATCGTAAAAACGCATATTTTTCAACAATTTCATTTAGGCACTTGCAGCAAATGCTAAATCAAGATTTAAAGTAAATCCAGTGTTTCATACATACCGTATTGTTATTTAAATAAATCTTTTAAATTCAATTTGATTGTTTTAGGCGTTACTATTCAAAGTACTTTATGTGGCGGCGGTGTTCACCCACGATCACCAATATTAAGTCGTCAGATTCGAGTGTCTACCGAGGGTGTGGAAATGTGGATGCTTATAAGTTAATGTTACATTTACTGTAGACAGGCTTAATGTGTGATATAAGTGAGAACAACGGCACTACGTGATTGGTTGAATTATAGTTACGTTAGCGCGATCGAATTCTAAGTGAAAACTCGCCCTCTGTGATGGTCGTGGAAGTATCCTTTTTGAAAGATTTTCTCGAAATCACAGTCAACTCTATATTCTTATTTACTGGATTTGGAGTGTATATTTAGTACTGAGAACGTGTTTGTTATTAATTTCCAGCATTAATTGGAAAAGTTCCAGAAGCGTTGTGGATCAGTTGGTTCGTTTTGGACCGAATCTTGTAATCAATACCATAATATAATGTTTTCGCTAGGTACTTGTTGATATTTTCACATACCTACATACACGGTACAGTAAGGTCACATAATATTTAGAAAATGTAGTTTGGAACGCCAGCAAACAGCAATTTTATTACATCTACTAAATGTAATAATGTTCTCCTGACCGTATTTTGGTCGTGGCCGCTCGTCTTAATGGGGATTAGCCAGTTACGCAGAAGATATTATAATGTACAAGTTTATGCGCAAACACAGGATCACAGCGCCGACCCGAAGTAAATTTTAGAATGGAGCGAGATCAAATTATGGTGCCTCTCCTGTTTGCTCCTAATAAAATATACGTCTATATAAGGATTTGGCGCTTGGAGCGACTGCTCCGTTCGCCGTATGGGCGGGCCGGCCCTGGGTGCACTCTCTACTTCCTCACTTTCACAACCTTATACGACCCGATAGGGATCAAACGCAGGGACCATTAGTGCCAAATAAATAAATACTCTTTTTAAATTTCCATGGGAAGGTATGTACCTATGCTATACTTAACTATGTACATGGAGCCCGGATAAATTAATAATTATTATGTACACTGTTATTATTATGTTACAGTTATTAATTAATCAATTTAATTGATTTACTTTTCTAAGGCCTCGTTGCGATAATTGCATTTGCATTCTTGACGTAACATACGGTAACCTAGGGTACTACCTATATTAAACTACATCCATACTATTTATACATTACATAACACTTATAGATAGGTACATATATCTGTCTAATACTACTTAGTTTTCCATTCTTTTCAATTCTTTCATTACCTCTTAGCAGGTATAAACTTCCTCGTTTCATGGACTAGATTTTCTTTTTACTTTCAGAGATTATCTCGTTTAATCAAACAGATAAACGGTTCAGTAGGCAGTTCTTTGTTAAATATAAATAAAACCATAAGAAAAGAACGCTTCTCAAATATTAATCCATTAACAGCAGCTTCCAAAAATAATTCAATTAATCTATGTTTAAAGTGATGTTTAATCTTTAATCTTCTTTTTTTTTAAAGTATGATCCCATTATGCCACCATCATCTCGTTGAGCGACGCAACAAGTTTCTCAGTTACACCATATTTCAAACCGATTCTTACTGACAGGGTCTTTTAAGAAAGACTATATTTTTATGATAATTAGGCAAACCAAGATGCGGCATGTCTAAATATGTATCACCCTAACAGTAATTGCATTTAGTAGATTAAAATATGAGATAAAATATATCGCCTATTTAGTATTTACCTACCTATCTATGGTATAATTTCGGGAAAGAAAATAATGAATATTTGGCGTCTAGAACGTGCTTCTCTCTAGCAGTAAAATCTAGAGTATGATTTTATCTGCAGTCATATAACGCACGAGTCGACTACAACTGGGTTTGGCATGTGCTACACTGGGACCCGATATGGGGGGCTCCCGTTTCACATCTCAAGGACTGCTCAGGCAGCTTGCTCTAATGGACTGTATAATAACACCTACTGATAACATTATTATAATTAGGCTCCCACTTAATATCCGTTACCTATAGCTACAGGTACACTGTTCTCCTAAACTTTTTCCATGTGAACTAAGCTCGAAGATTTTTTTAATAAAGTTAGTATACGAGAGTACCTTAACCATAGTCTAGTTGGCAGAGAGTTTGTCAGTGTCCGATTGTCGCTTCCCTCCCCTCGACATTATCATAAAAAGACCTAAAATATCTGAAAAACAAAATGGCGAACAATCATCTGTACTTAAAAAATTAATAGTGTGTGCTCGAACTTTCCGTATAGATACGTAGAGTCTGTTTCATAGAATACCTCTCTGATTTCGGGGCTAACATTTTTCGTATGAAGTAAGACAGATATGGTAATCAAACCAAAGTCAAACACATGATAACTAGCGCCTTCATTCAAAGGAAGTATTTGATGAAACGCACTTGGAAGTATGGACACTAATCGTACTTACTTATAGAAAATATTAAAACTTTACATACTTCTGTACGTGGATGTTCAAATAGAGTTTACAATCTTTATAACGAGTGCAATAGATTCGGAATACTAAAAAACATCCTAATTATTTCCTCTCATTTTTTTAGATATACGCTGATGAGATAGATGATGACACTCCAAATGAGAAGAAGAAACCCATGTCAGGAGAGCCTCTTAAGAAGCTCAACGGTCTCACGATCCTGGAGTCAGCTACCATGCCTGACGACGACGAGGACCTGTATGACGATGATGATGACGATGGGGAGGAGAGTGGGTATTGGTACCCTGACTATGATAATAGACGGAAAAAGGTTTGTTTCAGTTTAGTATTTTAAAATTAAGTTGTGTTAGGGCACTGTACTCGTAGATGGCGCCCGTGCGCTGGCATCGCAAGATGTCTAAACAAGTAGAAAAGGGTCATGATCACACCTCGCTGCGGTGTTAAACGTGGTAGTATGATCTCCTAAGTTTTGGCTGCCTCTATTTGGGACCACAGTCGTAGTGTACATTAAATATACAGGGTGTAGGTGATAGCCAGGCAAATACTGAAATGCTGAACAAGTACCATTGTGTTGAGTTATTACGACAGTGTTATTACTCGCAGGAAATGTATTTTTGATTTGATTATCAGTAAACTTTGCTCACCGCGTCAATTGTATCTGGCGATCCTGTGACTAATTAAATGGGCTTATTGGTTATTGTGTGACACATTGCTGTTTTTTGGATCACTTGTGACTCTCCATTAGGGTTGATCAGTTATTTGAACTTTTTTTAATGAACCTTTTTTTTAAAATCATCTTTTAAATTAATTGACCCGGTGGCTTAGTGGTTATAGCGGCTGGCACGGTTTGCAGTGGTCGTGGGTTCGATTCCCACTTGGGTGAAGAATTTTTTCCATTTTCTTTATTAATAATTTTATAATCACCTTTTGGTTAAAATTTGATTTTTAAGTCATTATCTAAAGCCTAATAAAACGAACTAAATCATTTTTTTCCTGAAAATATGAAAAAAGGCTTAAAAGTTAGGAATTTTCCTGCGAAAATTTTTAGTGTTTTCCGCCTCAGAATCATGGTCTGAAGTCATGGTATCAATACTTACCTGGCTGTCACAAACACCCTGTATATGAAGAAAAGGACAAAGATTTCACTGACACAGGTGGCATTAAAAGTTTAAGTAAGTCGGAGATGGGGGGACAAAGTCCAGGGGTTGCCGGAGGAGACACGGGCCATGACAGATGGAGTCAAAAGGGAAAGGCCTTTGTTAAATATTTAATTGTATCAGGCGTCACAATTCGGAAGTTCAAATTTCCATTGAGGGGTCGCCCACCACCGGGCCCTATACCCTCCGCTGACCCTCGGATCTGCCGACTCATGATCACGCACACAAGACACTACTGTCACAACGAGAAGCCAGATCCAAGCACCTAGCATGCAACCATAAATACATAGCTGCTAATCCGAAAACCAATTAAAATTTTTAATCGACATATGTTTCGTCAACACCCTTGGCATCACTAGGATTAGTTTTCCATGTTAGTTCTAAATACCGAACCAACTAACATATGTCGATTAAAAATTTTAATTGGTTTTCGGATTAGCAGCTATGTATTTAACTTCGAAGTTAAGTGGGCAAGTCCATCCTTCAAATGTAAAATTAATTGAAAATTACAACATCACATATCCACCTGCATCATTTACAGCAACTTTTATAAACCATACCATATTTTTAAACGCAATGTTTAAAATAGCTGCAGAACAAAAGTTCTTTTACGCGCATACAAGTTACGAAAGAATGACGTCATAATTTTGGTAGCCGTTTGTATGGAGCGTTTTTTGGCAAGTCTAAAATTGTGATTTTGAAATCGTTATATATATCCCGGAAAGTTTTCACACTAGCGAAGTTTTTCTTTCGAAAATGTTTCTTTTATTTTATGATCTTTCGATATAAATACAAATACTTTGCAGGTATATTGTTTTATGAGCTGGTTGTCCACATAGCTGTAATAATAGGAATATGACCTAGTTGTAATAAATATTAACACAGTACTTATTACAGTTGGAATGGACTTTGTCACATAATATGATATCTGGTACGAAGATTACACGAAATACGGATAATTTATAGTATCTACAGGGTGTAACAGAAAGGGTATGTTAAGTGAAAAGCTATGTAAATAGCCCACTATAGAGATCCTATTCCCAAAATTTGAGACTCGAAATCACATTTTTATTTTTCAAGATTGTATGGACATTCCTGAGTTGTTTCGGAATTCTTCATACTATCTGGAAAAATAAAAATGTGAATTTGAGTCTGAAATTTTGGAAATAGGATCTCTATAGTGGGCTATTTACATAGCTTTTCGCTTAACATACCCTTTTTGTTACACCCTGTATATCTGCTGATGTAGGTACGTTATATTATACCTACCTATATACTGTATAGTATATTATTCTCAAAGCAGTAATGTCACGCTGACTCCCGCCCGGGGCTGTAATTTCCACTTGAAACAGAATTAAGATGATGTCTGCTTGTTATTCCGCGTACATATTCTAGTATATTTTGAAACTTTTTCATTAATTCTGGGTATTAACTATGACCTCCAAAGGTATTTTGGATATTTTTAAGAGCCTGTTCACCAAACTGGGTTTATATCAATATGAGACTTTTTGACAGCCTGAATGACAGCATTCTTACAAAATGTTGAAATAACCAAATAAACTTACGTTTCCAGATCGGTACCACCAACATGGTTCACCTGAAGCCGGAGGACTTTACCGGCACCGTGATGGAGTTCAAGGACAACGACGAGAACGCCTCCAGCATCAAGAAGCTCAAGCGACTCCTCAACGAGGACCCTGAAAAGGATATAGGTAAGATGTGATAATATACCTATCAGACCTCAGTCAGAGTTCCAGAACTGAGCGATGAGAGAATACTCGAGTTCCTAAGTCGATTCTACATGAACGAAAGACGATGCAGATGATATATTCTAGTAAAGCCCGCATCAGCACAGTAGTATCTTAGTAATACGATTCAGTTTTTATCATTTGGGCTCTAAATCCTTTAGTTTATGTCCTTTAGGGGTTAAATAGGGTGTGCAAAGCACGACTTTGAGCATAATTAGAACTCAGGTTAATTTCCAGTGCTGGCCAGCTCGCAAGAGAAGGAATCCCTCGTGCGCAGCAAACGCGGCGTGTTCCCAGACTCCTCGGCTGATGCCAGCGTGGTGGACCACTTTGCAGCGCCGAGGATACTGGCCAAGAATGACGAGAGGTAAAGTCTCCGTGATGGATCAAAAATGCGTGTTAACAGATTACATAGACGTTCAAACAATGAACAAAAAAATGTACGGCTATGATCCCAAAAAGGGACAGATTTAGTACTGCGTAAAGTCAACATTTTTACTAGGTAGGTACTAAGTAGAGATCAAATAAAAGAGATCAAGAGTTTATATTTGGGTTGGCTTATAAAAGTAAAAAAGGTTCTTATTAATACTACTTAGTTATTAAAAAGCTTACGGACCCATCTTGAGACGAAAATTCTCGTCCGATATCGTCGCCAGCCTATTGCAGTCCACTGCTGGACGTAGGCCTCCCCCAATGTAAGCCACATAGCTCGATCTCCCGTTTTTGCCATCCAGTCACTACCAGCCGTCCATCTGGCCGGAGGGCGCCCAACGCTACGCTTGCCGAGGCGCAGTCTCAATTTGAGAACAGTCCAGATGTGGTCTGCCCACTGCCACTTTAGTCTGCTATATTTCGAGACTTTGGTCTTCTGCCGGATAATCTCGTTTCGGACTTTGTCCATTAGCGAGATTCCGAACATTGACCTTTCCATAGCTTTCTGAGTGACATGCAATCGGTGACCCAGCCCCACCGTCAGGTTCCACGTCTCGGCTCAGGGCTGGAAAAATATTCTCTTCAGTAACCCATATAATATTGTCCGATCCTCTTTAGAGACAAAAGGGTCTCGTAAGAATAATAGCTTTCCTTAATCAATACTATTTTAGGAATAAAAGGAATAGGCCCTTGACCCATTTTTGTAGAGATCGCGCGTGCCATCTAATAACCTAGTCTCTTCTTGATATTACCTCAAAAATTTTAAATAGCTGTTATATGAAGAAAACAAAGCGAATCTCTCTCTAACATTAAAAAAATATTATAATTATTAGATAAATTGCTTTTATTACAGACGAAAAACGAAGAAATATATACCAGAACCTACAAAGGCGTCTCTAAGGGCAGTCTCAAGGATAGCGAGGAACAGTAATGATGGGGTAAGTGTAAGATGACATTACTACCATCATACCGCCTACGAGAATACTAATTATTTCGTAGGACAGTACCATAGTCGAATAGTAGGAAAGTAGACAGTGGTAAAGCATCAGCCACTAGTAAATCTTTTATGAAAACATGAACGTTTAGTGATTTCAACAGATTGTCTGCTCACAAATAATGTGACCCTGTTGTCATCTCGGCTTTCGAAAACAATTTTGCGAAGTAACCGAAATTAAATTAAATTTCCCAAAGATTCTCCTTTAGTAGCACTTAGTTTTATTAAATTCCTTAAATTGTTTTGAATGTTGATAAAATCCGCCTGCGCTTTGTTTTTATTTTGTTAACAGAACCTTTAATTATTCCGACTAGGTAACCTCAAACATCCTCCAAACAAAACCTCTTTATGTACCTCCCCTTGTATATTAATTAAGTAGGTATTGTACCTAACTTAACTCAAAAACATTGTATTTGTAACTACAAACTAGACTGTGCAGTGCTGACTAAAATTCAGACCAATACTACTTCCTTTCCTACGGAGCACTTACTTCCTTTTCATTAAATGATATTAGGGATGCAACTAGTAAGATTATAGTAGGACATTCTTTCAGCTAACGAAAGGACTTTTGTGAATAAAATTTATTGTAAGTACGTACTACAGATGACTTTGTAGATGGATTGGTAGACTACATTTAGTACTAAATACGAGTATACCTAATATTGGTTTGCAAATGAGTTTCTGGTTAGTTTAATGCACCATAATTTTTCTGTGAGACTTCCAGTTCCACCGACATTTCCTTTACCTAACTGTTTTTGTTTCAGGAGGGCCGACCTTTCATTGCCGCTCATTTCCACGGAAACACTTCGCACCTTAACCCTGAAATACACGAGCATTACAAAGGTAAATTACTATAATTAGAACGGTTAGAGTAGTTCTTGGTATTTTTAGGTAGTAGATAAAGCTGCTGCCAGCGTATATACCATAACATACCTTACCCGTTTGAGTTCCCAACAATGAGGTAGCCAGAACTGCAGGTTGGATGCAAATTCGGAAATGAGATCCTACAGCCACATTCGACGGCCGATTGGTGTGGTTGGTAGTACCCCTGCCTGCGACGCCTAGGTCCTGGGTTCGAATCCCGATAGGTGCAAACATTGATATGATGAATACGAGTATCGATGTTTGTTTCCGAGTCATGGATGTTTCTATACTTATCTATGTATTGATATACCGTTGCTTAGTACCCACAATACAAGACCTTAGGGATCTTAATGTGGGACTAGGTCAATGTGTTGAGTAGTGTGTGAATGTTTATTTATTATTTATATTTAACATAGCGGGGTCAGATATAAAAGATCAGTGACAACGCCCCTAATCGACTCTTACAACATGCATGGAAGGAGATGCAGCATGCATATTCTAGTGAATCCCCGGGTCAGCACAGGGTCACTGTTTTTTGTCATGAACGTGTTCTTTTCTAACGTGAAATTGGTTGTTGCAGGTAACGGTCTAGTGCGGGTGGCGCATGGTGCAGCTCACGACGTGTGGTACCCCTCGAGGTGGACCGCCATGTCCCCGCACCCGCGGCCCACCCTCACCCGGAATGGGCACGTGCATGTGCACCACACTGGCGTGTACTTGGTCTATGCACAGGTACGGTCTCATTATATTGTGTTTAATAAATGTCTTCCGATCGTATTTTTTTAACGGCCAATCTCGGCAGAGTTAGCTAACTGCACGAACACAGGTGCCCATCCTTCACTCTCATAGTCTAATCATTAGACTCTAATAAGACGGCAAGCCGCTGGAGAGAGGTCAGGCGTACGACCAACGGTTTTACGTGCTTACCGAGAGCTATAAGTGAAAATTTTACTATATCAAAATCCGTACAAGAAATCAATTCATTCAGGCCCGTGACTAGGATCGAACCTATGCCCCCTAATTGAAAGACGCACGTCTATACCATTGTGCTATCAACACTTTATCGCACTCTCTCATTGTATTTATTTTTGCATTCAACAAAAAAAGTGATCAGAAGTGGGATAACGTAGTAACAATCTTAAGATCTCCTTAAGGTATCTTTATGAGTATTTGCTCTATGCTCTAAAAGTAGGCAGATTATTTCTATGTAGCCTCTGTGAGCTAATTGCACCTTCAATGAAGTAAAGAGAAGATTGACATCTCTCTAATTAAGATGCCTTTTTTCTACTCAGATCTACTATCTGGACACGCACGACATAATCTCGTGGGTGCTGCACAGGACTAACCCTGACATCGAGGGTCGAGAGACGCTCCTCCAGTGCGCTCAGTCCTCCCACTCTGAGGAGGGGCTTGAGAGGCCCAACTCCTGCTTCTCTGCAGCTGCCATCTTCCTTAAGGCAGGTGACCGCCTCGCTGTGAGGAATACGGGAGGTGATCGACACTCCCTTATGGAGCCAGAAAAGAGCTTTATCGGGCTGGTGAAGCTAGCTGATGCAGAGGACCCCGAAACCGAATTCTGAGCTTATCTGTGTTAATTGTTGTTCATATGAAACAATTTATATTATATTTTAATCGATTATGATTTGGACGATTCTGTTCATATTCTTTTATGTTTTTAACAGTCGATTGTACCTAATTGGATTTTAACAATCGATTGTAATTTGTAACATATTTTTTAGCTTTAAGCGAACAACACAATGTTATTGTTAAGTACATAAATCATTATTAACTCATATACATTGTAATACGTGATTGATTTACTTAAATATTAAGAAGAAATGCAATTCTCTAAGTACTACCTACTACTATACGGAGAAAGTCCGTCCGACTATTGCTATTTAGTAGAGAAATGTAAAAATAGTCATTATAGTAGTCATCTGCGTGCCATTAAAATATATTAATAACTTACTATTAAGTTTGATAAAATAAAACTTTGTTTTTGTACAAATCATAGAATAATAAGTCCCAGAACCCGTGATCACGCACATATTTGAAGCAACTTTTAGTCGGTCAAATTGACCTAGTTGAATTTTATTTCTCCCCTTTATGAGTCATATTCAGCCTTTTTTTGGGCATATGGGCAATTTTTACAACCTATTTACTATATTAAAACACTAAAAAGTTATAATATTTATCGATTATATAATATTATCCTTATTCCTTAGCACCCTTATATACTTAGGTAGGCATGGGTTTTTTTTATTATTACCTATACATGTTATGCCATCCATCTGCCATAAGTAAAAAGAAACTTGATAAAGTAGATAATAAAATATATTAGACCTATTATATGTAAGCAGCTAAAAATGTTAAATTTAGGTACCTAACCTAAACTACACTTGCAATAGTTCCAATATTCATCTAAATAAATTATAAGTATATCACCGTACTTTAGAAGTAAGTAAATTTAGTTTAAATTTATTTATGTAGTGATGTTTTTATAATTTTACAAAGTAGGTTCAACTTGAACTGAAATATATCGTTATATGTTATTGATATTTGTAACGTGCGAATAAAATATTGACATTATAACATCGGTGTTTTCTTTATTAGATCCTCATTGTTACTCCTATGTACCTGCTTTTACTTATTTCATCGTATGAATAAATTCTCTTCAATATCGTTTTTACTTAATTTCTGCAAGTTTTTATCGTATTAAAAAAATAAACAGCTCTACAATGCGAAAGCGAAAATAAATTGTACGATTATCGCGTTACAATATCAAATTCATTTGCTATCGATGTCTTATAATATTAGTTTTCAAAATATATACTCACAAGCAATCAAATTTTTTTTTTTCGCATTGCTTTTCCAGACACGTAGGTAATAAGGGTACGATCACGCAGTGCAATATACTTGCTTGAGTAGCTTGTAATTATCCCTCTCATAATTATGTCTATAATAGGTAGGTAGCTAAATATAAGCTCTTTACAGACTACGCTATAATATAAAGTAAGTAGCTCTGTCTATCTGTCTAGGTCGCGCTTTCACGTCAAAAGTACTAAACCTTCTATGCTGCTCTGGGAGTGAAAAAAGTACAATACTACAGCTGCTTCTCTTCCCGGGCATACTATACAAGTCAGTAGAGGGACAAGAGTGTCTTGGTGTTTTATAGGCTGACTACCTGTCACTACTAACCGAACTTGTACATCCCAACTATACCCTCAAAATTGGTCAGAAGTAGCACCATGTGATTCTATCGGCCCTTGGTGCTCTGCCTACCCCGTAAGGGATAAATTATTATGTATGTATGTAGTACTAAACCACCGTACAACATGTAGTCTAGAGCCTTAGAAAGGCATACTTTTCCTATCGGAAAAATATTATACACTCCCTATACATATGCACACGGCTATGTTCCCATAATGGGGTAGCCAGTAGTATCGTAAAGGAGATCCCCCAGCCACGTTTAGCATAGCGGGGATAAATTAATTATCAGTGATAAGTTGCTATCTTAATTATCACATGAGAGAATGCCCGAGTTCCTTTCTGGATTTTTACGACATGCACAGAAGGAGATGCAGCTGATGTATTCTAGTGAAGCCCAGCATCAGCACAGGAAAATATCCGGCAAATTTCATTGTTATTTCTGCAGCCCACACGGAAGTAGCATATAATTCATAGCACACCAATATCGCGCATCATACACTACTCTAGACACGTTGACTTCTTTGCTATATTAGCACAATAGTAGGTAAGTATAGCGTAGTCTGAAAATAGCTTTAGATCCGTAGCTCGCCTGCTGATAATCCTGTCAAGACCACACTGAGCTTGTTCAGATCAACTGCGATTAGCCGCACAAAGAGAACCTTATCTACCTCATACAGGGTTTAAGTAATAATGTACCAAAAATCGATGATTCAGCCCGTGGTCCTAAGTTGAGATCAAGTAGAAATCCAATCGATTATGTTTTTTTTATTAGTTAGGTATACAATGTGATTAGAATTGCTAAGAATTGTAGAGCTGTACTAAACATCAAAGACTTCGTTCAAAATGTTTTAATACGCCCCTGTCGTAGTAGGTTCGTAGTTCGTAGCGCATGCTACGGGCAGCACCTGTGCATAGCGTAGTAAATAGATGTTTGATTTTTCAAACCAATGTTTATTTTATTGTAACGTGTGCTAACTTTAGCGTTAAAATGTGACCTATAAAAAAATTACCGGACAAAACTGTCTTAAAGTGTCAATTAGTTAAAATCAGGCTAGTTCAGACCTAGTGGAACCTTTCACACTTTTGCCCAACCAAATATCCTATACGAACTTTTCCGTGCATGTAATATAAATACAGAATACTTTCTTAGTACATTATTAAGTCAGTAGAATGCGTGGGGGGAGCCCGAGGCTCAGACGTTCTACCTACGGCATATTTTCATGTGGCGACGACTAAAGGATCCACATTACCCCACCACCCCCACGGGTCAAAGGTCAAACAATATACCCATTGTTTGTTGGTATATGAAATAAAGTTCTTCTTGCCTACTAATAAAACTTACTTTTTTCAGGATTTTTTTTTCAATTAGCTACAAACATTTGACCGCCATTGTGCCTGATGTTAAGCAAGATGCGGCCTAAGGTGGTACATGTTCAGTGTTGGCAACCGTACGATAATTATCGTATATGTACGATAATTTGATACCAGCGTACGATGTACGATTGCGATTCATTATCGTACACAAATGTACGATAATTTTCGAATTTCCCAAATGTTTTCAAATTGGACCGGAAGATTCCGAAAGTCATTAGTTTGTAATGGATTTCGATAGTTTCGTTCACTCATATATAGATAAGAAATATATATCTCGTTGAATATTACATATTTTGTCAATTTATGTGTTCATGAATAAATTTAATAATCGACTGATCAACTTTGGAGCCATTTTATTTTTGTAAAACTTTTGAAACACACAAATTTTCGCGCCATTTTCTACGCAATGTACCCATGTGAAAATCATAAAATTCGAAAAAGGACATGACGAGCGGCTGAGCGCAATATAAGTTCGTAATAATATCTATTTTATTAATAATTAACGTTTTTTTATGTCATTCAAAAGTATACGATAATTTTTCGTCAGGTACGATAATTTTATGCCCATGGTACGATCAGCGCATCATTCTAGGTTGCCAACACTGTACATGTTTGCCTAGAACGTGCCTATTCACTCTAGCTTTGAAGAGACCAATGTTTTAGTGCTCGGGAAATACATACAATAAATTAATAATGTCTTGTTAATGTAATGAAAATATATGAAATGACTATATGAAAATTTTATTAATATTTTTTTCAGTCATTTTCGCTGCCAAAAAATCCAAAAAATCACTGTTCTCGCATTTATGATATTTATATAAATGAAAGTATGTCCTATGCTGATGTGGATCTTCATTAAAATATAGCAGCCTATCCTTCCACGCATGTCGTAAGAGGGAGTCTAGGAACTCGCGGGCATTCTCTCAAGCGATAAGCTTGCAACTTGTCATTGATCACGTACATCTGCCCCGTTATGTTAAGACGTGACAGTGGGATTTCTTTTATAACCCTGCAGATCTGGCCACCCCATTCCGGGAAAACAGCTGTGTATATACATATGTCACACAGAGCCTACCATGAGTAAGTAAATAATCCTACCGAAGTTGTTAAAAATATTTACACGTTCTATCTGACAGTATAGTAAACAACCCAAAATCCCGCAAATAAAAATAAATCGCAATAACCCTTAACCTTGACATTGTAATTGTTACGATACAGACCTTTTGGGACCATAAATGTCAACCCAACTACGATCGTCTTTGACTACTAAGACGTGGTTATATATCTATACATAGTTAATTTTACTTGTTTTCCGCACTTACAGTTATCTTATCATAGTTAACTTTAAACTTAAATTTACATTTGAGCATTGAACAATATTTTTGTGTCGATGAAAATAAAGTAGCAGGTATCTCTCAACCCTACTCTAATCACCACAGGGAAAATTTACCACAAGAATAAGCACAAGTTATTCCACCCCACGACAAGTCTCAGAGAATAGGGCTATTTTGCTTACTCTAATTAAACCAGCCCCTAAGGTTAGCGTCTAAGATCGCTGCCTGTAAGCTTCTAGGAGCGGAACGATAGTAAGTCCGGAAGAGGAGGAGATCGGAGGATCAGAGTCAGCTACGCTCAATGTGCGCAAACTACTCGTAACTGCACTTTGTATTTTACTTGAAGACAATACGCGTTAATTTCCACTGGCATTCTTCATTTAAAACTAGATTAGAAACTCATCAGTAAATAGCTTATTTCACATTGATTTGGACAATTTATGAAAATCGAGAAAGATATATGTATGTATGTAGGTACGTACTGTTATTTACATTGCTATATCTTCTATTATATAAAACTAGCGACCCGACCCGGCTTCGCACGGGTGCAGTGCTGATCCTATACATTAAAAACCTTCCTCGTGAATCACTCTATCTATAAAAAATACTGCATCAAAATCCGTTCCCTAGTTTGAAAGATCTAAGCATACATAGGGACGGACAGACAGCGGCAAGCGACTTTGTTTTATATCTAGTGATAATATGTCCTGACTCATTCATCAACGCCGAATCAAAAGTACTGAAGATCGAAACGTGGATCATGGCTCCTTCTGCGCTGTCTACTATAAGATGAGATTTCCCAAAATTTACACGGGAACAGGAAATAAAGGGAATTCTGACAATCTCCGCCAAAACTGTCTGGAGTAATAGGAATTATAGTATAGGTATAATATTTTATATACGGCTGTAATACGTGCGGTGTCAAGTATGTAGGTCTGAATTTCCATCGCAGGCATTCCTTCACGCCTCACAGGCGGCCTCTAAGGGTGCGTGCCCACGAAGCCGCATTCTAACGTATATTATGACTTATGACATGATACGACTCCAAAATAACTGGATTACAAAGATTATTGGTCAAAGTTTTCGATTTATATGCGGACTCCTCGGTCACCAACCCGCCAGCGTGGTGACTATGAGCAAATACCCCCATGGCAGTCTTGTCGCGTGCCTTGGGAAGGCCTTTGTCCAGCAGTGGACTGCAATAGGCTGGTGATGATGCGGACTCCTTAAACCCAAAAACAATAAGTAAGGTTGCTGTTGTAATTATCTAAATACTAGATATACTATACCTACCTACTTATCTACAAACTACTAACAGTCAAACAAAACCTCAACTTTATAATGATATCTGTGGTTCTGGTGTTAGGAAAAGTTTTTGATCTTTAGTATAGATAGAATATTCGTCTGTAAATGTTATGTCCTAAAATAAATTTACATACCTTCATGTACATACGCAAGTACATTTACAACATTACGATATTTTTAATACAGGGGATATTAGATAATAATATGCCGGAAATTTTAAAAAAGTCCTTGCGTTGTATTTACTTCAGTGAACCGATCAGACCAGGCAACCGATAACAAAGAATTTCCTAAAATTTTCACAGGAGCGAGATAAAATTCCAAAGTTTACGCGGACTAGTGTATAATATTTTGGTTGTTTGTATCATGATATTCGTTGCACGTATAGAGTACGCAAAGCCAGTATCTGTGTTCACACTTGTTGAGTTATTACAGAGGTTTAATGCTTACCTTGATATTGGCGTATCATACTTATTAAGCACACTTTGTGGCTTCAAGAACAAGAGAAACTGTACCTAATGCTTTATACGCGTTGATTACAATTTTATTATTTTATTATAAGTCATTCTTATAGTCAGTTTTATAATCAAGTGCTGAAGCGACCAGCTAACTCCATTTGTAAATACTATCAGAAAATATTAATAAGAAAATGAAGAAAAAAATCACCCGAGTGAAATAAGACTGAACCTATAACGATATTGTAGATAGTAATAATATTAAACCAGTATATTCATAATAACTCATGACCTGTATGCAAACTTCCTCATACAGGTTAACATAACAAAACGCAAACTCTCACAAGACAATAGAATAGGAGAGAAACAACCACTGTCTCCTTCAGGAACAATGGCAGTATAGGATGTCGACGCCGGTATAAACAATAGCATTTCGATATAAATTAAAAAAGCAATATTAGAAAAATTCATCTTAGTATACAGGAGCTCGGCGGGCGTTACAGTATCGACCGATCCGTTATATAAGAGCAGTGCCCCTCTCGCCCCTCTACCGGGTTCCGCACACTGCCTCGGGTAAACCTCGCGAACCCTGATAGCGACTGCGCAGCCCCGGAGGCGCAGCTTCTGACAGGCCAGTTGTTTTCCAAGCCTAGCTGACTAACCACGGCTGATAAGTTAAGGGACAGTGTTGTTTTGGTCATTAATGCTCTAAGGTAAGTTAAACGTGCATTATATTCCACTAGCTACGTTAGTTGATGGCGTTTAGGGATGAATTAACTCGAGTTAGATGTGAAAATTCTCAAAGGAAATGCTGACTTATACTTAGTTACATATGCCAGGTTTTTCTCTGACGGTAGGTAGGTATAGTTATATTGATTTACTCTGAAATCTACCTGTTCCTATGTGAAACTGTTGTGTGTGATCCATCATCTAGTTCAGCTAGTTCTGGCGTTGGACGGACAAGCAAATCTACTTTTACTTGGTGTTTACAAATGCTCTGTACCGCCCAAAGTTTTAATCATCTCAACTGGATTTAAAAACAATGATTACATAATTATTTTTATTTTGATTGGAGGTAGCGACGAAATAAGTTCATCTAAGTTGGTATGCAGATCAATTTCTCAATGTTGAAAAGCAAAATACATATGTAGTAGTAATTATGCAAAGTTAAAAGTTTTGTAAAAAGAACTTCTGGTTGTGGTGTTTTGTAGGCGATGGGCTGACCACCTGTCACTACTAACCGAACTTGTACATCTCAACTATACCCTAAAAATTGGTCAGAAGTGGCACCATGTGGTTCTATCGGCCCTTAGTGCTCTGCCTACCCCATAAGGGATAAAGGCGTGATTATATACGCGTTATACCTATATAGGCGTGATGATTATATGTATGTATGTAAAAGTTTTGGCTTTGTATGATTGAACGAAAAAATATTATTGTTATATAAATCTTTATCATCTATCATTCTTCCAATTTCGACGTCGTCACCATGCTCACCATTTCTGGCTCTAACACTTGTTTTACGATAGAAAAGGTATCTATCAAGACAAAGAGAGATTTCCTCCGTAGAATTCCGTAGAATTGTACCTCAGTTTTAGAGCAAACGTAATGGGAGCAATTCTCGAAAAGTCTCGAGTTGGAACGAAGCCGAAACGGAACCGTTGTAGACGATCAGAACAAAGCAATAATTACTTTACGATGACGTATTATAAGACACATTTTAGCACGAGACGGATATTTGATTTTATTCTGTCATACTCACGACCGATGCGTGATAAAATATGCCTGAATACTCAAGTGGTAAGTATATATTGCTTCGCACCACGTATCATTAGCGGTTCGTTAGTGGTTGCGTTTCGGCTTACAAAAATTGAGGAATTGCCTCCCTGGGGGCCAATTCTCGAAAAGTCTCGAGTTGGAACGAAGCCGTTGTAGACGCTCAGAACAAAGCAATAATTAATTTACGGTGACGTTGTCCTGAATGACTGACTGACGGATCAACACACATAAACCGCTTATCTTAGAGACCCTGAAACTTGGAGGATGTGTTCCTTGTATGGAGGCATCCGATAAAAAATCATTTTCGGAATGTTTTTAAAAGAAAATGTTCGGAACGGACGGACACAAACGGGATTTCTAAAATTTACGCGAACACGTTCATTTGTCTAACATAATAAAACTCAAGGGTGTTATTGCAATACTACTAGTAAGTACCTCCGCGTTTAAGGTTTTACCAGAAAGTGTTTATAAAATAAGACGTAAAGACATCCTTTTCAATTTAGGATAGGTAGACCCGGTAGACCCACTTATATTCATAGTACACAATATACCTACCGACTATGTATTAAGTATGACTGTCCAAAATTAAAAGTTCATCAATTTGATAATAATCAAATTTAGTTATTTTTAGAGTTCAATGTACGGTAAATAAATATAAAAATAATGTTCATCTGTGGCATGGCTCATTAGGCTTAATTGATGTCCATTTTAGTTCGAAGGTCATAGGTTTTAATTCAGTCACGGGGTCATTTTCCAAAACTCATTATAAACTCTAGCAGGTTGTAAATTTCGATGGCTAATTGGAATTTCACATTCCGCCGGAGAATGGAGATAGAAATTATAAAAGTATTTCGACTCCAATTTCGTTGCGCTGAAATTCATAAGCAAATAAATGTAAGATTAAAAGGATTTCAATCTTCCTATTTATGAGGATCGGAAGATTTTTTCCTATTTATCGAGAGTTTCCGCGAAGAAGGGCAAATAATAACCTACCGCATTTATTTGATTTTTTACTAGTTTTTGCATTTTTTTTGTCTGTGATGTCATGGTATAACAGAAAAAGAAACAATAAGTCGTAAGTAGGTACTATACCTACCTGTATAATAGTAGTAATAATAGTAGGTTGTAGTAGATAATATGTATTTAGTGGTCGGCTCTGAAGTATTTAATTGTTTTGTTTATGAAGTTTATACGAAAATTTTGTTCTGTGAAAATTACCTCAGTCCGCCGCCCGGGCGCGGCGTTAAAATTGTAAAGAAATAAATTGAATTTACTAGGAACATCTGCAGCTTTGCAAATGAGTATAAATGGCGGTTTATAAATAAATAAAGCCGTTCTAATTGTTATTTAAAAGGCAAATAACTATAAAGGTACTTAGGTACCTATTTTTATAGATTGCTTATTAGATATTCATTAATTTGATATAATCATAATTGCGACAGACAATCTGGTTTATTTTATACATAATAGAGAGAGATTAATTTGAATATAGATTGTGTTATCGTATATTTTATTTAGGTACACTGACTTAATTTAGATCAAAGGTTTTTTAATTAAGAATACACTTTTTAGGCAGTTGCATAAATACATTTAAAAATTTTCTGACTGACCTTTAATTATGTAAACATAAAGACTTATGAAAAAATAACCAAAACAGATCTTGATGAAAGAGATTGATTTTAGAACCTAAAGCAGCACGATGGGAACATCGTGGCTTATTCTGGTGACATCATGTGTGGTGCTCACCAATGCTGTGCGGGGGGGCTCCTCGCTTCGGGGCGCTCTGGAGGCATTGCAGCGCCGCCAGCGCAGTCACGGGCCCTACGCCACGCTGCCGGACTATGTGTTTTATGACTTCATTCCTCCAACTATTGACAAAAGTAAGTTGTGTATAGGTACGTCGATATTTCCTAAGCTTACATGACATTAACGTTCTTCTAGATATGGCATCATTGGACGATTGACGATGAGGCATTTTATACTGGGTTCATATATATCTTCAATTCAAATGTTACAAGCCCTTATAATGAATAGGACAGTATAGTAGTATAAATGCTATAATGTAACGAAAACTCATTCTATGCCTAACTCTTATATGACTATTTGTTTATGTACAGATGCACTACCGGACTTCATAGATACAGAGGATTTGAATGACTCGCCTGAAAGTGAAGACAGTAGACGAGAAAATAATCACAAATATTTACAAAGAAAGTCAAAGAATGAAGTATACTTTCCTAATAAGCCCACTGAATATGAAGAGATCACGTACTCAAACATAGAACTAGATGAACCTTATGGAGAAATGAAAGAGTCACCTTTCCGGGAGAGAAGCAACGACTACCACAATGATCAGCTCAGTGAATTGTTTAGCGAAAGTGAGGATAGAGTAATGAGGAAGAGGTCGAATGACTATTCTAAATATGCTCTTGCTCTTGGAAAGACTTGGGATAAATATAAAACACATAAATCTCACAATAATAATAGAGAGCAATCACCTCACGGTATCGTGAAACTGTACAAAGATAAAACTATTAAAAAGCGTTATTCTGATAATTGGGGTCCTATAGCTTTTAAACGCAAGCGTAGTTCGAATGCTGTATTATTGCCAGACTATGAAACCCAAAATCAACAAGAAGTAGTTTCAATAAACCCAAAATATAATGCTTATAATATCAATGATGATAATGATGATAAAGATGATATGCGAGAAGAATACGCTATAGCATTTCAACCTTTAGATGGAGACAGTGTTATAGATCCTGAAGATGGAGAACGCTACGTGTATGAATCTACGGAAAAACGTTTTCCAGTAACTAAACGTAGCAGTGGACTTTACTATAATACTCAATCAAAAAGGTTTGTACAGAATAAACATAAAAATCCAAAGAAATTCCGAAGCAGTTCAGGCACCGATCCTAGAATTATAAAAGATTTGTCACAAATTTTTGGTGAGCCAGACCGCTTTAAGACACCTGTAAAACGAAGCAGCAATAAAGATGAAATACATGAGAATACTCCACCGAAATTAACAATGCTGCACAATAACACCCATGAACATAAGAATTTCACTAAGGACGACGATGACAGTCATGAACAACATAGCCATGCCTTACACCATCCAGGTATGTCTGCAAAACACGCTGAATCAGTTGCAGATCACAAGCATAATAATCAACATGAAACTAATGGAAAGCCAATTGTGGTCAAAAAGAAATCAATTGACTGGTCAGACTATTTTGGTATTGATAAACGTAAAAAGAAATCATCGTTCCTTAACGATGCTAACCAAGATAAATTAAGGAAACAATACTTTGTAACTTATAACAAAGAAGTTATTTTTCCCTTGAATACGTTCAGAAAACATAGTAATATTAAAAGAAACTACGTTCAGATTCAACGAGATGAAGAATCTGGCGCACAGGTAGCGAATTCGCGATCGACATCCCGTATTGATGAAAAGAGAACAGCAGATGATACCGATACTAAATTGGATAGTATAGATAAAAAGCTGAAAAATATGGAAGGTATAATTGTCGATGAGGCTTTACATTATTCAAGCGAAGGTGAAACACTCGATTCAAAAGAAGAACAAGAAATGAAAGAAAAAATGCTTTCACGTTTAGCAGCAGCCTACAGTTTGGAGAAAATGAGAAAGGCATTAAAAGAATTTAAACAAAGCCTCCAAACCCAAAGGGCCGAATTTAGCCGTCCATCTGCCTCTCCAGATGATGAAGTTGACAATGCCAAGAGTAAGAGAGTAGCAGTGAAAAAAGAGAAGCCTATTTCAGATAATAATATTCCAAAATTTCGTAAATCACATGATAAAAATGAAGATTTTGAGGAAGAGCAAGGAGCAGGTCATTACGTTGATGGAAAGAATGAAGAACAATATTCTGATGCATACATGGGAGGCAGCGGCAGATATAAAATGCCTGTAATTCCAACAGGTAAGTTTACATATTGTTAGGATAGATATTTATTCCTGTAAACCATTACAAAATTAAAATTTATGTAGCTTAGCAGGTACATAACTTTGGTAGTTAGGTTAGGTTAGGTTAGGTTAGCCAAGTGGAGATAATCACCTGCCAATTCTTTATCAATGGAATATTGATAATTTTATTATATCTTAATGGAATTCTGTCCACAGCTGCAGCAGCAGGCGGTTGTCCCGTGTTGGGGAAAATAGTACAAAGATGCCGTGGAGTGGACTTGCTCGCCGGTGACCGTGGGCTGCTGTTCCTGCCTCTTTGCAGCCTACACCAAATCTGCTATCTTTGTGTAAATATTATTCTAACCTATTTAATTTAAAATAATATGCCTGTGAATATTTCGTATTTTGAACGTGCATTTCAGGGTGATGCTCCTCCAACAACGTGCGACTTGCTATTCCTGTCTGAAGCAGACACGGCTTGCGAGGGCGACATGAGCTGCCAGAAAGCTGCGCGCACGACCCTGATGGCCCTTCGTGAACTTCATGACAACCTGGCCGACGAACTCGACGGCGAATGTGCAGCAAACCCCTGTCTACCAGCCACTCTCAAACTCAACCTGGACTGGCAGCGGGCCATCCAGCGATAAATGGTTAAAACATTCAAATTCTAGTTCATCACGCCAAAAAGCAATGAACGTGTAGCCCACTCGCGTTCCTGAGAGATGTCTATGGGTTCGAACGTGCTAAGGCTCGACCTTCATTGACTTATCTAATAGTCGATCGATTAATTCTATCAAAAGATGTATTATGAATAATTAGACGTATTTGTATTAATTCACTTTATCCTCAAAGGACTATAATTTTCATTATTGAGTGTTGTTCGTGTCTATATAAGTTTCGATATTTGTATCCTTACGGGTCTAACCAGCCATAGGCCCGTAAGGACGTAGCATTAGGCTTTCTTCAGAATACCTGTAACTAACCTTGCTGGCGCGACTGGCCCTAGGCTATATTACTATTTATACGCTTTCGTCGTTATTTGTAATTTAAAATTAGGTTTATTATAAATCAAAAGTTATATGTATTTAATATTTGCTAGACCCGTTTTTGGATTATAATAGTCTATGCATATTTCCTGATAGATAAATCTATCAGTTTTATAAACTTGGGACAGGACTTAGATAGAAATGTTAAGGATACGAGGATATAATTTTACTGTTTATAGATGTGGTGGTATTATGAGGTGGTAATGTCATCGATGTTAGATATTATCATATTATACACATACTAACATATAATTTGTGTTTGTATCGATGTAAGTAATGTTGAAACTATAAATGTAATTTTAAAAGTTTAAATCATTATATCACGTGATATGCCTATTTGGTGTAACTGCATAAAATAAAACTAAACTCTAAATAAAGCACATTTCACTAGGTGAACTATAAATCTTTGCGATGCGTATTTTTGTACTTTCCGTTGCTATTGACAGTAGATAGTAATATTATGTTACTCGAGAACGTGTTAGCTCCGTGCCGCGTGCCGGGCTTCACACTGCCGTACACGGTCACATCGAACGTAGCACAACTAAAGAGATCGCAGGAGCATGATCAGGAAATAAATAATAAAATAACAAATTAGCACTAGTGCAGCACTTTTAGACTTACCTAGGACAATAAAATATCCTTTATAGACGATAACATTGGAGGAGTAAGCTTTCAACGATCACAAAACATCTGGGGGTTACCATGAACTTAATAAACTTAGTAGGTTTGTTTCCATTGTGGAGCCACTATAAGCATTGTAGAGCAACATCTCGCTCCTTGATAACCCTATTTGTAGTATCAAAATTTTAAAGAAAAGTACAAAAAAGACTTGTCCTCCAATATTATTGAGTGCAAAATCACACTCAATTCTAAGTCTTCCGGTCAATATATTGGCTTGTAATTGGCGACTTACGAGTATTTCATGAGCAAACCTTTTACTATACATGTAACTTTTACAAATCTCTTGTATTATTGCATGTTATAATTGCGAAAATCTAAATTATAATTAGACGTAAATTAAGTAATTTTGAACATCTTTAATGTTGTCACTTTACTTGTAATGTACGTAATAATATAACACGCGAACATAACATGGTTTACAATAAAACTTGTTTCATTCACCTTTGCGTAGTTTTATTTTAATATATATGTGTGTCGTCCGTATGACCCTATGTTTATTACGCAGACGGTAAACACTACCCATATATAACGATCCACCACTATGTACATAATTTAGATTTCAATATTTTTAAAATCTGCATAAATTGATTTATTAAAGATAACTGGACGGATAAGCAGAGGATTATTTGGGGAGCTGCTATTAACATTTATTTTATTTTATTTGGCTAACAAAACAAGTAACAATCTGTAATTAATATAATCCTACAAATAATCTTAAAATTAAACTAGACTGTAACTCTTTACAATGTTGGCACATTAATACACAATATGTTCTAAGCACATCACATCATTAGAAAAAGAAAATTAAAAATAATAGAAAATTAAAAATAAAATAAAAATAACAACAAAAGAAAATCTTAAACTATTAACATTTTTTTTAGCTATTTAGTGCAAATTGTCCTATAAATTAATTTCTTAAATCCAACTCTCGAAAATATCCAGAGAAGGATGTTGTGCAACAGTATCATTATAAGTTCGACACATTCTGGTGATAGGGTTATAATAAGAGGTGTTGTTCTTATAAACCAGAAGAGAGAAGAGTCGAGGGGAAGGTTTTCTCTTACGATACTAAGTAATGAAGTTGAGTTCGGATAGAAGAGATGGAGAATCTAAATGGCTGTGCAAAATCTTGTAGAGGTACATCAACTCCTGGTCATGCTAACTACTGGACACGCTCCTGGACATGCATAACATTGCTCATTATAACATGAAATGTTAAATAATTATTCGCCTTCGCCCTTCCGTCCCCTGATTACCTAATTTGCAATAGCAAAACCGGAGCAGCGCGAAAGCGAAAATTGTATTCGCGTTAAAATGTGAAAATACCTTTGAAATTCATTTTAGGTACTTAATACGAACTTGATAAGCAAGCAGCCATGAGTAGAAGGTCCGTAGCACGATGCTACGTGCTACGCTTACGTAGCACTGAGACGTAGCACACAATATTCTCCTCTATGGTAGAGTAGCACATTTAGCACATGATGTAAAATACTCGTAATGATATAAACATAAATAAATAAATAGCCTTTTTATTTTCCCATACAAAATTGTTACACATACATTCAATATAGATTGAATTAAATTAGGATTAATAATATGATAAAAAATTAAATTAAAATTATAAATTCATGCATGATTAATTCCTAGGTATAGTTTTGGGTCCCTCTTCGGGTGAAGGCCTCCTCCATATTTTATGATTATTGTCTTTGCATAACTATAATGTTTTTATTTATGAACAAAAAACTATGACATTGTAAATTTTTATAACCTCAACAACCATAATATTTTGATTCTATTATACAATATTGCTTATTTTCAACACTATTTTACCAGAGACGGTTTAATGTTTTGGAGTTCAGACGAATAGCGCCGTAAAGATGTCCATACAAATTAGAACAGATGTGGACAAGAGCTGGGAATATGAAGAATACTACCGAGGTGATGAGGACCTGGAGAAGAGGAAAACTGGACAAGGGGAACTGTATTTTACAGGAGCCAAGGTTTACTAAAACTGAATCTAACATAACCAAATGCGTAGATAATACAACAAACAAACTATTGCTAGTTTTTTTTTTACAAAAAACATTGAATGTTTACACTTTCACAAATATCGTTGATACATCTTATGAATTAAGCTATTTAGGCCTGTGTTGATCAACGTTCGATTAATGTAATCGCTTGGTAAGCAGATTTTAAAGGTGTTTAATGACAACTAATGTATAAGATTAATACGAGTACCATTAAACACGTGTAAAATTATTAACAAATAATAATTATTTATTAACAACATTATTCATATGAAAAAGCGTCAATAAAGCGAAATAATCGGACATTTTGCTTGATCGAACGTTGATGAACATGCATGGACCTTAGAACTTCTATAAATACGTTAATAGTTGAGGTAAAATGATTTGGAAAACACATTCTAACTAATATAAAAATGCAAAAGCAACTTTGTCTGTTAACTCTTGACGCTATATTTACTCAACCAATTTTCTCAAAAGGTACATAATGATAGTTGGGAGTGCAGATGAGGATATAAGCAACATAATTCTGTAGTCCATATGGACGAAGTCGTGAGCGAAAGCTAGTTTTCTTGTAAGGCTCTTGCAAGTTAGTGCCTCGTAGCTAGTTTCGCGTAGTTCGTACCTACTACACTACCTACTATGAAATTCGTAGCAAGTGCTACATCGGAGGTAGCCAGGCGTTCCTTAATGGAGGTTCTGGCCAAGTAAATAAAAAGTGTGGGAATATAAACATCTTCCGGTAAAAAGTAATTTCTAAATGAAATTGTATAAGGCGTTACAATATAGTGAATAGTGCAATGTATTGTCTTGCATACTGGGTGCTCAGGTCTGGTTTCTCGTGGCGATTGTAGTTAGTGCAAGTGCCTGTTTTCGCAGTTATGAGTTATCAGATCCGAGGGTCAGTGGAGGGTGTAGGGCCCGGTGGTGGGCGCACCCATAGTGAAAGTAATTTCTATCGATTTTCGGCTAACATAATATAATTCCCTTGGGACTGCGTAACGAGCAGTGTTTCTAATACCTGTGCATTTATATATATGTAGCATAATATTATTAATATCTACTATTAGGTATAACATAGGAAGTAGGTAATGTATACGGCATCTAAAAGTTTGGAAGCGCTTGGAGCTTGCTGAGGTTTATAACCAGATTAAACGTAGCATGTTTAGGGTTAATGAGCGTACGAGTAATATCCTCCTAATACAAAATGTTATACATAGTTTGTGAGAATAAAATGATTGTTAGTCACTCAAGAACTACCGAATGGGCTTTAATGAAACTTTACAGTTATGTAGCCTATACATCAGAATAACATAATTATTCACACACTACGCACAATATCTATTCCTTTATCTATTCACAATATTCAAATTCATTAACCTAGTCCCACATTAAGATCCCTAAGGTCTTGTGCCGTGGGTACTAAGCAACGGTATATAAATACATAGATAAGTATAGAAACATCCATGACTCGAAACAAACATCGATATTCATCATATCAATGTTTGCACCTACCGGGATTCGAACCCAGGACTTATGGCGTCGCAAGCAGGGTCACTACCTACTAGACCAATCGGCCGTCTAATAATTATATTGGTAGATAGGCGGTAAAGTTTACGCAGACGCACGAAAATTACGTTTAGTTTAAGTTACCAGACGGATGCGATGATGATTATTTTTATATGACTCTTAATTTGTTGTTGTTTATGGAGTTCACTAGAATATAAAAGCTGAATATCTCTAGCACGTCCAGTAAGGAACTGGGGCGTTCTCTGTTGCGATAAGCTAGCAACTGATCATTTATATCTGTCTCCTCTATGTTAACCATGGCTGTGCGATCCTTTACTATACTGCAGTTCTGGCTACCCCATTTAGAACACAGCCGTGTTTATATGTACATAATTATACAGGCTGATTTTTCGTTGCCACCCTTAACGAAGAGTACGTACTCTATATATCAAAGTAAGTTTTTTGGAAAAAACATTTAATTACTTGTTCGGGCGAAATTTATAGTAACGGCTGGCACGGAATGCAGAGGTCGTGGGTTAGATTCCCACTCGGGTGAAGAATTTTTTCCATTTTCATTATTAATGAAATTTATAGTGTCCAGTGTTTATAATATGCTAGTTTTTTCATAGACAGATATTAATTATTTCTCGTAAAAAATCTTGTTACATGCGTCAATGTGCATTTATGCAGAAAAACGCAGTCTATTTACTCAACTTTGGACCCTAATATTTTGGAAACCAGACAATTCCCAGGTATGCCAGGTATTCCATAGAGAAAAATTATCGTGATGATGAGGAGATTCCGTAGTTTTCGGGAACGTTGACTACCAAAAATCACCTGTATATGTTATGAATATTTCTGTGCAGTCCCTTGAGAACTACGTTGGGCGCTGGGTCCGCGACACCATGCATGGGCTGGGCGAGTACCGCATACGGTACCTCGGGCAGGCAGCCTACAACGTCACCTACGAGGGCCATTTCTACAACAACTGCAAGCACGGCTACGGCGTCATGTCCTATTCTGATGGATGTGTGTTTAATGTAAGTGTATCTCACATTGAAGACCTTTGCACATTAATAACGTACTCGTATACAAACGTAACAAGAGGAGCTGCCTGTAACAATTCAGTGATTTTTTTTGCCAAAGTAGGTATATATTTTTATTTAAAATGATTTAAATAAGTAATAATTATTGTCAGTTGAAACTTAGGAATTTATCAACATAATGAGCATTTTAGTATAGCATTCCGCAGTTGTTAAAAGTGCTTTCAAATTTGCCCGAAGGCAGCGCGTTTATAAGCGCTACGCACCGGCCGCCTTGCTACTTGATAAATCCATATAATGAACAAAATTCCGCCTGAAAGCCTGAAGGCACCATTAGTGAAATGTTTTGTGAAATTTTGTTTGTACATGTTGTGGTTAATAATCCAACTATTACATGTCGAGCTATGCAAACACTATAACTATTTTACTCTTAAATTATTCTCATAACAGGGCTTGTTCTTCAACAACTTTCGCTGGGGTCCAGGTGTGGAGACGGAGGTGAAGCGCCGCGAGCTCGTGGGCCTCTGGCGCGGCTCGCAGCTGATCAGGCTGGCCTGGCAACCTCCAGTACCTGACGTCGTACCTGACATAGCGACCGCAGGAGTGGCTGGCAGGCTGTGTGTGGACTCGCACAGGATCCGATTGAAGGCCACTGTGAAGAGAGTTGAGTAGTCACATCGTCGTTTATGTCATTTCTTTTGGTTTATTGGAATATGAACACGACGGCAGGTTTGAAAACTCATGGATGATTATAATTATCCATTAATTCCTTGTTCTTCTCTCTAGGTATCTATATCTATTGGTGGAGCATTTTCTTAGATTCTACCATTCCTTCTTTCATTATTATGAGGTGGGCTAAAATGCTTTCTGTCGTAGTGGCAATTTCACAACTTTAAAATCCGTAGTACTTACCTACATGAGATATTCAGTCGTATAGACCCGAACCTTTACCGTTCGACTGGAAGGTACGTCGTCACCTAGCCCATGAAGACCCTTCACCCTTATTACCCGACTGCACGACGCAAAGGAGTGGTATTGTGTTTAACAGCCTATGTAGGTATGTATGTTTGTATGTTCCTTTGAAGCACTACACAGACCAAACGTCTCGGCCGATTTTTATGATTCATACGTCAATCGATTTCTCTTACTCCGGCAAGTGTCACTAAAGACATGACGTTAGTGAAAATCCAATATGGCGACTACTGGACGCCATTTTGTGAAAATGAAAAAAATTTAAGTCGACAAACTATATCGAGTGGGGTATCGTTGAATAGGTATTTTAAATTTTTAGGTTTCTCTCAACATTTTTCGATTCGACCAACCGTTTAGGATCTATATCGATTGAAAGTTGCGTAACAACTATTCTCACATATAAGTTTTTAGACAGCAGCAAGACGAAAACTTCTTGCCGCCGAGCATGTTGAGCGTGTTTCTTGAAGCGTACCTAGTATCTAGGTACTCATAACAAGTTTTTTTTATCTGGTTTGTTTTCATAGATTGGCGAAGTAAATAGTGCGTTAGATCTACTAAAGCAATACGGAGCTCATCCGAAGTTAGCCAACGAGAGGTGGCAGAAACTCTACCCAAAGTACTGCACAGATCTGGGCAGTCCTCTCTGCCACGTCGAGGTTTTTGAGCATGATTACTACAGAGGAAGAATCTGTGATCTACAAGAGATCGACAATTCAGACCAGGTAACTTTATTACTTACAGAATACCTACATAGAATTTTTTTTTTTGGATTAAAAATAGACAATTTATATATTTACTTACCTGACTTCTCTTACATAGGCGAATATGGAATTAACTTAGCTTTGACTTATCTTCACGACCTAATTAAATAAGTAATCTTATTCAATTCTTCTTCTAGATTCTCAATTTAGATGAACCAACAATTGATCAAGAAGATCGCGACGATAACAAAGTTTACTACGCGTGGAACAATAATAGGGTGATGTTACACATCATGAAGCACAGCTTTAGGCACGACAGTCAGAGATCTGCCGTTGAAAGTGGAATAGATTTGACCAGCATTTTGTCTGGGGCCCGAAGTAATTTCAAACCTCCTGGGAAACAAGAAATGGACTCCAGGTAAATACACAAGTCGTTTTATCTATTTCTGTAGACCCCCAATTCTTTAGAATAAAACCTACCTAAGTCACGGTACTTAAGACGGCGCGGCGGAAGGCTCTCTTATTACCATGTCGAACTTTAGGTTTAGGTACTGGTGAAAAATGGGTGTGTCTTCTCGACCACTTTCGGGATAGGTAGTAGGCGACACTATATGCAAAATATACGGTTCAAATCTGTAACCAAATTAATATCCTATAAACCTTACATTTTCAGATCTCTGCTAATGGTTAGTTATCTGGGAAAAGTGGCTAATGTTATTGAATACGTTAATAGTTCATATGTATATCCGGACGTGGCAGATGCACAAGGGAATACCCCTATTATGTATGCAGCGGTAAGTCACTTCTTTTTACCCGTACATAGGGTTGCCAGGTCGAAAAACCAAAAAGCCGGACAGACCAGCCCGTTTGGCTGGACATTTAAATAAAAGCCGGACACCCTACATTATTTCAGATTTTGTGTCTCAGTTATATAAGGTACTTTTTGGTAGACTTTATATAGGTATCAATATAGATACAAAAATTATCGTCGCTGAATACTTAAACTGACAACGAACCTACTATTGAAAGAGCGCGACCGACAGTCGAGTCTGGGAGTCAGAAAGACCAATTACGACCATTTCTTGCATGCTACTGAAAATGAGCTTAAAACACATAATAGATGCGCGAACTAAGCGAGCGCGAAATTTTTTCTCATATTTAGCACGTAACTCACGTATTGCCTATTACTTCTTGAAAATTTATGCGAGAATTTGTGACCATTGCTAAGACATGAGATGGATTACAACCGGGTAGACATCTAAACATAATCGTTATATTTAGACTTTTTAGAGTTACTAGAAACCTGTCTGTCCAGAGGGCTTAGACATTGTGATGAGCGACAACGAAGTTCGCAAGGTTATGAAAACATTTCCTCAAATATCTAATGAAGCCTTAATTTAACGCGTTCACTAAAATAACGTGATCGATGTTGGTGGAAATGTTTCGATAACTTTACGATGTTCGTTGTCGCTTGTAAAATTATTGCATTGTCTAATCTGGCCTAAGCCACAGCGGGTGGTCATGAGCTCCATGACCCTATGGATCTGCGCTTGGTGAAAAGCCTGCCAAAGCCGGACAGGCCGGACATCGTTAATTTTGGACGGACACATGAACAAAAAGCCTGAGTCTGTCCGGCTTTATCCGGACGCCTGGCAACCCTACCCGTACCTCACAATTATCTACTCGTACAATGAAGGTGGGTAGGAAGACAAAACAATCTAAAGTAAAGTAAGTAGGTACCTATAGATTAGACAATTATGTTCTACAGAGTCTAGATTAATTTATCTAAATTTTCCAAGTAATTAATAATGTTTTTTCCTATAATTACCGACCAAGGTGCGATGAATAAGTGAAACTCACCACACAAGCAGAATCTCACGTGCAGCAGTGGACTACAATAGGCTGATAAAAACAATATGTTACATCGTGTTATAGATGTTCCATGTATCTATCCCCAGTGGGGCAGAGGGCACGGCAGAGGGCTTTCAGAGTTCGCCATCACCTGGTTAAATCTTGAGCTTCACGCTAAAGCGAATTCGCTCCCAACGCTCTTTATCGTCACCCGTCCGCCCCGCGTCTGCTTTACATACCTGGAACAGACAATTGTTTTGTTTAATGTGTGTATACCTATACATTACTGCTTGTAATACAGGTAGGTGATCATCCCGAAATCATACACTTCCTGGTGCAAGCTGGAGCTGATGTGAACAGCTTTAATGATTCATGCTGCACAGCACTTGGTGTCGCCCTCATGAGGTTCACGTGCATTCAGAGAGATATAGCGCCGGCCGATATAGTAAAAGCGGTTCTTCCTATACCTGATAAAACTCTTGGTAATTTATTCATATCACATATAATTTATTCTCTCTGAAACAACTTCTCATGTTTGTGCGATTGCGTTTTTATCGATAGCTACAAATGTAGCATATATAATGTTATAAATTACAGAACTACAAAGTGATATCTTTGAATGGAACATTTCAAGAAAGATGGTAACTTTTAATGACGGTCTATCTCCGTTAAAAAGAGAGATAAGCAAAATCAGTAAGAATACTAATATTAAGAGAACCAAATCCGCAAACCAAATACAAAGAAAGTCTTCTACTCCGAATAAAACTACTCCAGATGACACACCGACCGACACGACTCTTCCTCCTGATTCAGATTCTGAAATCATGGAAGACCAAGTATACAATAACCTATGCCACGAGTATGAAACGGAAGCCAATAACGTATTTATAAAGTCACCTGTCCAAGTACCATATATTTTTGAGGTGGATGTAGTGGATTTGGAGAAAGAAGATACAGCGCCTAAAAAAAATTTGCTTCCAAATAAAAATAACTCCAAATTGAAGAACATTGTAAATCCGAGCAAAGAACCATTGTGGTGCTCTGACAAATCTGATCCCCTTGCGGAACCTGTTGACCAGGAGAAATTAGATAAGTGAGTTGTTTGTTGAATATACATACATACATATAATAACGCCTTTCGGTTAGTAGTGACAGGCGGTCAGCCCATTGCCTACAAAACACCAAGTCCCTCTTGTCCCTCTACTGACTTGTACATTATGCCCGGGAAGAGAAGCAGCAGTAGTACGTTTTTTTTTTAACTGCCAGAGCAGCATAGAAGAAGTTGTTGGATATAAGTATGGTTATTTTAGGTACAAAAGTATTCCAAAGAAAATTAAGACAGATAGCTATATCTGAATCACGTGCGTGTTTTGTAAAATCTTAATTTACTTAGGTTAAGTACATAAGTTATAGGAATTTACACCTATATACCTTTGTATAAACTTCTTACTGCATTAATTACTACCTGCCTTATAATATAGGTATAGGTATTCTATGACAATAACAAGAAAATCTTTCAGGCTCAACCGGATCAGGACAACAATAACACAGTTGTTATTTGATGGAGCCAAACCTCAGCTGGTGAAATGTCCCCAACCAGCTTTGATGATAGCTCTACAGTCCGGCGAACCAGATCTCGTGAGTGAACTGATTCGGCATGGAGCTGATATCAACGAAATTTACCCACAGGTAAGACGCGTTTTATTACCTTACATAGCTAATCTCCTGAACGAACAGTACCTACCTAATGTAAAACCAAGTATACTTACTAATGCATAGGTAAGTAATCTGATTACAGCTATTGCTTGACATTTAAATGGCATGTACCTATTGTAAATATTGCACTTCAATGTAATAAACCCTTAACTTATATGTACGAGTACCTACTTCTTAAAGCTTTCCAATCTCTTGCTATTATGGACACAGCATGCAGAAGAAAACAATTAGTTTTCAGGTTACACTCCTCTGCACATCATGATATCCCGTCCGTTTACCCCAGACAGTTTGCCTTTAATTAAGGTGATGCTCGAAAACGGAGCTGATGCTGTGTCAAGGATGCGCTATGTGCCTTCAAACCGAAATAGTATTTCTGACCAAACCGAACCAGGGCCGACTTTGCTGCACGTCGTTATGGCTAAGAAGTTGGAAAGTAACATGGAGCAACAGGTACCTACTTTATTAAGAGAGACTCTTTACCTTTGACTTTATATAGGTACTCGTATTATGTCAGTGAGTAAGTACCTAGCTACCTACTGAAATAAATAATACAGGGGAGGTTTCAGTGGGTAGGTGTTATTGTTTTATCGTGGGAGACAAATGCCGCCAATATAATCACTATAATAACAATCCTATTCTTAGTGTCCACAGAAACCTTGTTTCGTTATTAGCTAAATATTTATTAAAATAACTTTTCAGATCTATGAAGACGTTATAGACTTATTACTTGATTACAACTGTAATCCTTTAGAACAGTTTAGGGGGGAGTCAGCAATCGACGTGGCAGTCAATAAGGGGGCGGACACCCTGAACATTTTCATTAAGAACGCGAAGACGGACCTCAATGCCCCAATCAACATGGATCAGCAAAGCTTATTATTCAAGCTGTTTCTTTGGCCATGCTTTAAAAAGTTCTCAAATGCGGACCGAACGGAAATTGTACGGGCTAATATATTGTACCTAATATATTTTGGTACTTTCATAGAAACCTCAAAGCTTCTTAAACATTACACAAGTACTTTACTTGCTGTCCGCCTATTTTAAGTTTTTCATTAGCCTGTTCTCACTATAGGTGGTGAGTTTTGAAGCACAAAATTAGATAGCGCTCTATATTCCTATACAAAATGGACTGTATTCTATGATATGATAGATGGATTAGATTCACCAATTTCAATCGAGTTCAGCTAAATTGTAAATTGCAATTAGCACTAGTTTACAGTTAAGTTTGATTTAGGGTTGAATTTTAAAACATACCGATTGGACCCATAAACACCCTCGCAGTCGGTCGGACACACAATACACATCCAGCACTCGTATGATGAATTTGGTGTGAGCGAGATGTCTCACTTTTAAAAGTCAAATTCACAGAGCTATTAATAACTAGATAAACTAAGTGGATGTACTTTACATGTAAAAAATAGACTTAAGAATTAGAATAGACACTCGTTCTCGAGCCAGGACTGAAGGAATTAGGGCTGATAGAAGTGATTTGCAATCCCTTTTTACTCACCAAGTAGAAACACATGCCTAGTCTAGTTATAGCTTAGCTCTGTGGATTTGACGTTTAAAAGTGAGACATCTCACTCTCACCAAATTCATCATACCGGTGTAGGTGAATCTAGTCCATCTATCTCTAATTTACGAATACCATCAGTTATACTAGTATTTTATTGCAGCTTACCAACCTATTACTATATGGTGCAAATCCTTTGTTACCGTGTCAAGACGGAGAGGTAAAATATAAAAACCTATTTGTCTACACAAGTAATATTTTGAATGAAATTAAAAGTCGCTTGGCACATGGTAAGGATCTACATATTAAAACTCTAGATATACTTAGGAAAGGCACGTCGATAGAGCACGTCTATTATATAGGCACATAACAAAAGTAACTTTCTCCATTCCAGTAGCAGTGGGTCTTTTCTAAATCTATTAGCACGCTTTAATAACTACAGCTGTAGGTACACTAACAATAATGTTCTCCAGGCCATATACCTACTACTTTCAGTTAAACTAGCCGCGTGGTTCCGGACGAATAGAGTTTGTACCACCCATGCCTGCCCGTGGGTATCGTACGAGGCGATTAAGGGTTTCCGGGAGGCGGGCAGTAGCGCGTCCCGTACTGACAACATAGTCCGAAAATCACACTGTGGTCACCAACCCGCCTGCCCAGCGCGGCGTGGGGACTATGAGCAAAACGCCCTTGTGACAGTAGCCTTGTGGCGTGCCCTGGGGGACGCCTACGTCCAGCAGTGGACTGCAATAGGCTGAGAAGAAGAAGAACTGCACCAGTAAGACCATTAAAACTAAGACCATTTCTAAATTTTGTAGCTAAACCCAGAGAGCCGTCATCCATGAACGCAGCTAAAGGAAAAAAAATCGAGAAGGATAACCATGTAAAATCTCAAACTAAGGTCGCGGCTGTCTCCGAAACCTCTTTAGACATGAGACAAGCAATCGACCTAGTGACAGAGTGCGCCAGGCTACTGCACATACGGTGGATACAATCCAGTATAGCTAGGGAGATCCTCGACACCATTATAAAGTGAGTATTAACGGTAGGTAGTTCCTTTCCTACTAGTATGACCAACATGTCTAGTGTGTGCTGATGCATATTTATTTTGGCTGCTATCTATAAATAATGGCGCCTATTATTGCACTTTTGTAAAATATACCTGCCCCCGTATTACCTAACTAGCAAAAGCAAAGCGATAGCGAAAATTGTACAAAAATCGCTGATTGCTTGTCAAGTTCGTATTACGTAAAATGAATTTCAAAGGAACTTTGACATTTCAAGGCGAATATTGTACAATTTTCGCTATCGCTTTGCTTCGGCTTTGCTTTTACGTAATCAGGGAGCCGGCTACACAGGGCCTTCGCATAATATTGATTCTGCTTTGCTACTGTAATGTTGATAATAATAGCCCTCCTAAAAGTATGTAACTATCTAACTTAAGCCTTATTTGCTTAAACCTTTAGCTTCGTTAAAACTGGTACAGTGGTAGACAATAGGTACACAAAACGCTTAAATAGCCCCACGTTGGGCGCCAATTATATAATTAGTTTTATGTTTTTAAAGATTTAAACATCGGCACTGGAATATGATTCTTAAGGACATTAATAATACTACTAAGAAAAGCTGCAGCTTATGGCTCAATACGCAGCGATGCTACGAAATATGGAATATATTAAAGATCAGCAAAAAGTATTGTAATGAGGATAATAAGACTATGAAATATCTTCTCTATGTAGTCTTTTATTACCAGACAGTGACGCCTATGTATACTAAACTCTTTCCTAGTATGTCCGCCCGGGAAAAATGTTTGGTAGAAGCGGATGTGGGCAACCTCCTCAAGGAATATAAAGCGACAAAATGTGAATCTGAATTCCCTTGTAAACGACCTTATGTAAAGCCCGAGCTAGATTTTAATGGGGTAAGTTAAACAATTTTAATCTAGGCATAGTACCTACCTATGTAGAAAAAATAATGAAAATTTACATTAATTTCGGTATCTATGTTTGTGTAGTTGTAACATACAGGTTTTGTTCGTAGATCAAAAGATTCAACGTTTGCTTCGAATGCTCTCTCCCGCTGGAAAATCTAAAAGTCACATGCAAATATTGCAAAATTGTGTCATTTTGTGACACCAACTGCTTGAAAGGTAGTATGGTAAGGTCTGGACAACATCCCTGCTCTAGGCATCTTAGTGCGCAATCTGCTTCGTCCTCAGAAAATCTTGTGAGCACATTGAAGTAACTGTGATTTTAGATATTATATTTTATTAGCTACTCGTATAAATGTTTTATAAATTTATTATAGTTATAGCGGATTTTTCTTATGTGATTATTCCATTATTTTATAACAACGCCTCCATTCTTTCTCAGTATACTCGTAGTCATAAAACCAACGAATCGAGTGGTTTAGTCTACGTTTGGTAGAATTGAAGGTATTGTCAAGTGATGAAACTTTCAAGCTTGTATGAAAGTGCTCAGTAACTAAAGATTCCATGAATCTAATCATAAAACGTGTCCTCTAAATCACTGGCGGACTAAGACTTTTTGAGGCCCGGGGCGGTCTTTAATTTTAGGGCCCCCTGGCGCCCGCCCTCCAGATTTACTGAATTAAACAAATGCAGATATCTTCCGGATATCTTATCCGCCAGATATGTGTGATGCCGTCTCTTTCGGTTCGTACTAACAAGAGGGAGATGTCAATAGAGATATCTGTCAGATAATTATATCGGGCACTTATCAGTAAGTGTTGAAACAGGCCCTATGAATGCGTTATGAACAGAGGTCGGAATTAGGTAGAGTCATTTATATACTTGCACTGATTTCATACAGCGAAAGAATAAAGTGGATATGCCTCAAATTACAAACTAATAAACATTTTATGTTAATTATCTTTGTTTTATTTGTCTATCTCTGAGGGTTTTATTATTATTTATTTGTAATATTGTTGGCCACACGGGATTGTCCATTAGAAATCCTGGGAAGGTCCACATTAATATCAACATTTCGATGCAAGTACATAAATGACTACCTAATTCCGACCTCTGGTTATGAATCTTATGAACTTAGATGAATTAGGTACCTACACCGTTTACTTATTATGGTAAATGATCGGAAGAATAATAGAATTATAACCTATAGAAAGGTGTTCCAACCAAACGCAAGGCGAAAAAATAGGCATAAAATATCGACTTGAAGTATGCATGACATAAAATTAATGTTGCCTTAAAAATGTTTTTTCCCTAGATGTGGTAAATAGTCGATAAAATTATTATTGATGCTGAGAAGTATACTGATTTGCACACTCTTGTAGAGTTATCATGAAATTTAAATATATTAAAAGGAGATGATCGGACTTTTCCACATCATTGGTCCAAAAGTGTGACAAAAAAATACAATATTCTGTTAAAAATTGTCCCTCTGAATAATTTGTCATTATGTCAACAAAGCTGTAAGGCCATTCTCCGTGGTTTTATTTCATTCAATAAAGGAAAGAACGATGCCCATTTTAAAGATCAAATTTCAATTAAACATAATATTATAGTAACAATATGTAGTTTTAAATAATTCGGTGAGAGAGCTTGCAGGTAATTCCACAATCAATCAAAGACAAAGTAGATCCAACTACTTTTACCTACAATCTGCATGTTTAAAAATAGGGTAAAATTTCACACTTATGGCAACATTTTGTTTTCAATGACAGATAAAAAAATATGAAAATTTGATTGTGTATTTATTGTTTTATCAATGAAATTGCGTAAAAACATCAAATATTTTATTTTCTTATGTTTTTGAGCATAGTTTTGGCAGGATCTCAGTGCACATTTCGTCATGGTAAGTCCTTTAGGTTGACATACACACGTAGCCACTGACCGCTGAGCACTGAATGACAGAGCCGCGATTGGTTCAAATTTGCACCCATAAAAATTCCTAAAATCGGCCTTCGGACTATACTTCTATAGGTTATAATTCTATTGGAAGAATGGTTTAATTACAGCAGATTATGTTAAAATAACATTGTCAGGGGTGCGTTCGTGTAAGCCGGCGAAATCTTAGCCGGTCTAAAATTTAAACTGACTAAATGTTAAACACCCCGTTCAAGCACTCCGCGAGGCGAAAACTTAAACTGTCAAAATTTTATCCGACCCGTTCACGTTCGTCCGCTGGTATAAATTTTCGCCTGGCTAGGATAAATTCTAGCGTGCTTTTTAGGTCGCGAAATCTTATCCTGCTGTCAGATTGACACTAATGACAGCTGTCTGTTGTTTTTTGCTCGATTCGCGCCTTGATTGAATACTTTTAAATTGAGTTGAAAAATTGAAACACGAGTGAATAATTTATTGTATTGTGTCTGAGTGGATCATGGATGAAATTTCAATGCAAATTGTTGTAGATGAAAGGGGCAGAATGATTTACGACAAGGTAGAGTTTGCCATTTTAACTGTGTAATTATTTCCAAATCACGAAGATTACAACAAAAGTAATAAAAACTCTCCAAGTGTCGAGCTGAATAGATATTGTTTGACAAACTGCCAACTGCCAATTGAATTTGACAGCTGATATTGACATAAGCACTATGACTCCGTTTAGCGATCCCTCGCTAGATAATTTTTAACCGGCTAAGATTTCGCCGGCTTACACGAACGCACCCCTGAGTAGACAAGGAATTTTTTTTTTAAATATGCCAATCCGAGGCCCCTCAGTTGTGGGGCCCGGGGCGGACCGCCCCCACCGCCCCCCTGTTAGTCCGCCAGTGCTCTAAATAGTTTTTAAAGTTCTTTACTTATCAAGTTTACTTAAACGTATGTTTGAGTCGAGTCAAGAAATAATTTATTATAGATGGCTAGTTGGCTGTAAGAATTTATTGCTTTGACGTTCTCCGGATTCAGTCAGGATAAATAAAAAAAATATTTAAAAAAAATGCTTCGCCGATGAGCGCGCTTTTGTTAATTTAATTTTCAATTGTTTTTTATATATTTTAACTAAGTAATGAAGTAGGTATATATTCCAAAGCTGGCACTATTATTTGTTCAAAGAACATACCGGTGTTATTCCCTTTTTAAAATGGCACCTCCTAAAAAGAAAGCGAAAGTAACAAAGTTGTCGAACTCATCTGCCTCAACATCGAATCTAAGTTCTCCTGAACCTGAAAATGTTATTAAGGATTTCATGGAAAGCATACAAAAGAAACGAGAAGAAACTGCAACATCTATACTAGAATATAATTTTAACAAGAAGCGTGTTCGCATAATATCGCAGGAACAGATGGTTGCCGACAAATGCGAAGGAATTGTGTACTGGATGTCTCGAGATAGTAGAGTACAAGACAACTGGGCCTTCTTATTTGCTCAAAAACTTGCATTAAAGAACGAAGTTCCGTTGCACGTATGTTTCTGTATAATCGCTAAGTATTTAGATGTTTTCTTCAGTAAGCAATTTCACTTTCTTACTGAAAGGAGGTTTTGTTAAAAAGTTTTGTATTTATAGAATTTATTTAGGTCCAAGTGCATTATTTG